>CM023481.1:312414920-312583371 GCA_013339685.2 Hyalomma asiaticum
GCACAGAGGCCTGCACTTCCGAATATTAAAGGGTCCCTGAAACGTTTTTTTGACATTGCGTCACTGATTAGGCAACACAATTGCGAAATCATTCACACCATAAATAAAGCGAAGCACAATGCGCTAAGGCAGCTATGGGCTTATTTCTGTCGCCTTCCTCCTTACCACTGCTGTTCCTCCTCAACTCGATCTGCTGCGGAGCGCGCTAGCGACGACAGCGCCTCCCGCGTCAGCCGCTCTGCCGAGCCTCCCGTAGTGACATAGCGCCCCGATATCCTCACTGAGGTCGCCCGCCTCGGCAGTGCTAGCCTCTGTACTAGAGCGCCGGCGACTCGTGTGACGCCGCCAGATGCCGCGATGATACCGTTGGCTGAAACGAAGGAGTACGTTGTAGAAGCACGTTGTTCGCAGCTAGGTTTTGAAAATTACGCGCACGTCACTTGGGTCGGGGCCAATCAGCGACCTCCCATTCGATCGCTCGATGGCGGGGGCGTTTGAAAACGCTTTTTGGCGAGCCGCTGCGACCTTTTGCGATACGCGTGTTCAAAACCTTATTGTAAATTACACACTTTACGCACAGCGCTAAAATCTGTCCTGTAATGGTCCTAGTGACCCGCTCTACCGGATCACCATGTTTGCACAAAATCGTCAAAACCGTTTCAGGGTCCCTTTAACTCACTACTTTGGAAGAAATAACAAAATTATAACCGGCGCCCTCGATCACTGCTGACTTCAAACGCGCGCGCTTCATTAAGCAAACACCGGTATGCATTATTAAATTACCGGGTTATCTGACGTTGTACCGAAATAATCAAATAGTGGCACTTGCTGAAAGGCACGAATTTGAAGTCCTAGTAAAGGCCAACCATGGATGTATTTGGGATGATCCCTAAGTACACGTCCCTTGGACGCTTTTTGGACATCCCAACATGGATGTGGGATGTTGGTACATTTTTGGGATGTCCCTGGGATGTTGTGTGTTGTCTGGGTGCACACAGGAGGACTTGGTTCATAAAAAATATTTTCTCTCACACACACATACAAAAATACGCTCGTACAGAAGAGAACGTAAATGTATTCGAACATGCCTTCATATTACTAACACAATGACATAAGTTACACTGCATACAATTTAACGCAAAATTGTCAGGCGAGGAAAGATAGCGCTATTAAAATGTGGTCACGGTGACACACGAAACTTCTGCGAGCTTCTCTACACGCTCAGCATTAAGTACAATCGCTCATTCACCTCCGCACCCTAACGCACAAAAAGTAGGGAAAGAGTCGCTCTGCTGCGTTCCGGCAACACATTTCCGTTTTTACATTGAAACATATAACTACACGGTGTGTATAAGCAGCATAGGCGAAATAAAGGCCCTCAAGGAGGCGGGATCAAAATTTGGGGGGTTCTGACACCAAAACACATCTCTCCCTCTCTCTCTCTCTCTCTCTCTCTCTCTCTCTCTCTCTCTCTCTCTCTCTCTCCCCTTCATGACCTATGATTTCACTGTTTTTTTTTTTAAATTTACGCTTCAGTGTGTTAATTACGCAAGATCTCCTGGGTGAGCTAAAAAAGAAATTGCAAGCATATAAGATATATGCAAGTAGTTCTTATTCTGCTGCGGCATATATCTTTAGTTATCTGCGAGTAAAGCAATGCAGGATTCGCTAAGAGCGTTTTAGAGCGAATTTTGCACTAGGCTTTTCGAGGAAAAAAAGTAATTTCCTTAGGAACAACCTGTCAGGTAGGGCGGATGTCAGTAGTCGTGAGAAACACGCAATTTCCATAGTTAGTTAACTAAGCTCGTCTAACTAGTCTTGCACTTAGCAGCGTTTTGAGGTTATTGTCAATGGCGAGTTTGTAGCTATAGAGACGACGATGCCGTATCAGATTTTAAAGCAAAAAAAAAAAAGAAAAGAAAAATGTGAAAGTTTCCCCCAAGTTGCGCAAATCTTAAAGGGCAGCAGAAGCGGTTTCAAAAAAAAAAAAAAATCGTGCTCAAAGCACCGTTTTGTACTTTCGAACCCACTGAACACGAACACCGACATGAAATTAAACACGGCTCGATGAAAAATGCGTTATTAGCGAGAAACGCCGAGCGCGCGCGCCCCGCCTCTCTTTCGCGGAGTGCGGCGACCTCGTGATTGGCGGAGCGCGCGTAGACGTCATTGTCGGCACCCACTGCGGCAGCGGCAGCCCACGAGAAGGCACTGCACGAGCAGAGTTGCGTCTCTCATAATCAGAGCTTGTTTTGGGACGTTAAACCCCACAAATAAAATAAATGCACGAGCAGAGTTCGAACGGTGCGATTGACGGCGTAGCAAGATTTTTAAAAATTCTTTTGGGCGAGGGTGTAGGGGTGATTAAGCGGGCCAGGAACAGTCGGAGAATATGTATGGAATAGTAACTTATTGCAGTGCAGATAGACGCGGTCAAAAATAATGGAAGAACGACAGACTGCCGCTTGATGACACGTACAGCAACGATTTCTTTCGGAAACACTTATTTAAATCTTTCAAGCGCAGCAGTTTTTAAGTGAGAACCCAGCGCCGAAGGACTTGCGATACTAGAGGCGTGATGTGATGCGAGTGCACTTCATTGGGGGACAGCGACATTCAATGTGTCTCAGAGCACCAACGCTCGCTTCGCTTCTGCGTTTTCTCTTCATCGGGGTGTCGTGAAGTCTAATTGCATACATTAGCTGGTCGTCCGCAGTTACGCTTACCCTCTCTTGGTATCCATTCCGTCGTTCTAACTGTCCATCGGTTATCTAGCCTTCTCATCACGCGGCCTGCCCATGTCCATGTTTTCTTCTTAACGTCGGTTATTATGTCGGCGAATCCCGTCTGTTCTCTGACCCACTCGGCTGTCTTTCTATCTCTTAATGTAACGCCTATCATTTCTCGAGAGGAAGTTAAGAACCGTTCGCGGTTCTTAACTTCCTCTCGAGCTTCTTCGTAATTCTCCAAGTTTCTGCCCCGTATGTGAGTGCTGGCAAAATGCAGTAGTTAGATAGTTTCCGCTTGAGTGATAGCTGTAGGTTTCAATTCATGAGTTGGGAAATGTCTCCTGTATGCGCGCCATCCCATGTTTATTCTACAGTGGATTTCTCTTATATGGGTGGGTTCTCCTGTCTGTAGCTGTCCTAGATACAGGTATTCTTCTACGACTTCTAATGTCTGGTTTCCGATCGTGAAGCCACGTTTTTTCGCCGTGCCACTTTGCATTATCTTTGTTTTCTGCTTGTTCATCCTTAATCCTACCTTAGAGCTTTCTCGGCTTAAGTCTTCAATCTTCTTTTGCAGTTCGTCGCCATCATTGCTAAAGAGTACTATGTCATCTGCAAATCGTAAATTACTTAGACATTCGCCGTTAATCTATAGCTCTGTCTCATCCCAGTCTAGTCTTTTGAAGATTTCTTCCAAACATGCAGTAAACAGCATTGGAGAAATTGTATCTCCGTGTCTGACACCTTTCTGTATTGGGATTTTCCTGCTTTTCTTAAGAAGGATCAGTGACTGTAGAATCTTTATAGATGTTGGCTATTGTGTTTACGTA
Source organism: Hyalomma asiaticum (assembly GCA_013339685.2). NCBI lineage: Eukaryota > Metazoa > Arthropoda > Arachnida > Ixodida > Ixodidae > Hyalomma > Hyalomma asiaticum. Next base: position 312,418,480 of record CM023481.1, read on the forward strand.
GCTATCGCATATTTTTTGTCTGCGTAATACCTCTAGAACTGCTGGTATCTCTACCGAGTCGAACGCTTTTGCGTAGTCTATAAAAGCCATAGAGGGGTTTGTTGCATTCCGCGGACTTCCCGATTACTTGATTGATCACACGGTGGAGTATCCTTTCCTGAATCCCGCTTGCTCTCTTGGTTGATTAAAGTCAAGTGTGGCCTTTATTCTGTTGGAGATAACCTTTGTGAAAATTCTGTAAAGTGGTGACAGTATAGACTGATCGGCCTGTAGCTCCTCAAGTATTTTACATCTACCTTCTTATGTAATAATAGAATATGTGCGTTTTTCCAGCTTACTGGTACATTTGAAGTATTGAGGCATTGTGTGTACAGTGTCGCGAGCTTTCCAGTTAGGAACTCTCCACCATCTTTGATTAAGTCGGCGGTTATGCCGTCTTCTCCAGCCGCTTTTCCGCGGGACATGACCTGAATTGCTTTTCTAACCTCGTCCGCAGTGACGCATGGAATTTCGGTGTCCTGACCGACATTTATTATCCTCATGGTGGAGAGACTCGTATAGTCCAATGTCCTCGGCCACCTTGGCTATATCACTGAAGTTAGTAACGGTGTTGCCTTGTCTATTTCACTGCATGCATTATGTTCTTTCCCGCACAAAGCCTCCTTTAGTTGTTTTGATGCTGACTCCTTTTTTCACGGCTAATACCACCAATACCAGCGTGCTATTGGACCAATTCAGACTCTATAGGTCAAATAAGAGACCAATAAGTGCCATTTATTGGTCCTTACTGGTGCCAATAAAGGTCTTATACAACCTATAGAACTCCGATAGATTTACTATACAACCTATAGATATTTTCTATTGGACCGATAAAAATTCCTATTGACATTTTTGCTAGCTAGGGTTGGTAGCCCCGCGCTCATGGCTGCTCGGGTGAACAAATCGCTTCGAAATTGACACCATCAGTGCCACCAACACCTTTCTTTGGTGCTGCTGGCCTCTTAAGGACCAGAAATTCAATTCTGTCTTCATTCTGTACACTCAGCGGGCAAGAAGCCGGATCAACAATTGCCTATATTTGCGTAAGGGTCTAATTCGACGGCCTGTAACTCCTAGTGGAACAACATTATGCAATATGTTTTTGGTGATTGTGAAAGCCAATGTGAAGGAGAATAAGTGCACAAAGTTTAAAAAATATCAAAAATGTTTTTTTTTAATTGTCAGAAATTTCCATTGTTCGGTGTTTTCTTGAAGTTAGCCCACCCGTATCTCTTTATTGAAAAATCATATAAATATAATATTTTGCAGGTTGACAAACGAGTTTGCGTAGAACGTAACGGGGAATTTTCGCCGCTCTGCCACAAGCCTTTTTTGAGATATAAGCCCGCGAAGTAGACAGAAAAATGCTTCCTGGGCTGATTTTGAGGATTTTTATAAAAATATCTACGCTCCACACAAAAAGCAAAAATAACTGAAAACAAGCAAAAGCATGCATATAATTGGTGAAATAAATTTCAGCCTCGTAACCTTAGTATAGCTTGTGTAATTAATAACCAAAATTGGCCAAAACAGAAGAGCGGGTAAGCGCGGCACTCCACCTCCTCGTCATTATTGACCCCCGGCGCTTCGAAAAAAAAATTTGCTAGCAAAACCAACTGCGGATCTCTTCTTTCCACTCATCGGGCAGCAATATATGAAATTTTGAAATAAATTTAAGAGTGTGACCAGCCATGCGTTGTTCGATCTTACGTGGAATCACCCTAATGCATATTTTGCACCCATGTTCGGCACAACGCAGCTGGCCAATGACTGGTAATAATGCGATAGCATAGTCAACCAAAATTCAACCTGGATGAAACACCAAGTCATTCACGGCGATTCCCAAGTTTTATCGATTACTGATCGATTATCGATTAGCTATCTATCGGCTATCATTGGTATCGACATGCTCCAGCAAGGCACCACCAAGTCATTCCTGGCAATTTCGAAGATTCATCGATTATTGATGGATTGCCGATTAGCTATCAATCGACTATCGATATTTTATCAGAAGGTATCGCCACGCTCAAGGGCTAACCAAGGCACCACCAAGTCATGCCCGGCATTTTTCATTATTTGTCAATTGATCAATTATCGATCAGTATCGATTATCTATAACATGGTATCGACATGCTGCAGGGCTAACCTGGGCACCGCCAAGTCATGCCCGGTATTTTCCCACATTTATCGATTATTGATCGATTATCGATTAGCCACCAATCGGCTATATCACGTGGTATCGACATGTTCTAGGGCTCACCTAAGCACTGCCAAGTCATTTAAGGCACTTTCGAAGATTTGTGAGCAATTGATCGATTAGCTATCTATCAGCTATCAGTCAGCTATGAATTAGCTAGCATTTATCTATCGCATGATATATACATGCACGCTCTAGGGCTAACCTGCTGGGCAACGGCGCGAAGTCTTCTCTGAAGCGAAGTCTTCTCTGAAGGCTGTGGGGACCGGGGCCCACAAGACAGAACCTGCGGAAATTTGCCGTTTCTTCCTCATGAAACCGAGTCGCTGCCAAAGGAGCGCCTGAAGTCACGTGCGAATGCAACGTCCGCTGGTGACGTATTTCAATCCCTGAGGCGGTCAATTCAAATTGTACGCGTTCTCAAAACTCGCGGCCGCGTAGCTTGCGATCATAAATAGGCTTCTTCTTGCACCGAACGAATAAGCAGGGAGATAAAGCTGGCTTCGCTCTAAGCAGAGAATCGAAGTTTTGTAGCCATAGCGCAAAATATCGTACGTTTCGAACTGGTCGCCGCAATCTCTAGAAAACGTCACCAGCGGAGGTTGCATTTACACATGACTTCCGGCGCTCTTACGCGCTCAGTTTCGTTTTGAAGAGCCCAGGCCGCCCAGCCTTTCTCGCTCTTCAGGGATTTGGACAATGTGTTTTTTCCTTGTTTTAAAAGCTGATAAGACATCGGCATCTCGGTGGCTAAAATATCGTCATTGACAATAACCACCAATAGTATATAATTAAAAATGTTATAAGTAATCCTAATTAAGTAGCTAACTTCGTCACATCCGCCTCAGCTAACAGTTTCTTTCTGAAGAGGTTTTCGTTGTTTCTCGAACAGCCTATTTTTAAGATTTTTTTTAAAGCTTTCGCTGAAACACCCTGCATATCGAAAGTGAAGATAACGACGGACTGCAATCGCTTGAAGAATTTTACGTCACGAATTTCGCTCCATTGAATACAAAGTACTCTTTCTCTTGTGACCTGAGTTTTAGCTTGAAGTCGTCGGTAATGAGTCTTGCAACATTTTTTTTTTTTCAGTTTTATAAAGTCTGTGTGTAGCTGCGTCTATTTTCGAAAACTGTACGGAAAGCAAAACAAACGAAAAAGCCAGTATTGCGCGCGGATATTAATTGAAGCCTTCGAATATTTTTCGTAGCCTTTACTGTTCGCGATTCGCTGCTATTCAAAATTCATTCGAAGTTGTCGAAAATAAATAAAACTGTTTCGTCTGCTTCAGGTGCATTTTTGAAATTTATTTCTTCTCAGAGCAACGCCATATATAGGCAGCTCTGAATGGCTGCCTGCAAAGTTCTTGACGTCTCCACGTGCGCACCTTTCTGAATAAGAGAGAAAATATGCTGTGCCCCGCGACTTGGGCCCCTTTGCAGTTTAGTACGCTTCACCGCACTGCGCCTTTGTATTACTGTTCCGCAGCACGAATGACCTTGCGATTACTGAAATGAAGTTTTGTATTCGCAAAGATCGTTTGTTTGAAGATCCACAACAATTTACGTGAAAATTCAGTGGCGGCCGGGCTGACTTGCATTGCACAAGTTACGCAGCGGACGTGCTGGGAGCAAGAGGCATTTGTCCAGCCCGGCAATCAATTCTCAAGTGAGGATACGCGTATTAAGAGTTTCCTTTCGAAAGCAAACCTTTAACGAGTACGTGGCTAAAACGTATCCCTAATGTACTCCAAAGCAATATGTCAGTTGCAGAAAGTTTCAAGCACTCGGCGAACAACAACAACAATAATTATAAACCAGACGAGAGTCAATCAGTTTGCCAGATGAGTTCAAGTGCCTCACGGCCACTGACCATACTTTGCGCACTTGTGTGCGTACGGGAGCGCGCGTCTCTCTCTCTCGATCTCTCTGTGTGTGTGTGTCTTTGTGTGTTTGTGTGCGTGCGTGCGTGCGCGCCTTTGGTCGCGATGACGGCCCACCATTGCACAAGAGAACAAAAAAAAAAAAAAAATGTGTGCTATCTTTGTACCTTTTATGAAAATTCTGTGTCACCTCTCTTAATTGCTGCACAGCTTCGCTGGTCACTACCTTAACAGAGTGGAATATATATGGCTCATCCTTTTTAATAGTTTCGATCGGATGGCACCGCGACGTCACAGACAGCATTGAATGGTTGCCTGTAACGTTAACAATGCTCTCGTAATATGTTCGCGCGTTTGTAATGGCGGTGCAAAATATGTATGCGTCCCATATATATGCAACGCGGTGGCCCAATCTCACGTTTAGTACAGTTGACTGCATGACGCCGGTGTACTGCAGTGAAGTTTCCGTAAAAATTACTGATTCAATATTCGCGAAATCACAGGTCAAAGTTCAAACATTCCACGGAAAATTCGTATGTATGGAAAGAAGGTTTAGTGTTTGGAATGTTCGCCTTTTCAAGCTTGATTCACAATTTTGTGACGCCGTGGCTCTTCGTAATTGTGACTCTTCGTTACATATACAGGCCAGGTGTTCCAGCGAACACATTAAAAAATTCTTATGAATATAGGCTGTTTGAGGAAAAACGAAAACCGCTTCAGAAAGAAACTGTTAGCTGAGGTGGACATCAGGATAGTCTCAAGAAAGCAGCGTTAGTAAGATATTTGGTGATTAACCTTTAAAGCTATAGACCTTTGGCGGTTATATTGTCAACGGCGAGTTTTTAGCCACGTGGATGAAGATGCCATACCGACCTTTAAAACAATAGAAAAGCCATGGTCTAAATGGCCCAACCACAGGCACACGTATACGCAAGCTCCAAAGCGTCAAAAACGACCGCCTCGCCGGACGCCGACCAATCAGGGGCCGCGGAACCTTCTGCAACCTCCGCAGGAATCGCAGCGGTCGCCGCTGCGAGGACACGACCGAGTTCTGGGGAAGCACTGAAGCGTTTGCGAATTAACGCGCCGTCAGCCGTAGTCTACACAGACGGCTCCGTCCTGCAGAACGGCTCTGCAGCAGCGGCCTGCCTTGTACCAGAGACGGCCCTTCTATTAGGTTTGAGCATCTAGCTGTTCTGGTTTAAAAGTTTAGTCTAATTTTGTTGATTACTCTTCAAATTTTCACTCCCACACATCTTGCAGTGCGTGCATGAACAAAGCACCACTAAAAGTGCACAGATGTATGCTTTTCTGTATTTATAATAACCCTGTGCACATATTCTGAAACACCCATGTGCAAATGTCTTGCCGACTGTCTTGTTTGTAAAAACTATAAGGCCTATCTCTTGATACTTCACCTTGAACTATGTTGAACCTCATCTATTCTGGTTTATCCTTGTGCCTAGAATAGCCCTTTATCAGAGCTAATGTTTTCAAAACATTAATGGAATTTCTTTACATGCAGTGCAATTTACTGGCTCAATTCACTTTATTCCACAAAATTTAAGTACTTTATTAGCATGAATGCTTCTTTTCTTCTTTTATTTTTATTAATATTTCTCCATATTTAAGTGCTTTAATAGTATGAATGCTTCTATTTTTCTTCTATTTTCATTAATCTCTCTGTATATTTTTTGCTCTTTGATACTATATAACCAAGCTAAACTCCAACTTTATTTTTTACATTTATAATTCAGACTACATATGATGGAAACTACCCAGTCAAAAAATGGCAATTGGTTTAATGTAGACACACAGCTACAGCTTTTCGCACTTTGCCTGCACAAACAATACTGGACAATAATTTTCAAGCCGACTACACACATTTAGACCTTACCGAGGCCCTTGACACAGATATCTTATGGACTTCTTATGATCAAACTATTAGCCCATTGATCATAAATACTAAACTACCAACATACATGCCAGAATATTTTCTTACCAGCAGACTTCCATATTTCATTGAAATGATCATGATTGTTCACCAACATATATGTCCGCAATTTATTCAGACAAAACATTGCCTAGCTTTAAGGGACTAAAGTTAGATCATCTCTGCCTATATGCTGGTAGGTTTCAGAGCTCATTTTTAGGCCCATTACTTTTAAACTCCTATCTTAATAATTTGTGGTTTCTTATATTTATCTTTACACCAAAGATTGTGTTGTATATAAAGCTGCAGTTAGCATTAACAGATTAACAGTTAACAGATTTCACTTGGCCTCCTAAATGGAATGTGGCTCAATTGGGTGAAACCATTTCCATTGGGACAGCTACCTTACAAATAGAACGTTGGATAGTCCACTTGCTTGCAAGCATAATACATACCCACTTGGAACTGAGAAGTCCATTCCATGCCCAGTCGGAAGATAAATATGAGGGGTAAATCATGTAGATGAAGTAATTATTGAAGGGCTTCATAATAGAATATCAAAATAGGAACTGGTTAAGCACCCTATACAAGCTGGCTCTAACAAGAATTTAACCAGTTGGTCTCGAGTGATAATTAATAATATGATGTGGTTTTAAGTGCAAAAACCATATGATAATAAGACACTCTGTTTCGACCACCTGGGGTTCTTTAATGTCCACCTAAATCTAAGTACACAGGTGTTTTTTGCATTGTGCCCCCATATAAATGAGGCCGTCATAGCCATGGGATTCGGTCCCATGACCTCAAGCTTAGCAAGATGAGGTCTCAAGTGGATGACATTGATATGTAAATTGCTTTCATTTGGGAAGTCACACAAGTGAGTAAACCTGAGGAACAACAATAAACTTTATTTGAATAAAAGAGCCGACGGCAGACTCGTCCAAGGTGGGCGGCGTCCCTAGTCCAGGACGCCGTGAGCCTGGGCTGACAACTTGGCCCTGTTCACCAGTCTTCGCTGGTCTTGGAGCCTTGTGCTTCTCAGTTGGGCTTCCCACTGCTCGATGTTTGGTGCAGTGATAGGTAGTATCGACGGGTTTGCTGGACATTCCCACACCATATGGTACAAAAAAATAAAAATTCTACAATGACAGCATGAGTTCTGAAATAAGAGATCTTGGTAATTTAGTATGGTCAATAGTGAGCAGCACTTCTTTCATTTCTGCAAGTCTGCCATAAAAATTGCCTATTTGATTGTGAAAAACCTTACACTGCTTATGGGGCCAAAACTTATTGGCACGGTGAGTGACATTATACGACTAATCACATAAACATGACATCCATGGAGAAATTTTTTTACATATATTTGGCCACATATTTAATTTTGTCTAGTATTGTGTTCATACAGACTGTTAAAATCTTTAGCATAATTGTATGATTATATAGCGGTCCAGATAGTTCAGGTTTGGTGGCCTCCCCCATCTGCTCATTCTGTAATCCAGAGGAAACAATTCACCATTTCTTTTTATGTTGTTGCTGCTTCAATATTTCATGAAAAAGAATACTTTAGTCAAATACAACTCGAAGTCTGCAGTGAAGCCCCTCCCACGCCCTCATAACTAGCCACTGTTTGTCCGCTAAGCTGCAAGTGATTCGCACTCAGAACTTTCCATGTGAGCAAAACAAAGTGACAACCAAAAAGATAAAATTATAAGTGGGTGAATTTATATGCTCTCACTTCTTCATCAGAGTGGTACATGGAAAGCCCAATTCTTTATTAAACTAGAGTTCTTCGGACTGAACAGATGCCATAATGAGCCACGATACTGTTTTGAAAAAGCTGAATGATGTCAGTGTTGTCTGTTCCTGTGATTGGCTGGCTGATTAACACAAACCTGAGCTCCCAATTGGAGACAACAAACATGACGTAAGAGACATCCAGATGCAGTAGAGGCCAGAAATGGACTGCCCTTTTCTTTATTCCACGAGGCAGCCCTTGTGCACGTGAGCTCAGCATTGATATTTTATTTGTTGTCAACTGCTGCTTTTTAGGCTATATCTCATTATAAAACCATCTTTTAAAATGTGCGGGATAAAGTAACAGGTAAATTTAAGTTGGCATTCGCTATTAGCGAATTTTTCGAAAGGTCTCAAACAGCAGCCAGCTAATTTACAGGCTTTAAAGTAATATGTTGACAGTTTGCAATTTAAATGTTTGCCCATTGCAACCCACAAATTTTTATGCTCTAGGACATATTAGAATAATCCACCACCATAGAAAAGAAATACTGTTGCAGGTCCTCTACAAAAAGCATTGAAGTGCGAACAGGCATGTTGCCTACTTTTTTATTTTACAGGGATTTATTCTCTATACTCTAGTGCTGAAGGAATAGTAATTACACTAATGGGGCAGTACATATACAGTTGCTCATTTTATATCTTTCTATATCTGGAGGGGGCATTTAAAGGCGGGTGCTATTTTTAGGCTGATAATTCAGAATCTTGTTTTTTGCAAAACCATCCTGAAGTTTGGGATTTTTCAGGTTACATCTGGGAATTTTTTCCTTCACTGGAGGGTGTCACAAACGTTTCAGTGTGAATCCGCTAAAATCACAGGTGATGTTTGAGACTGGTAATCAAGTGGACATCCGGATTTTCTTGCAATTACTCTGAAGTTTATGTTTATTTGAAAATTCATGTCATAGTAAAAAAGCAATGAGCCCTGACAACTCTTAAGGAAATGAAACAACTTACGAAAAGTTTGTCATAGAATTTTCACTCATATTTGTTAACCAACATTGTCATCTGCAAAAACAACATGCCGATCTACATCAGAGACTTGTCCATCTTTGAACGTGCTGCTTCAAAAGACAGACTGACGTGAATTGTTGAAATACCACTTGAGAAACATCAGTGCTTGTTTTGTGCCATAAAATGGCTAGTTTGAACGAAAATTTTATTTTAGTGGCCAGCACGCCATTCATAATTGTTCAAACCACCTGCCTTGAACCAAGGCCAAATGACGCAGAATTCACAGTTTTCTCTCTGCTGGCCGACAGCCCAGCCAGATGTGTGAAAGTTGGGAGCAGGCAGGAGAAAAAGGGTTTGAGGCTGGTGCCTTGAGCAGGTGCCGCCATCAGCCGCCGTGAAGAAGCCCATTTGAGTTGAGAGAGCTGGACCCGCTGCCACTGCCAGCCACCAATTTTCTTTTTTGTTTAATGGAATTGAAATGGGCAAGCAGCATTTTACTGAATCTCTTACTGCACCACAATGACCTTTATTACTGACAGCATGAGCATCATCAACTTATATTCTGAGACTCAACTACTGCTTTCACAGGGCCAGGTGCCAAAACATCCCGCTGGTGGCCCAAGCATTGTCCTGCATTTACCTAAATTTCTCAGCGAATAAAGCGCTGACATAGATAATACCAATGTTTTGGCAGCTGAGTTGTTCAGGGTCGAAGCTGATCCGCAGCAGTAGTCATTGCTGTCATTTACTGTTTTGAACATAAAGAAATAAAAGAAGAAACTTTCTTGATGATGCAGGATTTGGACATGGGTACCCATAATCCCAAGGCGAGCGCCATTAAAAAAAACAAAACAAAATAACCTAGGCTATACACCTCTCTTGCAGAACATGCATTTATGGGAACTGTATGGCTGCATTGTACTGAAAATTGTAACACAACTTTCTATGGGCAAGAGAAAGAAAATGTGAGTGATGAAGAGAGGTAAAAAAAAAAGAATAATAAAAAAAGGAACATGCGCTTTCCTGTGCCTCACTGGCAGAAGAAGTCTCAGGGTATGCAGAAGGGAAAAGTGGATCCACGTTTGCCCTCAACCCATTCCTACATGATAGTGACCATACAGCTAGTGTGTGAAGACAATAAAGAGAAAGAGTAAAGAATGTTAAGAATGTGTGAGTACGTCCGGTCATTGAGAGCTTGTTCAGTTGAAATTGAATTCGATGACATTTTCCTGAATAATGCAAAATTACTTCCACATCGCATCTTGGATGGCATATTACAAGACCATCTTCACAGAACCTGAACAAATGCCATGTTTGCCACCGATGCATCAAAGCGGTACGAAAAGTCAGGTGTTGAAAAAAATTTTTAGCCCGAATCTTGATTGGTCTTATTCCGCGCGGCTTCCTGATTTCGTGCCTATTTTCGTGGCTGAATTTTTGGCAGTTGTAGTTGTGCTGCGCAACTTAAATTCTTCATTTCTGTCAGCCGTGGTTCTCACAGATTCTCTATCCCTCTGTTCCTCGCTCACTGCGAGCATGGACACGCACGTGATAAAGGCATTTCAGGCATTAGTACCTCCGCATTTGTGAACAGTCCGTTTAATATGGGTCCCCGGCCATAAAGGATTGCTCCTCAATGAAGTTGCTGATTCTTTAGCAAAGGCTGCTCTAGACGGACCGATTCTACCCTACTTTCCTGCGTCTGCGAGTCATAAGGGAAGCGTCGCAAGACTCCGCGTTGACAAACTCCACAGATTATTGTCACCTTCTATACCCCTGGTGGAGAAAAGTATGTCAAACACGTCAACTGGAAGTGTCCCTTACGAGGCTACGCTGCCATGTACCGAGCCTAAATTTATATGAACACAGGTCTGGTCGGGTTCCTTCACCACTGTGTGCATTCTGCGGAGAGCCAAAGACGATAGATCATTTCCTTTTGAGCTGTCGACGATTTACCGTGGCCAGGAAAACATGCTTAGAAAACCCCTTGCAAGCTCTTGGAATAGACCTCTCTACACCTGTGGTTCTGTCTTTTGGTGCCTCCATTTCTGGATATTGCAATACGAATATTTGCTTGGCCGTGCAAAATTACATTAATGAAACTGATCATTTTTAAATAAGCCAGAAATATCGTTATATTTATTCAAATACACAACTAACGTTCAATACAAATTTTAGTCCTTTTCTATTATTCAATTTTTCATTATGTGAATCATTAGAGTTCCCCCCCCCTCCCCCTCAATATTACATCAATACCACTTTGCCATTTCTCTGTGTAGATTACTGCATTCCTAAATATTAAATTTTTTTAGCACCCAATTCTTGGCCAATCCCCCACAGTGGGCGTGAGCCATATGCTGTCAGGTGAACAACAACAACGACACAGTACATGGCAACACACACAATGTGCCATTACTCTCCTCCCATGATAAGCAAAGTTAAAGCAAAGAGACCAATAAGCAAGGTGATGCCATCAGCTCAGCTGTCTGACCAGTCTTCATGACATTAGGTCAGTGAAGCTGCTTCAATTTTTAGATGTTCTCTAGCATTCACCCATCAGTTTAACAAAAAAAAAAAAAAAAGGCAGTTGCCCTTCAAAGGAAAAAGGTTCGAATATTTTCTTAAAATCTGGGAAATCCTTCATACACATGTTCGGGGTTCAAAAATTGGGTAAGGCTGGGTTCTACCCAACAACAAACCCTAACACTTACCTTTTTACACAAAAGCTTTATACCTTCATGCATGACCATTTTTCAAACCCTTCAGAGGCAGCAGAAGGCCATTATGCTTGGCAACGACCCCGACTGCCAGCACTGGCTGGTGGCAGGGGACAATGTGACAGTGATAATGTGTGGACCATCACACTAGGCAGCCCACCATCATGCTACAAAAAGGTTGTGCGTGAATAGCGATGTTTTTAATCTATCAGTCCTGCTGAATATGTTTATATATTGACCATGCATCCTGCACTACATCGTAGATTTTTTATATTATTTTAGTATTTCGTAAAGTAGTATTAACCCCTGCAATAGCCCTTTTGTGGCCTCAGAGGTGGGGAAAGAGACAATGTAAACCAAAACAAATTCCTACAAGTCCTTAACTATCACCTAAGAGAGACAAAGGCTAAAGCAAAGACCTCCATTAAGTCAAACCTGGAACTTTCGGCAGTCAAACATCAAGTGAATGTTATTTGGCATAGGCTGTAAAAAGCAACACATTTGGCTCATACCCACATATGTGGGTATGAACCACCATGAATGCAACTATGGGCTACACATTTTATCATTATGACGTAAACGGCAAGGATGTGAAGTTACTGCTGTAATAGCGTATCAGTCATATTAGTCATACATTCATACTCTTCCATGCAATTTTTGGAACATACCAAGTGAGTGAAATAAGTTTTCTATATTTTACACCATATTTTTCTGACAATGTCTTTTTGTCACGGTCACCATTTGCCTGAAACATATCAAGGCTTTAGCCTTGAAATACACAGGCACACCAAGCAGACTCAGGCACCACGCAACTTTTATTTTGTTCAGTGGACATAGTACCAAAATGCAACATTTTACTTTGTATGCTGGGCAGGGTTAACTGCCTTGCAATGCATGAACAAAAGTGCTTGCAGGGAAGAGACTCCTTCCATGTCAATATACAGACACATAACACTCTAGGTAAAAGTATTAAATAAAACTTGGACAATAATGGTGTGCCTTCACAGGAAATATACGTGGAAATGCTTGTGCAAAACATTTGCAACACAATATAATAAGACCGGGCAGTACCACCCTTCTTGTAACCTAGATGAGTATCGACAGCCATATCCAGGAATGGATGTAAAGTACATAACACAAAATAAAGCTGCTAAAGGCACTCCATAGTGTTATAAAAAGATAACTAGTGTCCTGTTCAATGGCTCAAGACACAATTAAAACAAGTGACATAAAAAGCAGTCAACTCGACTATAACAACATAGTCTGTACCACACACTGCTGAATATACAAATTCTCTGTAACACATATTCTTGCTACAACTTAAGCTCAGTGAAGTGTACAGATCCTGAAGAGATTAGATGTTAGGTATAAAGGGCTAGAATTACATTTGTGACGTGCACACAATTCATCCCAATTTTAGTTATGTACACAATCTTCATATAATATTTATGTATATACAGATGTACATGCCAGAGAGAACTAAATATTTTTAACAAAGGAAGACTTGTAGACCTACTTAAGAACACAGTAATATATATATATATATATATATATATATATATATATATGGGTCATTCCACGCCAACTGTCCCAGCTGTGGCGCTCGACAAAAATAAACTTTCGAAAAATTCCAAAAAATTACACGGAAGTCAGCCTTACCTCCACAGCACTTTCCGGAAATATTTTGAGCAGAAAAAATTTTTTGAGCTCGTGAGGGTCATTTGAATTTCGCGAAACGGCGGAAATCAAGGCAGCAGAAAGAAAATTCCTGAAAATCAACCAATGTGCCAATCGTTTTCAAATATGCATTTTTGCATTCTCGTAGCATGTATCTTCACTTATAAAAATCTTTCACAAATTATTTTCGTGTTCCTCACTGCTTAGGACCGAGGTGAAAATGGTGAAATTGCAGCGTTTTGGGGAATTTTTTTCTGAAAAATTGTTTTGCAAAAAAACCTGCAAATATTTTTGTACAACTGGCCATGAGAGGTACAACAGTATAAAAAAAATTTTTGCCCATGTCTTCTGCAAGAACTCTGAAATAAATGTCTAAACTTGACAAAAACACCATTTTCTGCTATGTTTAGGCGTTAATTGCACCCTAAGGTGGTCCATGAAAAAATAATCAGAACAGGGCGTGTAGTTGAGCAATGTAAGCGCTTTCGAAAGAGCAAGTTTCATCGAGGTAATTTTTGTATACCTCGAGAAAAAAATTTTTGAAGTTGAGTCCCACCACTCTCCTTCTATTGCTCCGAGATTCGCCTTCTCCTTATGGCTTGCTGGTGGGAAACACAAACCACCTTGCCTTGCCGCGTGAAATAAAAGGTAGCGCGTGAGCAGCTTGTGGTTTTTCTGTCTTCTCGTTCCTACCTCAACTTCCGTTTCCTATATAAAAAGCGATAACAACACAGGGACACTTTTAACTGTACGCTTGGCTCAGAAACCACCGTGTCTCCATAACAAACAACGGTACCTTTTGCGTGCTGCTCTGACATTGAGAAATAATGAACAGTAAAGCGTATGTACTTGCGAAGCATAAGAACTTTCAAAGCAGCAACTTTTATCAACGTAATTTGTTTTTGCATTAAGAAAAACATTTCCAAACTGGTTGTTTGTTTCTTCTTTTCGCTCCGCAATTTGATATCTCCTAACCAGTATGTTGTCGGGCAATACAAATAAATTTACCTGGCCGCGTAAAATAAGAGATGGCTTTGGAATCTTTTCGTTCCTACGTCAACATTCTATTCTTATATAAAAAGCAATATCAAAGGACGACATTCAATCACATGCTTGGCTTAGAAACCGCGACGCCCCTTTAATAACAGCGGTACATTTAGCGTGCTGCTTTGACAAGCAGTTCGCTGAACAGGAAACGAAGAAGAAAAGCAGGACGTCAGCGTAGCCTCTAATAGTGAATCCTAACCACGAAAATACAAGTTCTTGCCTCCATAGACAGCGCAGCACGTGATGTCCCGCCGCGTATTCACGCTGCCTGTACGTCGTCGGCGACCCTCACAAACACTGAGTTAAGCCGATCGGGAGCACCTCGCGTGCTACAGTAAATATTCATATGTAACCTCCTACGCGTGTAGTTTCACAATTGGCGTCAAATCAATTTCAGCGTTTCACGCGCGCCACTATGAGCACGAATCTAAAGTCACAATCAGCTGTTATGCAAGCAAGCAAGGGCAGACGAAGAGCCGGCGTCGAAGGTAAAGACAGCTGAAGTAAACGACGGTTGGCGATGGTCCTGCAATCAAATTGTTCTCTTTAGGGGCGAAGCTCCTTAAGGTTTGGGTCTGTCCGTCCGTTGTGCCTAGTAGCGCGTTACCTTCAAAGAAATGAATGATGCTACGTGTAGGAGGCGCGCCCGCGGCGCGTGCCTCCCGGCGCGCGAGCTCTCTCACTCTTCCATCTGCTGTCTTGTGAGAGAGAGAGAGAGACAGAGAGAGCAAAAGGTGCGCGTTGACTATGGAAACACTCTTTGTCCGCCGCGGTGGTGTAGTGGTTACGGTACTCGGCTGCCACCCAAAATACGCGGGTTCGATCCCGGCCGCGGCGGTCGCATTTTCGATGGAGGCGAAAATGCCAGAGGCCCGTGTACTGTGCGTTGTCAGTGCACGTTAAAGAACCCCAGGTGGTCTAAATTTCCGGAGCCCTCCACTACGGCCTTTCTCTCCTCTCTATCTCTTTCACTCCCTTTCCCCCACCCCCACGGACGCTTAGCCATGCTCCCTACATGGGCTGCAGAAATTAGCGTCCTTTCCTAACCGAACCACAATCATCATCATCATGATCACTCTTTCTTCGATGAACGCGCTACCAGCTCGCAAAGGAGGAGAACGCGCCCTCACCCGCGAGAGACAAGCTTGACGCAGGCAGCGTCAAGCGTCTCTCTCTCTCTCACACAAGACAGCAGATGGAAGAGTGAGAGAGCTCGCGCGCCGGGAGGCACGCGCCACGGGCGCGCCTCCTACACGTAGCATCATTCATTTCTTTGAAGGTGTGATCGTGGTTCTTCCACAAAGTCCCCGCGGCTGATGCGGCTGCAGCGCGGCCTCACCGGCGCCATCAGTCCGACCTGCCTAATGGGTTCGGGGTGATCACCGAGGTGATTCCGGCTGATGCTGCCCCAGCAGGGGGGGCGCAGCGGCGGCGCAGCCTCGCCGGCGCCTTCAGGCCGACCTGCCCGCCAGCGCCACCCCTTTGTTTCCCGGGGTTGGGGCGCCTCGGCCTGCCGTTGAGGGCTCCCGCGGCGCTGCTGGACATTGTCCGTCCCCATTAGCCCTGTTGGTGACCTTGGGGCAACCAGCGTCGCGGGAAACTGAAAGGAGGCGACGACGTGCAGCCGGCCCGAGCGGGGGGACCACACGTGCAGTCAAGGAGGTGCAGTTCGGAGAGGCTTTGATTGGAGGACAAGCGTCGGATGACTGCGGGCCTCCTTCCCCTCCTCCTGCCTATCTTCAACCTATGGCAGGGGAGGCAAGTTTCCGTCGGAGGCCACGGAGCCCATCGAGAGGAGACGCCGACTAGGATCCCAAGAGCGAACATCCTCCAATCTCTTGTACCTCTCTTGTAAATACCCTGTATATTTTGTAATATATCATGTAAATACAGTTGGTCTTTTTCTTCACCCGAGGGTCCTGAACGTCGACCCCACTCCTGACTCCACCGCCTTCATGGTAGCGTAGGCAACCCACGGCAATCGACCCCCAGTCGCAACAGTGGCTGGCAGCGGCGTGATGATCTGTGCGGCGGCTCGACTCCGGCTTGGTGAGTGCGCGACCTTTTCTCCTTGAGTGTTGCCAGGCTTAACTTAGAGTTGTTCTCCCTGGTAGCGAGCGTGTTTGAAGCCTGTTCGTGAAGAACCTTGCTTCGGCACGATTGTCCTTGAGAAACTTGTCGGCAAAAGGGGTAGCCATGACTTGGAGGAAGCTGCGCAGAACGGACCTGGACACGATATGTGGGGAGATTGGGATTCATTGTGGGAAGCACCTAAGGAAGGCGGAGGTCATCGAAGCAATTGAAGCAACCGGCAGAGATGACGAGGAGATCACGGAAGTGTGGGAAGATATTCAGGACCAAAGAAAACGCGAAGAGGAGAAAAAGAGAAAGGAAGAGGTATTGGGAAAGCAAAGGGTTCAAATTCAAAGTTTGGAATGGAAAATTCAATTTTTGAAAGCGGATGGTGTAAGGGCAAGAAATGGAAAATTTAAAGATGGTGATAATGTAGAATGATTTCTTGCCTCTTACGAGCAGATTTGCGAGGAAATTGGGCTCAATCGGGACCGCTGGTCGTATCCCTTGTTGGCTTTATTGCCCGTTCGCTTGACAGATGTGTTAGCTAGCCTTTCCGATGAAGAGTTCAAAGATTATGACACCGCAAAGGCAGCAGTGTTCAAGCGTTGTGGCGTTTCCGTAAGAAAAAGGGAAAGCGAGAGGAACCTGCACGTCGGTATTTCTCCTGAGAAGGGGGAACATAACGTACCAAAAAGCGCACCGTGTGAGGTTCCAGTAGCTGAAGAGACTGTTTCTGAGGGGAATTCAGCTAGCAAAATGCAGAGCAGGGAAGTAGTAGCAAACGGTGCGGTTGCTGAAAAGTCGAGCGCGGAAAAGAGTGTACTACCTCGCGAAGTAGAGCGCCGAGAAATGCTAGAAGACGGAAGCCGGGCCGCTTTGGTAGCTGACCATAGCATGGTACCGACGCATCGAAGGCACGGCAGCACTGTTGGGGAGGGCCTGGCTAAAGAAGTTTTGAGTAAAAGCACAGGGAAGGCCCAACAGTTCGAGCGCGTGAAAGGCGATGTTATCGGTGAGCTGATGTCAAGTGCCATTCCGCAGGGCGTTCCTTGTGGGGACGAGATTCGTGGCAGCAGCCCTGATGGAGTTAATGAGGAGCTGGCGGCCACGTTCATGCCTCCACACTTGAACGGCCCTCCGGAACAACAGAGGGTTGAGGCTGAGCATAGCGCAGATTCGTCGCTTAGTACGGTCGGGGAGGGCCTGGCTAAAGAGGTTAAAGAGAGCACAGGGAAGGCCCGACAGTGCGAGCGCGTTGAAATAAGTGAAATGATGTGTGTCGCGAATGCTAGCCCGGCCGAGTGTGAAAGTAGCAGCGCTTTAAGAGAGCGAGAAGCTTTCGCTGCAAAAGATGCCGAAATGGCAATAGAGACTGTTGAAGGTCATTGTAAGCGCGACGCGATACTGTGCCAAACAGGAGAGGCAGCTAAGCAGAGCGAGGATGTTTGGGCACAGCTCTCCATTGATGAAGTCGCGGCGGTGAGTCCTGCGAGCGATCTCGAAGGGAACGTCGACATGTATTGCAGGAACACCAGATTAAGGTTAACAGAGCTCGAGTGCACTGAAGCACCAGGTAGTGAAGAGAATGCAGCCGCAGAAAGCTCCCAGGAATGCGAGCGCCAGTGTTTAGCGGCGCACTCCATAGTTAGCAAGCACGTGAACCTGTTGGCCAGTCTTGCGACGAAAGAGAAAGATGATGCAGCAGTAAATCCTTTAGACTGTGGAGGCCAGAAGGACATTTCAAGTGACGACCTTTTTCTAGAGAAAGGTGTGCGAGCGAAACGCTCAAAAAGAAGGAAGAAAAAGCGTCACAAAGAGAAAAGTAGGACCAAGGTCGCCCTATGCACAAAGACGAGCTGGATGGAAAGCCTCAAACGGGGGAAGAGAGTGGTTGCCTCGTTAGGTCTGTCACGCGTATTGAGCTCGCACCGAAAGTTTCAGGTGCGCCGAAAGAAAGGGTGCGGAAGCGCGCGTTTCGGACGAAAACGGTCCACCGTTGCCCCCCGTAGCATTCTTCGCGGTGCGTTAGGAGCGTCGCGGGAGTGCAGGGTCGTGAAGCTTCGTGTGGTCGCTGAACGAACAGACAAGGCACCAGCAAAGAATTTTTTGGGGTTCCGCGACAAAGCGAACAGGAGTCAGGCGGTCTGTACTCCCCGCGCATTGAGAAGAGCCTTCAGCGCACGTCCACCGCGAGTACGCCTGAAAGTGTCACAGGCCTTTTGAAAAGAATTTGCCATTTTGTTAAGGATGAGTGGATCCAACCTTTTTGTTTGGTTGGTTAATTCTTTTTTCTTCAAGTTAGGCATTTTCTTTTGAGTGTGTTTGTTTCCACTACTGAAGTTGGTCTGAGGTTCATTTCGAGTTTATTTTGGTTTTTATGTAAGCTTGAGTGTGTAGTGGCTTGATTTCATTTGCACGTAATGTACAAGTTTGTATTTCGTGAATTATGTGTAGTTTTGTGGACCAGAGTTTTTTTTGCAACTGTACCTAAGCGTGTATCCGTTGAGTTAAGGGTAACATATTCATGAAAGCTCAGTGGCGCGTGTATGTGAGTCATTGGAATGCTGGCATATATCGCAGAGTTCTAGTTTTGTGAATGACGCAGCAGTACTCGAGAAGAGTTAAGGCTTTAAACGACTGTATATTGTTTAGTTTATGTCAGGAGAGAACACAAGCATTTGGCTGAGTTCGTACAAGCTGCATAACTGGTGTCTTCTGAAAATTTTGTGGTCTGCTATGAAAGGGGGCGAGAGAGTGGAAATTAGGATGCCTTCAGCAGAGGCTGATGAGCGTTCCCCTTTCGGAGTGAAATGGTCAATACTTTTTCTTTAATTATTTTGTTCCTTTTGTTTTGGGGATGTGCATTTTAATGTCGGCATGGTGTCAGTGCAGTATACCTTTCATCTGTATTAGACGAACGAGAGAATGATGAGGGCTTTTATTGGCATTTTGCTTCCCTCGATCTTCCCTCATTCGTTGTTTGCCCTGAGCCGAAATGATTTGCACCTTCCTTAGGATAAGGCTGAAATCAAAATTCATAAAAAGGCTAGTTACGCTACCGTTATAATTTGTTTAGGGCCGTTAATGCAGCGCTTTATGGTGTGGTTGCGCTTCTGCCGACATGGAGCTGAGATTAAGATCGGAGATGGGAGAGTTCGATAACCTGGCATATCTCGGAGGAGGTTGTGTGCTTGCCTTGTCGCTGCTCGGGTGCTGTGCGGGTTTGATCGCTAATGTCAGTCCCGAGCCTTCGACCTGCAGGGACCTCCATACCGATGGCCCTCGTTATCACGGACCTGCTGATCCCATTTCGGGGCAACTCTGGCCATACTACGCTGCCAGGCCTCTTCATGGGGCACCGATGAGCTGCACCCCTTGCGAGTCCTTCTGCCGGCCGTGGACGGGCTGTTGTGATCGTGGTTCTTCCACAAAGTCCCCGCGGCTGATGCGGCTGCAGCGCGGCCTCACCGGCGCCATCAGTCCGACCTGCCTAATGGGTTCGGGGTGATCACCGAGGTGATTCCGGCTGATGCTGCCCCAGCAGGGGGGGCGCAGCGGCGGCGCAGCCTCGCTGGCGCCTTCAGGCCGACCTGCCCGCCAGCGCCACCCCTTTGTTTCCCGGGGTTGGGGCGCCTCGGCCTGCCGTTGAGGGCTCCCGCGGCGCTGCTGGACATTGTCCGTCCCCATTAGCCCTGTTGGTGACCTTGGGGCAACCAGCGTCGCGGGAAACTGAAAGGAGGCGACGACGTGCAGCCGGCCCGAGCGGGGGGACCACACGTGCAGTCAAGGTGCTGCAGTCCGGAGAGGCTTTGATTGGAGGACAAGCGTCGGATGACTGCGGGCCTGCTTCCCCTCCTCCTGCCTATCTTCAACCTATGGCAGGGGAGGCAAGTTTCCGTCGGAGGCCACGGAGCCCATCGAGAGGAGATGCCGACTAGGATCCCTAGAGCGAACATCCTCCAATCTCTTGTACCTCTCTTGTAAATACCCTGTATATTTTGTAATATAACATGTAAAACCAGTTCGTCTTTTGCTTCGCCCGAGGGTCCTGAACGTCGACCCCACTCCTGACTCCACCGCCTTCATGGTAGCGTAGGCATCCCCACGGCAATCGACCCCCAGTCGCAACAAAGGTAACGCGCTACTAGGCACAACGGACGGACAGACCCAAACCTTAAGGAGCTTCGCCCCTAAAGAGAACAATTTGATTGCAGGACCATCGCCAACCGTCGTTTACTTCAGCTGTCTTTACCTTCGACGCCGGCTCTTCGTCTGCCCTTGCTTGCTTGCATAACAGCTGATTGTGACTTTAGATTCGTGCTCATAGTGGCGCGCGTGAAACGCTGAAATTGATTTGACGCCAATTGTGAAACTACACGCGTAGGAGGTTGCATATGAATATTTACTGTAGCACGCGAGGTGCTCCCGATCGGCTTAACTCAGTGTTTGTGAGGGTCGCCGACGACGTACAGGCAGCGTGAATACGCGGCGGGACATCACGTGCTGCGCTGTCTATGGAGGCAAGAACTTGTATTTTCGTGGTTAGGATTCACTATTAGAGGCTACGCTGACGTCCTGCTTTTCTTCTTCGTTTCCTGTTCAGCGAACTGCTTGTCAAAGCAGCACGCTAAATGTACCGCTGTTATTAAAGGGGCGTCGCGGTTTCTAAGCCAAGCATGTGATTGAATGTCGTCCTTTGATATTGCTTTTTATATAAGAATAGAATGTTGACGTAGGAACGAAAAGATTCCAAAGCCATCTCTTATTTTACGCGGCCAGGTAAATTTATTTGTATTGCCCGACAACATACTGGTTAGGAGATATCAAATTGCGGAGCGAAAAGAAGAAACAAACAACCAGTTTGGAAATGTTTTTCTTAATGCAAAAACAAATTACGTTGATAAAAGTTGCTGCTTTGAAAGTTCTTATGCTTCGCAAGTACATACGCTTTACTGTTCATTATTTCTCAATGTCAGAGCAGCACGCAAAAGGTACCGTTGTTTGTTATGGAGACACGGTGGTTTCTGAGCCAAGCGTACAGTTAAAAGTGTCCCTGTGTTGTTATCGCTTTTTATATAGGAAACGGAAGTTGAGGTAGGAACGAGAAGACAGAAAAACCACAAGCTGCTCACGCGCTACCTTTTATTTCACGCGGCAAGGCAAGGTGGTTTGTGTTTCCCACCAGCAAGCCATAAGGAGAAGGCGAATCTCGGAGCAATAGAAGGAGAGTGGTGGGACTCAACTTCAAAAATTTTTTTCTCGAGGTATACAAAAATTACCTCGATGAAACTTGCTCTTTCGAAAGCGCTTACATTGCTCAACTACACGCCCTGTTCTGATTATTTTTTCATGGACCACCTTAGGGTGCAATTAACGCCTAAACATAGCAGAAAATGGTGTTTTTGTCAAGTTTAGACATTTATTTCAGAGTTCTTGCAGAAGACATGGGCAAAAATTTTTTTTATACTGTTGTACCTCTCATGGCCAGTTGTACAAAAATATTTGCAGGTTTTTTTGCAAAACAATTTTTCAGAAAAAAATTCCCCAAAACGCTGCAATTTCACCATTTTCACCTCGGTCCTAAGCAGTGAGGAACACGAAAATAATTTGTGAAAGATTTTTATAAGTGAAGATACATGCTACGAGAATGCAAAAATGCATATTTGAAAACGATTGGCACATTGGTTGATTTTCAGGAATTTTCTTTCTGCTGCCTTGATTTCCGCCGTTTCGCGAAATTCAAATGACCCTCACGAGCTCAAAAAATTTTTTCTGCTCAAAATATTTCCGGAAAGTGCTGTGGAGGTAAGGCTGACTTCCGTGTAATTTTTTGGAATTTTTCGAAAGTTTATTTTTGTCGAGCGCCACAGCTGGGACAGTTGGCGTGGAATGACCCATATATATATATATATATATATATATATCTAAATAACAGTCAAGAGAGGCAAGCAACCAAACTCTGTAATTTTATCCAAGCATGCAAAAACATAGGAGAAACAAGAAAGTGCAGAAAGAGTCCCTTGAGATGCTGAGCTACCAGGAAGAAGCTCTCCACAGAACATGGCTACTCAAGTTCCTGCTGTGAAACAGCCGTATTCAGAATCTGCAATGGGGGCCTGGGGCGGGAACAGGAGGGACTGATGGGGACTATTGTGCACTTCTAACAACAAAAATGGAAAAAAAAAAGACCTCCTACAAGATGGGGAACACATCTAAACTCTCAGACCGTGCCAAGGTGCTGATGAACTGCTAGAATGCCAGCACACTTCAAGCCCTTACAGCACTCTCAGAAGGTCCCATCAAACAGTGTTAAGGCACACACTACAAAAAACCCAAGGTTATGCCTTTTTGTCATTTGGCACAAGCCATAGAGAAACATGCACAAATAAGTGCAAAAAGAAAAAGTGGAGAGAGGAGGGATGGTGGGCACACATGTACACTTCCTGGTGCCTGGACAGGATATTGCACTGCCACAGAAAAAAAAAAATAGAAAAGAGGGGGGGGGGGGGGGGGGAATTCCAGAGTGGGAAATGGGACAATCGTGCTCCAAGGGCAAAAACAAAAAAAATAATGGCCTAAAGTTGACCATTAAATCCATCCGATGAATGTTTCCCAGTGCTATCCGCATCCCATGAGTGGCGGCCCAACTCGGTTGTATGGCGGCCCGATTCAGACGGAGGGCGGCCCAACTCGGCTGTATAGCGGCCCCGACCTGTGCCACCTTGGTTGTAGCGATGAGGGCGGCCTCCACCCCCATATCCACCTCGGCCACCACCACGATCTCCACGATCTCCGTAGCGTGCATCATCTGGACGTCTGGCACGGCCACCACGCGAGTAGTTGCCTGAACGAGCGCCACCAGGTGAAGCGCCAGGGTAGGTGCTGCGATGGCTATTGGTATACACCTTGGAAGCACGGCCATCTGAGGGGCGACTATAGCCACCTCCCTGTGAGAGACAAGCACTTATTCAGCAGGCTTAATCAATTGTGAATGTCAAACTATCATCTACATTTAATAATTGAGCAAGGCTGGTTCCGTTACTATGGTTTCATGGGAAAAAGATGGTAGCATGAAACAAAAGACAAAGCAATAGACAAGGCACTGGAAGCACTTACTTGCAACTAACAGCTTAATGAAAGAAACATAGAATGCCAAGTGGAACCAACTGTACAGTCACCCCAAGTGAACAATTGCCAATTTCTAATCACCCCTATTACCTTCTGCCAAAGCAGTGGTGGTGAAATGGTAGAGCACCCACTTCCAATGATGCAGGTATCAAGCATTCCCAATGCTGAGTAGGAATCCACCAGGTGCTTGCCAGATCTAGAACTTAGCTCACTCTCTCCTTTTTTTCTCCAATTCCTATATTGCTGAATTCATTCCTGTACTATCAGTTTTGTATGTGTGCAACACTGGATCATGCATGCATAAATTTTCCTCGGTTTCCTTAACGAAATATTTACAAGGTGTGGCAAGGAAAATATGAGGTTTCATTTTTCCAAGCAAGGCTTGTCCTATTTTTACACATCAATGCTATTCCCTTCAAAGTAGTTCTCTTGGAAAACCGTACATCACCGGAGGTGTTAATGCTTCAACTGGGATCTCCTACAGCTCCTTTGTTATACTCACTTGGATCCTTTTAACACTACTGGAATGGTGCCTCTCATCAAGTGCATTTTGATCTTAAGGAACGGAAAAACAAGTCAGATGTACTAAAATCAGGTGTAGAAACTGCTTAATGGCCATGTGACGAGATGCACCATTATGGTGGGGCACCAAAGTGGTTGAAATGCCTCGTCCAAGGCGTTACCAGGGTC
This sequence comes from Hyalomma asiaticum, assembly GCA_013339685.2. Classification (NCBI taxonomy): domain Eukaryota; kingdom Metazoa; phylum Arthropoda; class Arachnida; order Ixodida; family Ixodidae; genus Hyalomma; species Hyalomma asiaticum. Next base: position 312,442,614 of record CM023481.1, read on the forward strand.
CCTCAATACTTTTTCTGGTCATGAAACTCCCGCGTCACTCTATGGGAGAGCTTCATATACCGCCCGCAACCGCCGCGTGCGGTGCTGGCGTAGCAAGGAGGCTGGCGGGGGCTGTCGGAAGGGTGACCGCCATTAGCAGAGTGTAGGCCCGGCGTGGTGGTGTTTGCGGTTGTTGCTTTTTTTTTTTTCTTCACTGTCACCACGTGGTGAGAGCGATGCCTAGCACTCGCTGCGTGCCAGGCTGTTGGTCAGGATACAAGGGCATCGACGAAAAAGTATCCTTGTTCTGTTTACAAGCCGACGCAGAACAACGCGAGTACAATGGATAGAACAATGGGCGACCCCGCAACAAGAGACGAGTACATTCGCGTACGTGTGTGAAAAGCATCTCTACCCCTAAGACGTCATTCGTGCAGATGAGGTGTGCAGGTGAACAGGAGCATTGCGTCAATGCCTTGCGATCGCCACAAACTGGTGGAAGACCTAACCTTACTTCCTAAAGGCTCACGAGACGATTACACTGGTCCACACACATATATGCTATAATTTAAAAGATCTTTTTTTAACTTGCATGCATGTTTTAGGAGCACTGCACATGCCAGCAGCTGTAGTTCACCCCTGAATGATCAGCGTCATGTACCGACAGAGACCTAAACCACGACCAAAACAGTTGCTGGCACGGCAGCCTTGGTCAGACACCTAGTTAGCTCTTCTACTATGCTCCCAATTGGCCCAGAAGCAAATATGGCCCGAAAGGTAATTTAAGTGAATATTGAATTTCATGTGTGCAAGTGAGCGCTATCCGCCGCACCTCGCCACATCGACAACATGTAAGGTGACCTAAGGGGACCCCCAACTTCCGCAACATCAGCCTCGGCAATTGGGCTCACAGCAGTGCAGCTAGTAATGACGATGCATTGCCCCTTTGCTGTACTTGCGTTAGTAGGCCATGTGAAGTGTGCCCCAGTTGTGTGTGATCAGGTGGTTGAATTTGCTTACCCCATTGCAAATGCTAGATGGCACTAGTTACACCTGGTGGCTTGTTTTCAGAGTTTTCCCAAATCAAAACTGAAACTGTAAATAATTATCTGTCACATATTGGGGCAATAGATGTGCCATGTTATGTCTAACAGGCCCTGGTTACGTATTACAGCAAAAACACAAATGAAAATTGTTGTGCGAGTGCTCCATTACTGAACCATTCTCCATCGTGACTGACACAGTGAAAACTAAAATAAGCTTTAGCGTGAATGTCTCTACATTTTGGTGAAGACAATGTTGATATTGTGTGGAGCTTAAAATGGCAACCATATTTATTACATACCTGCATCACCTGCATATCGCACATGGTAGGCATGCACGGTAGGCATGCCTTTCTCCTGGTAAACCAGGAGAAAGGCTGCTACGATACTCTTCCTGTATCAGCACTATTGTACAAAAAAAACCAATTTGGTAACAAGGGTCATCGAATTAATTTTTTGCTTCTCTACAAACTTTGCCTCTCAGACAAAATTTATATTAATCAGTGCAGCTAATTATACAGCACACTTGTTATTTCTAGCCCAGTTTTAGTTTCAGTTTGATATCGGCTCGGACATCATGCATTGCTACAAGACTAAACTTCATAGTTATTTCAATCCTGAAAATTTGCCTTCACCAGATAATTCTAACTTGGCTGGCCACCTGACATATGCAATAATGCTTCCAACAGCTGCAGCACTTTGTGGCCCTTATGGTACAGATAATGCATTAAAGAAAACAAAAGCATTGTCCTTTGTTGAAATCAGCAGTTTTCAACTTGCCCCAGGAAGATTTTATTGTGAAAGCAGTAGCTTACAATGGATTATTGCAGCACTTATCAGATTCCAACGCATGCCTTCTGTAGTGACAAAATTCATCAGAAAATTCCAAATTCGTCAACCATGTAGGTAGTCTGAACCAGCCTGGGAACATTATCATCACTGCCATCACACGATGGCAGCCCAACCGTCGGTGGTGAGTTTGGCTATCAGCAACAAGTTGCATCACATATTCTCAGCATCCCAGAGACTTCCACGTGGTGTAAGATGTATTTTGGAAAGTAATTAGCCTGCCATGGGCCACCACCCCATTTGTGCTTGGTGAGGAGCTGTTTGATAAATGCAGGTCATGAAATGCATAAGTGAGCATAAAGAGGATGACATTTTGTTCTTCATCGCTGTAAAATGCTGCCCAGGAATGATGATGATGGACATTAAGTAAAGGAAGCTTTATACACTAAAAATGATCTTTGTTTAGTCCTTTCCCGGCAATCGTAACAGAAGATTAGATGTCTTTCTTTCCAAAAGATCAGTAAGTGTTTAATATCTTATAGCAGGGGCCTAAAACTCAGCTCAGCTAGTGGGCCATAGTCACAAAATTAAGTCTGGCAAGGGCAGGGACAGTGAAGACTGGTACTAGGCGGAGGGATGGAGGTTGGAAGAAAATGTCGGCAAGTATTGCTGACTTTTCTTATTTCAATTTCAATTTTTCAATTTATTTCCCATCTTACAAATACAGATGGAGGGGGTTGCAGGTAAAAGCTGCTTAAAGGCAGCTTATATCTTGTTTATCTCATATAAGGGTTATTCCTCAAACTGTTTCTATGCTGCAAGAGTTCCTAAGACCCCCCCCCCTTCACATTTTCCACTTATCCATCCACATTTATACAGCAGTAAGAAAAAAAAAGGGCAAAAAATGATTTCACATGCATTTGCAATATTCAGCAGAGTTTACTTCATTCACACCAACAAATTGGTGCATGCATCAGTCTCATTCGGGGCCATCCTCATGTCAAGTGCTTAGGGATGTGCAAGTACTGAAATTCTAAGCAAGCCGCCTGCTCCACACCTTGATCACGCACTGTGCCCAGGCAACACTGGCCTGCCACATCCAGAGACCAGGAATCTAATCCAATCCTTCTTTGCAGCCCGATAGCCCAATCTCTATGTGCCATTTGTCATTGTGTGTTGGCAGTGTCAGGTTGGCAATGAAGTCCTACACTGTGGCCATGAGAAAATGGCATCGAGAAAATGGGAAGAATGGATATGGGAATGGGAGAAAAATTAGGACAATTTATCACAGCAAAACTACGGGACAGCCGAAATGAAGGAAGCTAAGTAACAGTGCACCAGTATTCACTGAGTATGTGGACGATGCACTGTTTGAGTTCTTTCAGCACAAAATAAGTGCAGGACGTGCTGTTAGCTACCAGCTTCTTTCTTGAAGAAGCCTTCACAGCAGTGTGTCACTGATTTTGTTACCTGGGCATGGGCTGCTGTACCCAAGACAGCAGCACGCTCCTTCAAGGGGCGCAGCATTACCAACACGCTGGATGGCTCGGAAAGAGGACACCTGAATGGTGGACTGGCAGAAGTTGGAGCCGTGGAGTGAGAAGATCGAGGCTGAGTTCAGGCGGAATGTTGCACACTTTTTTTGAAACTGACTGATATAGAAGGAGCATATTTTTGGCCCATAAAATTCATTTTCTTAGATACACATAAAACTCTAAATCCATGTGCACTGCTTCTTTTTTTCTGGTGGGTGCAGTTTTGGGATAGTGCCCCCCCCCCCCCTCCCTTGCAGTAATTTCAGTAATTTCTACTTGAGTGGTGGGGGGAGCTTAACAATGCTAAAAAAAAAGGGGGGGGGGGGTCAAATAATTTCTAATGGTGAATTCCAATGGAAGATTTGGAGCACTTCCGGCGGCAGCAGTCTTTCTGTTCCACACAGAGCAAGTCTGTTCCACTGGCAGATTCAGAGTGCTCCCTCTATGTTCCATTGGCAGATCTGGAGCAGCTCCGCCGCCAGATCCACTCCATGGAGCAGCTCTCTCTACTCTGCGAAAAACGGTGGATTCGACCGGAAGTCGCAAGTGCGCAGCGCGTGCGCAGAGCGTGGCGTACCACATGACCGACGCTACGCACTGCCCGAGCGCGCTTGTTTTCTGTCGCAGCTCGGAAGCAATCATGAGTAGCGCAGCGTCAGCTTGTGCTTGAGTCATTACTGATACAGACTACTCCGCATACTCTTAACAGGAGCGATTGCAATCTGCCTTCGGTGTATACGCGCTTCCTGCATGGTATATTCAAGCCTATTTAAAGCGAACTGCTCGGATGCAGGCTTTAATTTTACTTGTGAACAAGGCTTCCGTGTGGTAGCCGAAACATTTTTGTTTGTGTGTGTGCATTAAACATACCTTGGTCGGCGCAGTGCATTAGGTTTTTGACCTTTACCATGTATCATCCCGACCAGACGGGCTTCCGTCAAATGTTAGACTCCATAACAAATATGAGTTCACATTTGCTAGTACCCAGTAATACATATAGTACTACTTAATGCTAGAAAAGAGGGTAGAATAATTTCTAAGCGAGTAGTTGAAATACCATAATTACTGGGTGTTTTCCAACTTGAGCTATACTAATTTATTCTAACCTGTGCACATTTAAAGACTGCACTCAACTTGGCAAATTGTCCTGAAAATTTAAGATAACAAATATGAGTTCACATTTGCTAATACCGAGTAATACTAATAGTACTACTTTTCACTTTAGGATGAGGGTACAAAGAAAAAAGAATAAGAGCTGTCAGATGCACATGGTGACCTGAAGAAGTAAAAGCCAGCATACCTCAAACTTTCTTCCTTTGTACTCCTCTTCTTTCATTGTATCATATGAATCTGAAAGAAAATGAAGGGAAAAATTATTTAGTATTGCCATGTCAGGCCAGCAATACACCTTATGGCTAGTGAAGTCAATATGTTATGAAGGAAACATAGCAGCTCAAGCATAAGCAACTACTCACAGTATGAGTTACTGTTAAAAGGAATTCTCAAATGTGCGCCTCTCGTATTCCTGACGGGCCAACTTGAATTGGACGTACAAGCTGTGCGTCATAAAATACCGGCCACTTTGTCTAGGAACATAGCACCAAGTGAGAAACTCTGCTCCAAATTCAACCAATTTTAAGAAAAATGCATCCCGGCAATGTAACGCAACCTCTGGCCCAAACCCGCAAAGCATGGTTCCAGTAAACTATTGGATCTCTTAAAGCACAGCATTACACCACTCTTTTCACTGATGAGTGAGCATGCAGCCACAGACAGAGAGAGAAGCAGGAGAGCATCCAATGCTAACTGCGACAGTTGAGGGAGAGGGACGCACGTTGCTGCAAGCAGGCAGCTCACGGAAGCCGCTAGAACATCGGAGAGAATACCATCGCTTTTGCGCGTGCTGGGATTAGGTGACCCATGCTGAATCCTCTAGAAAACCAGCAGGAACAATTTAAAAGGAGCTTTGACGAGCAGCTGACAGCAGTTGTCAGTGAGGCACCCAGCATGAAGCAGTTGGTGGTCAAGATTATGAAGAACAGAAAGTGCTCCACAAACAGAGACTGTGTTCTACCAAGCAAAAATCTGACCAACAGTGCAAGCCTTGTCCTGGCAGTGGTGACATACCATGCTTCTTGTTGCCCCGGATGATTAGGACTATTTAGTGCTTACAGTATTGCATTGTATGTGCTTGCATATTCAAAGCTGCTAGATAATTAGTTTTTATGTAACACCAACTGTATTGATTTGTAATGTGACTAGCAGTGTTTGTGCACATATGTGAAACTGCCAATTCTGTTGAGAATATATTCACATTTTGACAACCCTTGGCTCTGACTTGATCTTCAACCAACAGCCGGCGTTTTGATAGTGCACCAAAGGGACCCAAAACTAACTGTCGAAGCTTTCGTGGGGTCTTTTCGGGGAACTGATATGCCAGGCTTTTTCATTTTCACGGCGACTGCCTCCTCTAGCTCAGGACTGGTGACAGTGTCAATGCACTGCACTGAGGTGTTAAAAGAAGTCAGGACGATCAACCACAACACATCCACTGCAAATCTTGGCGAGTGTGCTCTTTTAGGAGGAAAAAACAACAGGGGACACTTGAGTTTCACTTTTACGAGTGGAAAAGATGATGGCAATAATGCGCCACATTCACATAGACTATCACGCGAGGGTGGCACCATCTCGCCATAACGCGTGTAAACACAAGGATTTTGCTTGCAGAGGCGGCAATTAAATGGGCCCTGCGACACTTTTTCAACTGCCTTTCTGGAGCACTGTAGTGTGTGTAGTATTGAATACTGAGATGAACACAAAACGAACGATACATATCAGTGCACGAGAACTGAAGTTATTAGTCCTCGAAGTTCAAAACACGAGCAGACTGCTTGAAAAAATGCTCCCTTTCGCATTTCACTCTCCCTGATGTATGTGGCTGGATCCAATCAGTGCGCTCCTCTTATAAAGAGATACTGGAAGCTCAAGGTGACCTATACAAATTACCTTGCAACCACTCTTTTAGGGAGTTGTCATCGTGGTTACAAGAGGGACAACAAACCACATGTGTCAGTCAGGAGATGCAGTTGGTTTTAAAATATACTGAAAACATATTTATTTTTAAGTGTGTCAGCAATGCTTTTGTTTTGTCTCTTACAAGCTTCCAGCACTTTCAGTGCTATCGACCGGTTTCGGGCACCCCTTCCCCATCACGGGGAAGAAAAAAAAAAAACGAAAAAAAATACACATTAAACCAACAACAGCAATCCCCCCCTATGTTGCTGGGTCTCCATTGAGAACGGACAATGAACAACTTTCATGTGTTTGAGGCTACGCCTAGAGGAGGCACTAGCTGCATTTTTGAAACCACCGTGACTAACACATGCGTTTATGGGCCGAAGACATTCTTGGCCTAGCAGGGATCAATGAATGTAAAATGCGAATTGGTGTGTCAAACGAATCACAATGCGCTGCCACAGTCATCACTGCAACGCAATCAAATGTCACTTCCTCTAACAAAATTCGCCATTGCATGTCGCCACGGTTCAAGAAAAGCTCTGCAGAAGGTGGTTTCTCCATTGAAATAAAATTATAACCACTTTACTTCTTGTGCTCCCACTCTCGCTGCGACATCCCCGCATGCCGCAGTTCTAGAATAAGCGATAAAAATGGCATGCTCAATTGGTGCAGCAGGGCCCCTTTATTGCCAGCAATGACGGCAGTACTTACGCAGTGAGTGCTATAGCGCATGCCCACTGCACCCCTGCTTCACCATCATCATCAGCCTGCCTACGCCCACAGCAGGGCCAAGGTCCCTCCCACAATTTTCCAACTAACCTGATGCTGTAATAACTGTAGCCACGTTAACTGCTGTTTGCGAACTGTGGTGTATCTGAAGTGTTCCATGTCAAGTTGAATTACAAATGGGACCCGAAATGCTTTACAGAGCGTGCTGAGGCTACATGCATACTGATTAATGCATTGCTGGGTAAGATAGGGTTGGCTTTTGTCAAGAATAGGATGGTGTCAGAAAATGCGTGCATGTTGCCGTCAACAGACCCTGTAGTTACACATGCCTGAAGGGGAAGCTGCACCCTCGCTTCATGAGAATCCGAAGACTCGTTCCTTCCTTGGCACCCAGTGATGGGAGTGTGTGGGGTGCTTTCTAAAATGTTAGCTGAAACATTAAGGAGAGTGACAGGTGCACCAGAAGGTAGGTGCCTGAAGGTAGGAGCAGATGCCAGCTGCTAAAGTTCGCCCTGCTCTACCAACAGCATGCGACTGAGTCTACACTTTGACCGTGGTAAGCAACAGGCCAAGGAGCCCAGTGGCCCTGTCCAAACATTGGATGTGACACCTCCACAGATAACCCTCTGCATCCAGCGGCTCCAACTTCTTTTATTGGGACTCCAACTTTAATCACGTTATATCCTTTTCTTTTTTGTTAGCCATCACATCTTTATTTTTTATTGATATGTTGGCACAATGTTCATCTGTGCATTGTCCCGAATATTTTCCACGCGGGTTTGTGTGGTATTTGTGCGTCCCATGTCACTGCATCAGAAGAATTTGTACTTTGGTTGTGAATTGCTTTGTCTTGCATATGCCCTGGACCCACATTCGCTCAGGCGTGGACTTTATCGCCGGTCGCTTAGTGGAACCACACACAATGCATGTGGAGTGGGATTTTTTTGGGCCATCCCCTCCGAAGCGGGCAGTGCAGGCAATTTGACATACCTAATCCTTGACAAATGGCTTTGGTGTAGTTGATTTAATTTCCATTTCCCAGTCTTCACACCATTTACTGAGCTTGTCTAAATCCAATATTAAGTAGCAAGTATCCATGGCATTAGCACTTTCCCTATAAATTACACAATAATCAGAAAATAATCTCACTGTGGAACACAGACATTACTGATATCACTATTTCAAAACATGCATGGTCCAAGCACGGAACACTGTGGAACACCCCATTTAGCATGAATCAATGCGGACGAGTGATCATTCACAAGAACTTGTTGTAGGGGTGTGCGAACATTGATGTTTTTGAATGTGAATCAAATATTAAATAGGTGTTTTATTGAGGAGCTACAAAACAGGAAGTAATAACTTTTGTTATTGAAACAAATGAACAAAAACTTTCAGCAGAATGAAAATACTTATGGTAATACACTCATTAAAAACTATAATGCAAGGAAATTAATAGCTCAACATGTTCAGAAAGTAAATGCTTTCGGCATACCACAGCACATTTGACAGTGGGAAAGACCCTATTACTTGGCAATAGTTGAGGTGGTAGGATGCAACGTAATGCTTGCACACAAGCTTTTATATTTCCAAGCACTGAAATACTATTTAAGTAACGCTACTGAGGGGCACAGTTGGCCTTCACGTGACAATATCCAGTAGGCCTAGAAGATGCCAATATGGCAGCAAAAACACTTCCTAGCAATTACGTTCCAACTGAAATAGGTTTAAAATTTGCATGCATTAACTAAAGGTGTTCAAATAGTAATATCTTAGTTTTAATCAAGTAGATAACGAGGTTGGATAATATCAAAACCAAATTTGAATAAGTTACCGTGTGTTGGGAGAATGATTAAAACATAACTGCTTAAATTTGCCCTTTATAAGCAAGAATCTTAGGTTCTTACTGATTAATAACTCCTTAATACAAGGACCAACTGCTTGCCATACAGCAAGAGAAGGTTGATTTGATTGATTTATGGGGTTTTACGCCCTAATACCACCACATGACTATGAAAGACGCTGTAGCGGAGGGCTCCGGAAATTTCTGCCACCTGGGGTTCACGCACCGACATCGCACATCTGCGACCTACAGATCAGCAGCCAAGTGCCATGGCCACTAGAGCACCATGGCGAGACAGCAAGAGAAGGTGTTCCCTTCTACACAGGTGACAGGCTGCAGCAAACACTAGCTACTCTACATTCAGTAAAGTGTAGAGCTAATATACAGCTACAACGAAAGGGAAGGGGTCAAGGGCTCGTTCTTTATTTGTTCGAAACAACTTAATGAGCAAACAGACAATGAAACCTAGGAAAGCATAGGGGAAGTTACTTGTGGTATTGTAATTGTGGAGAAAGTAGAAAGGAATTAAAGTGGACGAAAAGACAAACCTGCCTTCGGTGGGAACCGAACCCACGACCTTCGGATGTCGCGTCCGGTGCTCTACCAACTGAGCTACGAAGGCGGTCGTCCCTCTGTCCACTTTATTGTGTATTTATGTACTTATTATCCTGGGAGTGTTAGGCAGCGCTACTAGTGGGCAAGGCGGCATGTGTGGGACACACTTTCTTGCCAGGAGGCGTCACGTAGAACGTGAACTTAGATGAGATGGCTGCTGCCCAATAAGCCCTCACATGCTACCTAAGGCACCAAGTCTGCCGCAACGAGGCCCAAGCTATGAAACAACGAAAGGGAAGGGGTCAAGGGCTCGTTCTTTATTTGTTAGAAACAACTTAATGAGCAAACAGACAATGAAACCTAGGAAAGCATAGGGGAAGTTACTTGTGGTATTGTAATTGTGGAGAAAGTAGAAAGGAATTAAAGTGGACGAAAAGACAAACCTGCCTTCAGTGGGAACCGAACACACGACCTTCGGATGTCGCGTCCGGTGCTCTACCAACTGAGCTACGAAGGCGGTCGTCCCTCCGTCCTCTTTATTGTGTAGTATTTATGTACTTATTATCCTGGGAGTGTTAGGGAGCACCACTAGTGGCCAAGACGGCATGTGTGGGACACACTTTCTTGCCAGGAGGCGTCACGTAGAACGTGAACTTAGATGAGATGGCTGCTGCAGCTAATAATTCATAAAAGAAGAATAGGAGGACTAGGCTTGTGGAAATATCACTTTTTCTGGCTCAAGGAGAACTGGAACATACCAGCAGGACTTGAATAAGAGTGAGCGTAAGTCACAAGTACACTATGTTTAAAATTTACCAAGTATTTATATTACAATACAGCTGCATTTCTTTACAAAAGCACTTTTCTCATGTGAAAATATGAGAAAAAGATAGAGTCACCAAAAGATTGCCATTAAAATTTCGTGAGGAGAGCTGAATTCAAAGCAATCTTTATGCCATGCCTTCTAAAGCTAGGCTTCACGGTGTGTGCATGCGTTCATATCTTATAATCAATTTTAACAGCAGATCTGTTCAAAGTCAAGTACCGTGTGATCTCACTGTGATACATGTGACGTTTTCCGCTCACTAGTGTGCTTAAAAATGCCCCTGAAGAACAGTCTATTGACAGGGTATCACTTGATTGTTTAGTTGCACCTACAACCGAAAGAAAAATGCTGCATGTAAATGGCTGAGAGCGCAAGCATAATGTTGCACAAGAGGAGTGAGGCTGCGATATTAATTCATCGCATGGATTTCCAGTTCAAACGAACTTGGAAAGATAGTGGACCGCTGGGGTGAACAGAAAAGGTTTTGTGCCTTCACCGCGATCACATGTATGTTCTGCGCATTTTGTGGACGGGAAGTGGAGTGCTCAGAACACCACATCACTGCTTCACCTCTGTCAGCAGTCTCTATTTTGTCTTTCTAGTGTGTATTGATACTTATTATATATATTTTAAGGACGAAGGCATTTATTCTCACTCCCTGCATTTGAAGCCACCTGGCTAATAGAAAAAGCAGGCAGGATAAACAGTCGTGTGGATCCGTCCTGAGCAGAGCAAACCAGGCGGGCACAACAGCACATCTAGTTGAGCACCTTTAGTGCCACATACGTTTCCCTTCAAAAAAGTGAGAAGCTCTGCACACTGTTACAAAAATGAAGTCAATAATGGAGCACATTATGCAAATGGAGTCAACTGAATGCTTGTTATAGATGACTGCGATAAATGGGAAATAAAATTTTAAAAAAATTCCAGCGGACTTCATGCGTCGTGGGAGCCAATGCTACGTGAAAAAGGCAACGCAATTTGTATACGTTAGCCAACATTAGTCATCACAGGGAAGACACAAAACAGCCAAATGTTAACCAAGATAATGGTACTCCAGCCAACACTAGCTACCTGGATAACCAGCATTGGTTTCAAATAAGTAAATGCCACACATATACCATGACTTATATATCATGCCATAGAATTTATATGATGTCATGCATATTGATATAGTCGACTCTAGCTACAACGAAATTAACGGTGTGTGGAAAAAATTTCATTGAAGAGAAAATTTCGTTGTCGTGAAATCGAAAAAATATAACCGACCTGGAGCTGGTAGAACAAAGGAACTTTTATGCCTAAATCTTGCACGCGGCATCACGGCAGTAGTCGGAGCCGCAAGTACTGAACTCAGTAACCAAACTTCTCACATTCATAAAACCAAATGTCGTATTCTCATAATGAACGCACTCGCATAATAAACACACTGCCTACTTTGGACCCCTGCGGTCACCTCGAACGGCCGCGCTGTGGCTTTCCCACTTCACTCGATCCGCGGTGTCTCGAAGGTGTTCGGCGCGCTGATTCATAGCTCCTGCGTCCCGATAAAACTACTGCACGTTGCCGGGCGTAGCCGCTTGCAAGGGGTGGTAACGTCATTTACTCGCAGTGCTGCATTCCACCGTGCTATCGCAGTTTCCTCACGCATGCTGCCGCGTGCTGCCAGGTGTGCTGCGCAGGCTGGCGCAGCTAAGTCTAAGCATGATCGTGGCGTGGTCTCCGAGATTGCCGCGATGCAATCTTGGACATTATGCAGCATGCATGACTGAGAGGCTCAGGCTCAGCACAGATATTAGGGAGAAATGCGATGATGAGCCGTTTTGTGTGCGGTGATGAGAAACATCTGTTCTCCCGTTAAGGTCACCCGCGAACGCTTTTTGGCGTTCTTGCAGTCGCCGTTGTTCTGTACGAAGTCAAACTCGATAACGGCGCCTCCGAATCGTATGTTTTACACACAAGTAAAAGCGCGCTAGCGCTGGGGACGAACGCGGCTAAAGCAGAGATGAAATGACCCGGCCGTCTCCGCTGAACAACTGATTACATCGCACCGCGTGGTGTGGGAAGGCTGTCGTCGCTTGCTTCTCAAGCAGAGAGGAAATGCTCAGGCCGTCTCATCGGGCGAAGGACCATAAGGGGCGTCAGTGGGAGGAAGGCGGTTGCGCGCGCTATCTTCATAGACATTGGTAGACATCAGCAGTCAACCACGTAGTCAACTACACAGTCAACAACGGCCTTTTCTGGTGGTTCCAAAATGGGATTTCGACTACGTAGACTTATTTTCATCTTCTGAAATGCGCCAAAATGTTTGGGATTGTGCTTACTGCACAGCAAATCGAATTTTCGAGCAAGGAATTGCATCGTCAAATTTCGCTGAAGCGAAACGGCACAATGAAAGTGTTCATTGTAGCGAGAATATTTATGCACCGACTCCTATCGACTGCTGACGGGGAACCGAGAATTTTTCGTTACACCGGAAATTTTGTTGAAGCGGCATTCATTTGACTGCATGTCCCAGCTTAAGAAGTGACTGTAATAACATGCCATCTGCCATTTGTGTCATTACATGTCATTATAATCATTGCACATCATGTCTTGTATTACCATGTTTTCAAAGTATGCACATTGCAATTACGTTAATGAAATGACTATAATGGCTTCACAACACATACATTGCGTTAGCTGAACCAGTCATTATATTACCTATAGGACATGCATGTCATGAACATCAAGGTACACACCCGCACACATTGACAATCATGCCATGAAATTATTCCTCTTTGTATTATATTCTAGTCATGCCACACTAATTTAAGTATGATACAAGTTAACGAAGCACCTAGGAGGGCTCGGTGATGCAGGCAGCCTAAGAAGTATGTTGTTGTTGTTTTGTGGGGTTTAACGTCCCAAAACCAGCTCTGATTATGAGAGACGCCGTAGTGGAGGTCTCCGGAAATTTCGACCACCTGGGGTTCTTTAACGTGCACTGACATCGCAAAGCACACGGGCCTCATCATTTCGCCTCCATCGAAATGCAGCCGCCGCGGCCGGGATTCGATGCCGCGACCTTCGGATCTGCAGCCGAGTACCGTAGCCACTAGACCACCGTGGCGGGGCAGCCTAAGAAGTAGATTGGCAGATACAATCAAAGTGCCCTTGGTTAGTGAAGAGTTGCCTCACATTAAAGAATTCCTAGAAGCCATAACGACGAAAGCCTAGCAATTTTGTAGGCAAACTGGGGACATAGGGGCCCGAACCCTGGACCTTTCGCAGTTGTGTCTGAGCACATCCCACTGAATTTTGAGTCTAACAATTTTTCACCGAGTCTCATTTTTGTTGAGTCATCCATCAGTTAGCACTGTCATTACATTCATCGACTTGTACCTTTCCTTTGGCACCCATCTTGACCCCCTTTCATTATTTGCTTAGTAATGCTGGCGATGACAGCGTAAGAAACCAATATGACGCAATATGACCAAAGCTCCTACCAATGCCACAAATGTAGTTCTGGTTCCGCACTCAACGTGAACTCGCACACAGCTTTTAGGCTTTTTTTTTTATGTGCTATACATTCAAGTAAATACAGTGGAACCCCGCTGTTACGTTCCTCACTGCTGCGTTTTCCCGGCTGTTACGTTGTTTTTCATCGGTCCCGGCATAGCTCCTATAGGATCCCATGCATTGCAAACCCCGCTGTTACGCCGCCACTGTGGGCCTGTTCCCGCATGATGCGTTGCAACCTGGCACGCCGTACCTGCCTGGGCACCGCTATTTTTATTTGACTTTGGATAGACTTGGTTACGCTTGTAGGAATCGCCGCCCGCTGATGGCTGCCGAGATAGCGCCAGCGCTATCCCGGCAGCCATGCAATCGCTTGGCAGCCGAGCGAAACCCCCCGCCCCCTCGCCTTTGCGTCTTTTCATGTTCGTTAAAGACGGGCGGGGCGTTTGCTCCCCGCTTCGACGCAGTGACGTTATCGCCTCCGAGCGACGGAGATGGGTCGGGCTCGTTTGATCTTTGCTTCAGCCGTTTTCGTCGCCCCAACTCACGTGCTTTTATTCTAGCGACCGTACTTTCGGCTCCGGGGGCTTCCGGAGAAAAGAATCGGAAAAAGGAACATAGCACTCGCAGCCCCTTTTGCGTATGACTGCGCTCGCCTGCGCAGCGAGGGCCGTGGCCGCGCGGCTGTCCAAAGTTTGCCCGTGCGTGCGCCAGCGAGCTGGTTCGGGCCGGACGGCTAGCGCAAAATATGCGAGGACTTTTTTTTTTTGTAGGGCTGGCTAAATAAGGGGTGCGCAAATTATGCAAGGGCGCAAATTATGCGGGCAAATACGGTAAACAAGCACTGAAGATGGAACGTGAAAGCGCTATCGAGCGATCGCGGACGCGACGCGACCAGCCGTACTTGCAATCAAAAACCACGCGCGGGGTGCCGGAACAAGATGTGGTGAGTGACGGGGCGACTTGCGTCCGAAATTTGCGCGTCACGCTGGAACTAAGCCTCAATGGTCACAGTTTTGATTGCGATCTTTGAGGCCATACTTTCTCTCATCGGGGCGCCGGAGGCTATAATGGCGCTTTCATTCACTGCGCTTGACAGCCGCGAACGGAGTCCGAATTATCGAATTTAGAGCTAGAAATCATCCGAAATATCGGTCGTCTTAACACATTAAGTCTATGGGGGCACTGGCGGTACTGCATGACTGTCCGAATTATCGGTCGGCGACCTTGATGGCTCACCTTGCTGAAATAAAATGTTTGAAGTCAAAGCGGCCCTGTTCTCATTCATTTTCGGAGCTTTCCTCACTCTTGCGTTTTCCTGGCTGTTACGTTTTCTTTCCCCTGTCCGCTGAAAAACGTATGAACGGGGTTCCACTGTACACCAACTGTGCTATGCAACCCAAGTGTGGCCGGCATCACATTATGATCGATCAACCAAAGAATCCGATTTCGGCAAGAATGCAGTGACACTGAATATCGAGCTGCACCATGAGGTACACGGAGGCACATGTGATGGAAACCGATGAACGTGCTTGTAAACTTTACTGCCAGCAAGTCTATTGTGACAATCTGTTTGGCTGCAGTGTATGTGATGTGCAGCACCATAGTAACATGCAATGGTGATAAACCAGAAGCACTGCGATGCCGTTAGCAGTGCAGAGGCGTGAATAGTGTAAAAGTGGTAAGGGCATACACTTCACAAAGCACCACTACAGGACATGCCCCGTCAAGCTTCGAAGCACGCTGCTAAGCTGCACACTGCAGTGGTTCGCATTATGCACATATAATAATCGTTCACCATCCGTTTACCAACATTAAACAATGGCGATCAACAATGGAGGCAACATAAGCCAACAAGCATGATGGCGGCCATGATGTTTTCAATATGGCCGCACCCATGAAAGCATTCTGTGACATTATTTTGAGAATTTAAATGGGGAGAAGGTGCACTTAAGCACACTTCTTGAACCTAGTTGGAGTTACCATGGGGTATAACGGTCTGGCAAACTTCATTACTGCGGGATCCCAGTTTAGGGACATTTCGTTATTGAGAGATACGAAATGCATTGAACCCTACGTGCTTTTTTTTTTGTGAATCCTGTGTCTGTTGTTGCGGGACTCCATTATCGCGGGGTTCAACTGTTGAGCAATTTTGTATTGAGCAGCTTAAGTAACCCAGATATATTGTTTTGGACTGAAACTACTGCATCCTCAGGCAGAAAGAAAAACATTTTGGGATACTCATTCAAATGCAACCGGGCTTGCTGAGGAAGAAATTTTCAAGCAATCATCCTACACATATTTTGCTACATTTACAGATCCACAATACAACAATTTGCAAATGTATTGAAATATCGTAAAAAAAATAGAAAGTATCACATTAGATACCTTAATTGGGGTAGTATCTTACATCTGTATCTCAAATACTTGTTACCCAAGTATCTTGCATCCTATTATGATACACTTGAAATGTAACTTTGCCAGCCCTGACATTAAGGAATGTTTGCCAACATCTACCATGACTTTGAAAAGTTTGGGTTTCATCACTGCTGTTTTCTCTCTAAGCAAGAAATGAATCTCTTGGACATTTCATTTTATTTCCTTAAGGACCCCACATGGGGGTATTACATAAGGGGTGGGGTCAGCAAAACATGAATAACAATGCCACTTGTGTCTATATACAGAAAAGGTTGTTTAAGTTTTCAGCAAATGATGTCAAGGTCCCTACATGTACATGTTATCACTTAAAGCAAGCCTTGCTAAGGCCAAGAATGGTGCCATTCTCCACTAACTACCAAAGTAATATTCATAAAGTGCTGGCTGAAATAAAATAAAAGCCACCGTCAACACCGCATCACCTGTAATGGTGCTCTTTGGCCACATTTGGCCCTTGGACCAGTAAAAACCAAATATCATTATCAGGAAAATTTAAGATGTTCACGTAGAGGCTGCTTGTTATAGCCATGAACAAGACTATTTAGCGGTGCTAAAAGAATTACAACTGCAACTTACAGTGCTGACTCTTGTAAACTGGACTGGACGTGACTGATTGGTGGTAACCAGAATCATGGTAGCTTGAACTGGCCGCCGAAGACATTGACAGTCGTCGAGATGTATATGGATCCCTCACATGAACCACTGCACAAGGAAAGAATGAGTAATGTTTTCAAGCACCAATGCGAATGACTATTCATGGCATTACGGGGTAGAATATAAACTCACCTTGTCCATAATCCTTGATTTCCTAAAGAAATAAACGAAAGCGGAATGAAAATATGCATTATCCTAATGCATGGTGATGTTACCTGTCAACTATAATCACATGCTGGAAGTTTCTAAGTGCCATCCAGAGAGTGTTCTACCACAAGGTATTTTATATAGGGCTTAGCGACTGTGTAGACAGAAACTAACAGGACATTGAGAGGTAATGGTGCAAAGAAGTAAGTTAACCCTCATGGAGAAGGCCTCTCACACAGCCAATGTACACATAACACACCCAAAAATGGAAGAGAAGCTCAATCGATGAACAGATTGCTAAAAACGATGTTGAACAGGGAATGTCGCAGGAGCCAATGTTTCAACAAGTGGACTTGTGTTCGTCAGGACGGCGACTGCCTTCTTGAGCATTTGTTTCTGTACGCCATTGCACGCTCACCCCATTCCACAGAAAGAGAGGAGAAGAGCAGCACGTGCGAACAACAACAACAACAAAAAGAGCCAGGCCTGCGCGGAACCACAGGACAGTAACAGCACAAGCTGGAGGACCGACCTTCTTAGAGGCCATATTAAACGCTTGAGGAAACTAGTGCAAGTAGAGGTGGTAGGTATCCCCTGTGCCATAACTCTCATCATTTCGCCAAGTAGGGAAGTACCCATCATCCTCATCATCAGCAGCAGCAGCCACCCATCTTATGTCCACTGCGGGACGAAGGCCTCTCCATTCTTGCCTACGCCATAATTACCGCGGTATTGTAACGTGAAAAATCTGTATAACTGCACATCCTTAGAGAGTCTCTTGGCGTCGTTTTCCCGAGAATGAACCGTACTTTCGGCCTGGCGTCAACGGAGAGCTGCGGTTTGGGCTTCTCTCTGCACAGCTGTCTGTCGTGCCCGAAGTTGCCTTGCTGCAGCCGTGACTGTAGCTCTGCGATTCGCTTCTTCAACAGCGGTTCACACCTTAGGAGGAGGCGCCATCAGGTATATTAAAGAGCGAAGTCAGGTTGCTGACGGGACTGCACACGTCACTTGCCATGTGACGCATGGCACGATACGACAAAACTGCTTCAAAGGGCAGCAATTCGTAATAATGATGACGGAAAAGTTGGAGATTGTTTCATAATGATGATGCTGATCATGCCTCTGCAATGGCTTCAGAGCTACAAAGCATACAACCCTGTGTTCTTTCAAATGATCCCTCGAATTTGTTATGCAATCCACTTTCCGCGACATGTAGTGGCGTATTATTATCCTGCCCCGTAACATTACATTTGTTAATGCGATTCCTCGGCAAATGTTATACCTGTTTAGGTCTTTTAGCGAAGATTCTTCAAGCACAGGTGTAGCTCAGTCGTAGAATGCTCGACTGCCACGCAGAGGACGTGGGTTTGAATCCTCCTCGGTCCTGGCTATATTTTCTAAAATTTGCGCGATAGCGGTTACGACGACACCGGCGGCGGCGGACAACTACGGCGCCAAAAACGGCTCTTGTTGTGATCTCATGGGGTGGGGGAGAAGTTGGGTGACAGGTGTTAACGGGACTAATATAAATGGAAAGAATGAAAGCTTCCAAAGAATTCGCTCGTGGTACATATCTTGGAAATACACTGTGTGCGCAGCGCAAGATCAAGAAAAAGACACACATGCTAGCTACAGGCATTGCACCTATTGCATGTGTCCCCCCTCCTACCCAACACCACTCGTGCCGCATCCGCAGTGCATTTCAACAAAAGCTTGCTGCTAAAAAAGTGACTACACTGTTTAACGCCATTGTTCTCGTCGAACTGGATGGGAGATCCACACCTGAAAGACTTTCAAGATTAAACATTGCTAGCTTGCACATACCTGAACCTTTTGTCGTCTTTGTTAACCCCCCACCGTATCTAATGGACTCAAGGGTTCCCTTTGGAAGGTTTATGCCTGTAGGCTGGAGGGTATTGAACTTGTATATGAGATACTTCCTGCATTTTCTGTCCCTCCACGAGTGGAAGTTTACATGAAATATGTAGAGTGAGTTCATCAAAATTATGACCTGCCATATTAAAATGTTGTGCCACTGCCTTCGACAGGTTATTCGCAGTGTCTGCACAGTTCCCATTTAACCTAACATTAATTGGTCGGCCAGTTTCACCAATGTATTGCTTGCAATAGAGTGAACATTCCAGCATTAATTAACATTTGAAGTAGTGCAAGTGAAACATGATTTTATATGATGGACAGTCATTTCCTATGCTTTTAAGATCATTTTGAGCATGCTTGCAAGTCTTACATCTGGGACAGAAGCAAGTTATTACGCGGGCGGTGCGCTGAGGGTTTAATTTCGCATGTACTTTTTTAAAAAGTCCTTAAAATTTCTATTACAGTGGTAGGCGACTCGGTATTTCGGGAAACGCTTTTCTAAGGCGATTGTTGCTTGCTAGTACTGAATAGTATTAACAGAGTACTATTTATGTTTGGAAGCGCATTGGAGTATTTTGTTATGAATGCTGGTTGGACTGCACTTTAGGGCTTCTTTTTTTTCTAGTGCTGGTGTCTTATCTACTAGTTTACACGCGTCACTGTATGTCTTGCTGAGGGTGTGGGTGGTGCGGGGTGGGAGGGGGGACACATGCGATAGGTGCAACGCCTGTACCTAGCGTATGTGTTTATTTATCGTGCCTTCTAGCGCTGCACACACAGTGTACTTCCAAGATATGTACCACGAGCGGATTCTTCAGAAGCTTTCATTCTTTCCATTTATATTAGTCATGCTAACACCTGTCACCCAACATCCCCCCTCCCCATACCCCCTTTTTTTGTAGCTGTTGTTCGCACGTGCTGCTCTTCTTCTCTCTTTCTGTGGACGGGGGAAAGCGTGCAATGGTGCACAGAAACGAACGCTCGAGAAGGCAGTCGCCGTTCTAACGAAGATAAGTCCACTTGGTCGAAACATTGGCTTGTGCGACATTCCCTGTTCTACATTGTTTTTAGCTATCCGTTCATCAACAACCAAAAATGGCTCTTTCTGAGTAATGGAAGTCAACCTTTGCGGCCTATAATTGCTTGATGTGATATATTGCCTGAACCCACAAAGGTCAGCACATTCATTCCTCCTTTGCCTTCTCCAATATTGACGCTCCAGCTATAAGTTTCATTATACCATGACTGAGCGTAAATTTCTTTGTGATGTTCTTACTGGCAGGTAAAACAGCCCCCCTCCCCCCTTCCATTTCCTCCCAAAACAAAAAAAAAAAAAAAAGGCATAGGCTTTTCTTGCGAACTTGAGCAGATTTTACAACACAGAAGGGTGCAATACTTTCTTGAAACATAGGCCACCAGATGTCTGCACAACGTGTTTGGCTAACTGCACTGCAAAAACCTAATGAGACAACCTTGAAGACTTTTATAGTACACACACCACCATTGAAAAATTACCCAACGCTTGTGATGCTATGCCACTGACAGCCACCGTGCTATAAGGTGAACAGTGAATGGTAAAGATGCTAGCTGATCACTGTGAACTCTTCCCTAAAGGGAGTTTTGCAACGACTTTGGTGCAACAAAGAAACAAACAGTGCTGGTGCACTGCATGATAATCAACAGGAAAAATTACTGAATTCTGAACTGTTCAGAGAGAGTAATACTGCTTGGTCAAAGTTAATTACAAAGAATATGAAGTGTGCAGTCTTGCTGTTAAAAGAGACACTAAATGCAGACTGCTGAAATAACATTTCAGAAACCTTCTGGCACCTGTTTCGGCACAAGAGAGTGGTTAGTACGGTAAGAAATTTTGCTTCAGCAGTCCTTATACCATTAACTGGCAGTTCTTGCGGTGTTTTGATATGACTCAAACCATAAGCATGATATTCAAACTGCCTACCTCCAAGTGCAGGGAATTGTGATGTTGCGCATGCCACTCCCGTCATTTACTGGTGGAAGCTGCCACTACGATTTCCTGCCCCAGAAATCAACTTAATGAAGCACTTCCCATTTGTTTTCGCACGCTTTGGTGGTCATCACTGCTTGTGTTGCATTGTTTTCCTTGGATAGAAGAATGAAGTGCTTGATACTTCAGGCATTGCTGCGTAGTGTCGGGATGCTGCATGCGATCCATTTGTTAGTGCCAAAAAAAGGTCCGCTTCATGTGTGTATGTGTTGCTGCCATTCAAAGAGCCTGTGTTTATGCTGCCGGAGTGCCGAACCCACAGGCACTCAATGAGTCGACATCCACTCCATGCCATACCACTTGCACACTGACAGGCCATTTTCCTCCTCTAAGCTCATGAGAGTGAAGCCCACACAGCACTACGTGATAACAAAACCTTTCAACCGCCTGAGGCATTCTCAAGGGCAACGTCAAACATTCAAATTTTCCATGCCACAAACAACACATTAAAGCACCTTGTAATGCACTGCAATGACTTTTTTTTATGGGTAGCTTTATTACTAGTGACTAATTTTGCTGAGTAAGTACTATGTCATCAGGTTAACACATAAATTTCCCACAGGTGGAAGAAATTGTGTCCTGCGTTTATCTTAATTTCTGAATTACTAAAGCACTGTTGTAGGTAATACTGCGATTTCAGACGTCCTCAAGCATTAAGCTAGCACTTTAACAAAATTCGTGCACATCCCAGAGTTAGAATGTTTGGGAGTTAAAACTCCTGCAGGCACAGGCACGCACTGGCAACCAGATAACGTCACAAAAACAATCCTCCGACGGTACCGACAGAGGCGCATGCAATAGCGGTGCCTTGCGGCACATTGTGCAAGCCGCAGCGAAGAAAAAGAAAAAAAAAGACAAGACTGGACAGTGGCTGTGCCCTTTGGCAGCGGAGGCAGTGTCGCAGCACACATGACCAGTTGATTTGGCAACCGAAATGGCCTTGTCGGTTGCCAGCATGATGAGGGCGCTGCCAGCTTGTGGCATTTTCTGGTTGCCTCAAATGGTGGAGATCCTATTCCTTTTGCTCCATGATGAACATGCAGATCTTACCCCTTAGCAAGAGCACAGTTGCCTGGCGGCCCCGACACTTTTCTACACATGTGTGCAGTGCAATGATACAGCTCCCTTTAAAGGGGCACTGCCAACAAAATTTCGCTGCTCAGATATTCTGCAGGATTTTCGTGGACATGCACATGTCATCTGCCAAATCTCAACAGCGAACACAGCTCAGAAGGTAACTTAAATGCATATTGCAGTGTGCGTGTGCAACTGAGCGCTACACGCAACACCTTGCGACACTGACAATACCGAAGGTGACCTCAAGGGGACCCCCAACTTCTGCGACATCACCACAGCCCGAAACAGTGTCACCAAGCAGCATAGCTAGCAATGATGACGTCATAGCCACAATTGCCTGTTTGCCACGTCAGTGTTAGTAGGCTCGCGGCTTTACCAGGCATCAAGAAAAGTGTTGGCCCCCCACGCCGATGATACCAGCAACTACAACAAGCAGGACGTGCGACAGGTGAACAAAAAAAAAAGCACGCGATACAGGTCGTGCAGAAGTGCACCACAGCTCTGTGTGCTCACATGATCAAACTTTTTTATCCCACTAAGAACGCTAGGTGGCACCAGTAGTACCCGGCAGCTTGTAGTTCTTGGAGCTCTCCAAAACTAAAATGGAAACTAGTCATTAATAAACAGGTCGTAAGTAATTATCTGTCACATGCTGGAGCAGCTGATGTGCCGTGTTACGACTAACAGGTCCCCAGCTACATATTGCAGCAAACACCAGACGAAACTTTTTGCGTCAGCGCCCTTTTAACAGTGTACCACACTGTACAAACCCCTTCAATATACATGCTCAACTAATAATTTCATGTAAGTGCATGCATTCTATTCAGACAAAGTATGCAGGCTTGAAGAGCAAGTCTGTAATATTTTCTCACCTTTTCAATCTTTTCCTTGTTGTAGACAAACCTTGCAGTTTTACCCAGCTCTTCATCATATTTACGCTCAACTACAAAATGCTGTAAGAAAATTTTTTAATGAATGACTCAAATTTACTATACTATGGTAACCAACTCACAAAAGTCATACCACAATGCGCGAGAAATAATTTCGATCAATGAAAATAGGTTTGTAATGAGTCAGTACACTGTACAAAATACTGAAAAAGTCATTTGAATCGACAACATGCTGAACTGCAAAATGATAAATTTAAGACAATGTGAAACATACATGCTTATCCATCAAACAAAAAGCGAACAACATGTCTGGAGTGAACCCGCATTGAAAACTGCATGGCCTCAAGGCTAGACTGCATTACATAACAATGAAATACGCTGTTTTAAAACACTTCAGCCTTAGAACAAAGACATGAAAGAATGAAGCAACATCACAGTTAAAAAGCTATAAATGAAAAAAAGCACCTTTTTAACTCTAGATGAGTTCAGCTTATCCCCAAATTTAACACGTCCATGGATGTTGGTGTGCAGAACTGTTCCTAGTAAAATGTCCCTGTCTCTTACAAAGGCCTGAGCAAGTTCATATGCAGCTAGATCTATTTTTTCTTGCACAGATGGTGCTCCAAATACACATCACCACTTTCCACAACAATAAAATTGAAAGCAAGCCGAGCAGTAGATCAAAATTTCTCAACTACAGTGAAATCTCATTACAATGAACATCACATGAATGAAGTTTTCAGATCAGCGAACTATTAAAGGGACCGACAACTGACCAGAACCTGCGATTAGATTCTGGCGGAAATGAAAAAACCATGAATTATGGTGACCGATTCAAGAATACTTAACGGGCTTTGAGTAGAATTTGTATTTCTAAATTGAGTTTGAAAATCACAAAAAACGGGTATGTCGCGCAGCGTAGCCGTAGAGACTTCGTACTGCTATATGGAGTCTTCGGTTTGGTGTGCATAGTCAGATGCTTTTACACGCACCATAATTAGTGCTCAAAGTTACAGCACGCATATTATTATGCATTCCCGCTCTCTTCTTCTGTGCTGCCCACGAGGTACAAAACAAATAAGTCGACACTGCATGAGAAGCGGCGCTGCCTTCGCGGCGGAACCATGGAACGGTCGCTGAAGGCTGCGACGCATGTGCGCGCCGTTTTTCTCTCGTGTCTGCGAAACCGGTACCGGAGCGTACAACGCGAATTCGCGAGTGAGATCACAAGTCATCGCAACATTGATTTCTTTATATTTAGGGCTTCACTAGTTTCCTTTTCCCATTGCGGCCTTATAATCGCTGTCGGGCTCACCTCCCACTGTTTGCAACTCTGTGGCCTGTAAAGACTCCATAATCGCCGCAGATGAAAAATTCGGATTTTATATGTTTCACGGCGTTTTCGGTGTTACTACTGGGTGATTAGGCACTCTGACCGGATAAGTTTTCAGTTGCACTGATAAAAGCAGGTACCACAAAAATTGGTTGTCGGTCCCTTTAAGAAACCCCACACCAACTTCCTATGGTTTCAGCGTAAAATGATTTCATTACAACGCCTTTCAGAATACTGAACTTTTCAGAATAATGATTGTCCTGCATTTACCTTAATTTCTCAATTACTAAAGCGCTGTTGTAGGTCATACTGCGATTTCAGACGTTCTCAAGCATTAAGCTAGCACTTTAACAAAATTAGTGCACATCCCAGAGTTAGAATGTTTGGGAGTTAAAACTCCCGTAGGCACAGGCACGTGCTGCCAAGTAATCTTTTATAGTACACACACAACCATTGAAAAATTACCCAACGTTTGTGATGCTATGCCAGCGACAGCCACTGCGCTATAAGGTGAACAGTGGATGGTAAAGATGCTAGTGGAGCACTGTGAACTCTTTGCCAAAGGGAATTTTGTAACGACTTTGGTGCAACAAAGAAACAGAAAAAGTGCTGGTGCACTGCACGATAATCAACAGGAAAAATGACTGAATTCTGAACTGTTCACAGTGTGTAACACTGCATTCATTTTGTGGTAGCGCTGACGAACAAACAAGGACAAAAGAAGACATAAAAATATACGGGACGGGCGCTAGACATCAACTGGCTTTACATTTTTTAAAAAACACATACAGGATGAACAAGTACACGTGATCGCCCGCGCAGAGATCCACAGGCGCAGGTGCAACGCGCATTTTGTTACCACCTTACGCTGGCAAGATTCAAGCTAAGATATTCATACTATTTCTGAGACAAGGCGATAGAAGGAACACTTACGCACTCGTTTTTGTTAGCATTAATTGCTACCGCCTCTATAATTTCACGTGTCATTTGGCCTTTGCCTTTTCTTAGCACACGTGTCGCTCTGAATGCCGGAGCACAACCACACCTGCGGCAATGGACCGCCAAATGCCACCCGCTGCCTGCGCGTCAACTGCCGCACGGTGCTCAAGCAATCGGACATTGAGACAACGCCCGGTCTGACCAATATAGCACCTTCCGCACGAAAGCGGAATCTTGTACACAACGCCAACTTCGCATGGCACAAACGGGTCGTCGTGCTGCCTGGTGCATGCGTTGTTGCGTTTGCGCCCGTTCACTGCTGGGCAAACGCGCACCAACTTATCTGGAGCCGTGAAAACCACCGGCACTCCGCATTTCGTTGCCACCTTCTTTAGGCGGTGTGAGAAGCGGTGGATGTACGGCAAGGCCGCTTCACATCAATCGTATTCACATCAATCGTATTAGTTCACATCAATCGTTCACATCAATCGTATTAACGTCTACTACTACGAACTCATATTTCGAAGTCTGGGGACACTTCTATTTCAGCGAACCGGTCCCTGCAATTGGAGGTGCAGGGAAACAGAGGACACTAGGCAGTCGTCTTGCTAGTTGCTCTGCTAAAAACATGAGACAGTGCCAGAGATAAAACAAAAACAGGGGGAGGGGGGTTGGGGGGAGGACTTCTCTTTTTTTCCTTTGCAAGGCGCTGAGGTTTCAGGTTTTACTAGCGCAGAGGCAGGGAGCATGGCTTGTACTGTTCACCATGCCATGTGAAGCATGTATTGTTCAGGTCAAACGAGAATTTGTTCTCCTGCCACGGCCACATACACGGTACATCTTGAGAACACAAGTGTTGTTCCTGTATGCAGGGATATGCTCTCTGCTGTTCTTGCGGTGGGCCTAAGCACGGTGACACGTTTGATGAAGCACAAGCATGATAAGGGAGGGACCAAGCCTGAAATACGAGGAGGGGACCGTAATGTAAAGCAGTACTATGGACAAAAGCACGCAGCTATAGTCACATTCATCAAGCACCATCGATGGCAAGAGTCTCACTACTCTCAAATGAAAACAAAAAAGCTTTACCTTCCATCAGAGCTGAAAAGCATCGGGAACCTTTGGGGGATATACAACAGTCGTGCGAGTGGACGTGCCTGTTAGGTGCAGCTTTTTTTTTTTTTATAGCATTTTCCAGACAAAATTCAACGTTTGTTTAGGGCAGACATCTGCTTGGTTTGCCTGAAGGATGCTCATTACATAAAAAATGTTGATGACACATAAAAAAGGGGGGGGGGGGACAAGCAATGACAGAGCAGCGTGCGCACAATTAAAATATAAGGCCTCTTGCTATCCCGAGGGAAAGACGGCCAAATATGATGACTCTTTCCTTGTCGTTTTGTTTTGTGGGGTTTAACATCCCAAAACCAGCTTTAATTATGAGAGTCGCCGCAGCGGACCGCCTCCGGAAATTTCGACCGCCTGGGGTTCTTTAACGTACACTGACATCGCACAGCACACGGGCCTCAACATTTCACCTCCACCGAAATGCAGCCACCGTGGCTGGGATTTGATCCCGCGACCCTCGGATCAGCAGCCGAGTACCATAGCCACTAGACCACCCGTGGCAGGGGATAACTCTTTCCTTTGAATACCAGCAAAATCACGCGATGCTAAAGCTCCCTGACCAGCAAGCTTGCTACAACAAGAAGTTGTACATGTGCCACATAGTGCGCAACCAGCCAGATGGAACAAGCCGAAAAACAGTTTACTGCTACACGTGGAGCGAGGGCAAGCGCACAAAAGGAAGCAACGAAGTGGCGAGTGCGCTGCACAACACCTTGCGAAATATCAGCTACAAAGGAAGTGAGGAGGTCTGTTTGGTGGCCAATGGCTGAGCCATTTGCATGATTCTGTGGTGGCTGCAAAATGAAGCTCCAGCAGCGGTGCTGAAAGTTACTCTCATATTCGAGTGACAGGTCACGGTTTCCTGCCACCTGACAGAGCATTTGGTAGGATCGAGAAAGATGTCAAAAGACAATAGCAACTACTGGACCCAGACGCCTACAAAAAGATATATGCGGATCATGGCACAGTACTAGAGTTAGGAAAACACTGGGATGTGTACAATTAGAACACCCATGCAGAGGATTCTATTGAAATCTACGTTAAGCCTGCCTTTCAAGATCAGTGCTATTAAAGGGCAACTCTTGCGATTTTTTGTTGCCCACCGATCTCAACAAAATTTTCAGTATATGCTCTCCTTGGTACTGCAATAACTTATGCAAAGCCAGGTGGCTGCAAGTGATTTCATTTTTCCTGAAAATGATTTTTAAAAATTTTTAGTGGATTCCCATGCGAGCCACCCTGTGTTTTTGATGTCATTACCTGCAACGCTGCCTACCCAAGGAGGCAGGCGGTCTAAAGCAAAACGGTGATACTTCAGTACTTAAATCATTGCCGTCAAGTTCAGAAGAGCTCAATACATCATTGGATGACACCGCCACTTTCATTTTTTTTTTAGTGCCAGCTTAACCAGCTTTATATTTCTGATGGCGGGGAGGCTGTGACGTCATCACATATGCTGCACGAAGCGTCTACTCGTTTCGGTTTGAGCACATTGTTCATTCAGTTGTTTAAAATTAATGGTGGGTTTCTGAGCAAACTGACTGACCGTGGCTGCTTCAGCATTATCAGTACTATTGGAAAACAGCGATATGAGGATATAGAGTTCCCCCTTTAAAGTGTTTTACATCCAGCGGAGCAAGAGTCCAAAAGGCCAGCAAATTCGAGCAGAACCACACAATGGGTTTTCAATGCGCAAGTTTGTTTCAATACTTAAGCACGGAAAGAACCTGTAATGTGTACCAGAAAAGTGGAGATTGCATGAAAACCAGCTGAACCCTCTCAAGGTGAAGGACGTCACAATCCTTCTGCTCAAGTACTTTAGGGAACCGTGCCACCGTCATGAAAAGCTGAAATATTTTGTAGGGCCCTTTAACAGGTTGCCAGGACAAAGCGCAGAGGAGAGTCCACAGGAGTGCGCCTGTTGCCAAGAACCACCACCCGCTGTGCATGTCTAGTCATCGCTATTGGTCTGGTGAAACAGGGGATGTCCACTGAAGACAAATTCATGTTAATTTTGTTGCAAAGTATTGTGAAAGTGCTCATGCGCTGATACATAGATTCGTATTAGGTATCCAATGCAAGTTGAAATAAAATGGTTCACTCAAAGTGAGCCAATTACTGTGTAACAATCTATTAGAGACAAATCCAAACTGCTCCTGAATTACGATGATAGTAGGCTACATACATTTTAACTGCAACATACTTTTGAGGTATTTGGGGGACATGAGCGCAATGGGAAAAAAAATGTTGGGACAGTCTCAATCACACTGCCAGTAGCAAATAACTTTTTTTCAATTCTGCATCCTTGGCCCTTTTAGGAAAGGAAAAAAAAATGCCTCCGTTATTGGGAAAGTTGGCAGGCATGCAAGGTTCTAGGCTTCATGTGGCATGCAACAGAATATTTGGCTCATATGGTCATGATCATGCAGCATGAAAAAATTGTAATACTAGCAGTTCAACAAAGCATATCTGGATTTAAGGTGGATGTAACAATATTATGCAGCAATTTCACATACAAGAAAGCTCTCTCGAGATCATGTTGTAAGCCTTTAGTAGTGTGTAACTAGTGTGCAGCCAGACATACATGCAAACCCCATACCTTAATATCATCACGCAACTCAGTCAAGCTCTGTTCAGAGAGAGTAGAGGCTTTTTCACTGCGAGCTTTCAGCTCTGCAGCTAGTTTTTGTCGTTGCTGGAGCATTGCACCTGTAGAAAGCAAACAGTTAATATCTCTATAATGACTGCATGGTTAATATCTCTATAATGACTATATGAACTGGAATATAGGTTTACTCCATGCTTTAATGTAAAAAAAAGTTTGAACAGCCAATTTATTTTCTTGTCATCAGAGACGAGCTTCACAAATAAAAAACTTGTCCAAATGGTCAAGATTATCATCCAGGTACAGGAATTAGCTGCCCTTGACATCTAACAACACAATACCAATGACATCAAGAACATTCCTTATGCAAGAATTCTTGAAACCATGCACAACACTGACTGACATTCACTCAACCTCTCAGAAGCAGAGTCCTTCAAGTGATGATCTGTTGTCAATAGCAGCTTCAAGATTTTCGTGCTTCGATCATAAAATTGCAGCAACTACTCTCTCTCTTCCACCCTGATATCTTGCCAAAGTGGGTAGTCATTCTTGTGCAACAGGCCCTGTTGCGCATGACTTCCGGTGAAATGATAAGTACTTCCCCTGTTTATGAAGCAATAAGGCGACATTTTTTTTCCCTTGGTGTTCTGGAATCTTAGCCATTGCCTCATTTTTCTTTTTCGTCACCAGTCTTGTAACCCCGTCCCCATATAAAAGGACAGTGAAGCAGACTACTGAGTCTGTGTAGACTGCACAGATAGCATACCACCATAGTCACCGTAGTACACGAGTGTTAACTTCACCGTAGTACACACAACAAACGTTAACTGCGCCACAGTACACGAGCGCTAGCTTTGCCACAGTACACGAATGTTAGCTTCCCTGCAGTACACAAGTGTTAACTTCACTGCTGTACATGAATGCTAGCTTGTGCTTGCCGCAATATGCATATGTTAATTTTGCCACAGTACACGTGTGTTAACTTTGTCGCAGTAAGTAAATGTCAGTTTTGCCAACAGTACACAAGTATTAACTTCATTACAGTGCACAAACAATGTTGCCAGAGTACAGAAGTATTAGGCTCACTGCAATACATCAGTGTAAGCTTTGTCACAGTGTGAGTGTGTTAGCTCTGCTCTGCCGCAGTATGAAAATGTTACGCAGCAAAGTGTACTACATGCAGGAATGAGCACCTGCCACAAGACAGCATTTTGCCCCTTATTACAACCTTATCACAGTGAAACTTCAGAGTGAATTGAGTTAAATAGCATACACTAAAACTTCGAACATTTGCACACATCTAACGTGTAGCGTTGTCTATCGTAAATTTTTTTGTGCAACCAGTACTACATGATGCGGTATCTTGTCAAACAACTTTCCTAAGTAAGCAAAGAAGTGCTTTGCACAAAAATTTGGAAAGTTTAGTAAAAATACTTTAGTACATTTCAAACTAGAAGAGAAGCTCAGGGGAAGATGGAGGCTTAAATCGATGAACAAATCGCTAAAATTAGCACTTTTCAGTAATTTATCAGTTACTTCTTCAAGGGAATAATTGGTAACCTAAATCAATTACATTTTTCACTAAAGTAATAAACACACTACTAACTGTGATTGGTTATTTTTCTCTAAAACAAGTATAGTAGTACAATGTTTGCTGGATGCATATCCTTCTGCAAAAGGAGAAGTATCAGCAACAACATTAGCAGTAACAAGTATAGCAAATATACAAACAGTATATTGTTTGCTGAATGCATATTTTTCTGCAAAAAGGAGCAGTTTAACAAGATGGAAACGAAAGCTAACATAAAATATTTCATGCATGTTTGAAAAAACATTGAAAAATACTCACGAGCGTCATTTGTCACTTTTTCCATTTCCTTTTCTAATTGCTCCTGACGTTCAAGCAAGCTGCACAAAATTTTAAACAAGGTAAACATTTGCTACCTAAAGAGCCCTCAAATTACCTTTAGTATACATTTCCATGTTCACTGTGCATTAGCATTTTACGCTAAACATAGTCAAAATGCATACATGATGGTATAGGTTTGCCAGGAACTGCTTAGCACGCGATAAAGTATCAGTCGAAATGTATAATTAATACAAGTTATCCTAAAAGAAAAGCATTTGAGGGCCTACTGACACATAAGATGAACACCACACAGAAATATCTACCCGCCCCTGGCTCAAATATACAAAGTTACAAGTTGCAAGTTCTGGCTTTACTGCGCTATTGAAATAACTTCTGTATATGGTTGTCTCAGTGTACCCTAAAGAATTTTCTAATCCATTAGCCTTAATAATTACGCAACCAATTTATTTCCCAAATTCACCACTCAGAAATCTATATAACACAACAAAACCATTGAATGCTCACACTTATGATAACACAAAATAAGACAACACCACATGTTCTACAGCTGTCATGGGCTCATTCCAGCAGCAACTTTTGGCTGCAAGGTTGTCGGCTGCTGCCAGTATCCGTAACGGCTAGTGTGCATAATGAGAAAAAAAAAAACCCTATCCCAAGAAAATCGAATTCAGGAAGTCTTCGTTAGTGTCCAGTGTTCTATCACTGAGCCATGCCACTGATTGGAACTGTTTTAGAAGATAAATAGCTATTTACAATAATGGAGAGCTTGCATAATAGTGCAACCGGAAGGCTACTTCCTAGAGTCGTGAAGGAGTGTCATCAAACCACAGAGAGCCTTCTGCGCCTTCCTAGTTTTCACTTGGACTACTACAGCCCTACTAGCTTTGGGTAAGATCTTTTGTATACATCAGGATTCTCCCCAGAAATTTTCGAGCAGCGACCA
Source organism: Hyalomma asiaticum (assembly GCA_013339685.2). NCBI lineage: Eukaryota > Metazoa > Arthropoda > Arachnida > Ixodida > Ixodidae > Hyalomma > Hyalomma asiaticum. The sequence goes on from CM023481.1 coordinate 312,474,358, forward strand.
TTTTTCGAGCAGAAGGAGGAGGCAAGGCGGGTGTGTGTTCGAGATGGTATGTTGTGCAATGAAACGTGAAATCTCCTAAAAAAAGAAGTTCTGCCTATTTCTGGATGCACATCCTTTGCCTGTGCCTGCAACCCATAGGCCCCAAAACTGTGATTCACAAATTGAACATGGAAGCAAAGGCGCTTGTTTTCAAGCATCTGCAGTGGAGTTGATTATCTATGAGTCCACAAGGCTGCCTGTCAGACTATTTTTGACGTGACCAGGTGGCAAGAGGTGTGGCCCACTGGTATAGTACCTCGGTGTCCTCCAGTGCATCCACTTCTTGTTACGGTCGCCTGTGAATGCTACCGATTGCTGATGCAACTGGACACCACCTCAGAGAGTGCATCGGCGACGTAACGACCTTGGGAACCGCAAACCGGTGAAGCCAGTGCTGGAGTGGCGACATTCATTGGTGTACACATTGTGTGCGTCGTAGTGGCGAAGATGGCTCACTCAGTAGTCCACCGTCTGCTGCTCTTTCACAACAAGCGCAGTTTCGCTGCTGACTGTTCGACAGTGTCGCCATTTCTCCTGTCCCATGATAACGTGGGCAAGCCACACGCTAAACGGAAGTGAAAGACAATTGTGTTGCAACAGAATGCACCCTGTCGTGCCAGCTTCCAATTATAATACTGACAACCAGTTTTTTTTTTGGCCCTATTTTTTAACTGCCTTTATAAAACTTGATCGAATCTGTGGCAACAGTGCCATCTTATTTGCGTGTTAATATTTTCACACCTGAATCGTAAATACTGCAGGGGCTACAATGGTTATAACAAAATGTTGTTGTTATTGTTATGCGGGGTCTAACGTCCCAAAACCAGCTCTGATTATGAGAGACGCCGTAGTGGAGGGCTCCGGAAATTTTGACCACCTGGGGTTCTTTAACGTGCACTGACATCGCACAACACACGGGCCTCAACATTTCGCCTCCATCGAAATGCAGCCGCCGCGGCCGGGATTCGATCCCGCGACCCTCGGATCAGCAGCCGAGTACCATAGCCACTAGACCACCGTGGTGGGGCTTATAACGAAATAATGAATATAACATGTATCATATTTACTCACATAATGAACACACTTTTCTCCCGAAAAACAGAAGTTGGGGGGGGGGGGGGGGTGCGTTTATTATGCGAGGTAAATTATACTAAAGGTTTCTAGGGTTGAATAAAACATTTTAAAAATATGCATGAAAAAGACACGTTGTGAACCACGGTAATGCTTAAAGCCATGCGCGCGATGAAATTTTATTTAGAAAGCACTAAGAAAGAACTACCTATATGGTGTTGGTACCACACGACTCTGTACCCGCTGCAACAGCCTTTATGGTGGCTGCGTTTTGTTGCATTACAATGGCCTTTCACTTCCATTTAATGCGTGGTTTGCCCAAAGCATTGCAAAACTGGAAAAATGGCTATGTCAACACACAAATTATAGTGGCACAAGGTAGTCTTCGCCGTGCATCAAGTTTATATAGTTTCATCACCGTGGGTACAGCCCATAACGACATCATGACATACACAATGCATAGGCCAATGATTCTTGCTGCGCCAACTTGCGGCCAACCAAGGTTGCTACATTGCTGATGCAATCTCAGAGACGTCCAGCCACATCCACGTTCAGTAGCGTTCACTGGCGGCCGTAACGGGAAAATAGATGTTTCTTATAACCGTGTCTGAATCTGATCATCATCGCACTTCTCCCTCATATCTATGCTGAGCCTCTCAGTTGAGCACGTTAAGCACAACGCCCAAGATGGCATTGTGACTATCTTGGAGACCATGCCCCGATCATGCTTAGGCTTAGCTGCACCCGCCCAGCCGCCTGCACAACACGCGTGGCAGCATGCCGCAGCGAGTATGAGGGAACTGTGATAGCACAGAAGAATGCAGAACTTGAACGACACTGGTCTCCCGTTTCCAGAGTGATCAATTGCAAGACAGAAGAGAACCCTCTGCATTTAGAACCACCATTTCTAAGTCTACACATGCTCCTGGTGAAATCAGCCGCCAAAGCATGACATGAGTGGTGCGAAATACAGAACTACACCGATCATGGAGGGCGTGACGGGCAGGATGCTGCACAATTTTAAAGATGTGTTTGTGAGAACTGTATGCACCTTGCCCATTTGTCCACTAGTATCAGCATGAAGTTTGAATTTATTGCCCTTGCAAAGTTAGGATGGATGTCACCAAGAGGTTCGTTTGTTTTAGCCTTGTGATATATGGTTGGTGCAGTTCTGCTGCAGAATTGCAAAGAAGTGGCAAAATGTATCAAGATTTGCTTTCTAAAGCAGTTTGGTGCAACTCTACATCACTGAATTTGTCCATTATGAGAATGGGAGAGAGCTAACCATTATCCTGTACCAATGAATCTTTTAAGAACCTTCCATTCAGTAGGCATTGCACTGAGGCCAACAAGGGCAGACCATGGTAAAGCCTTTTGCAGAGTTCATACTGAATATTTGACTAAATATTCAAGAAGACCCCCAGAATTACTCATCTATTTTATGCGCTTTATAAACCCTCAAATCTCCTTCTTAGCTGCCATTCCTCTCTGTACAACTAGTCTCTTAATTTTTTATTCTTTTGGAAGTCCTTTAGAAGATGTTTGCATTGGCTAATAGAGGGTTTCTTTTTTTTTCTTCTGCATCTTCACAAAGTCTGTCAGCAAATTCTCTAAAACAGTTGAAAGTTTTCAGGTGTTCACTTGTCCTAGCCTTTCAACCTCTAAGACCAATGCATATTAGTTATTTTGTTAAGCATTCACTCGCTCCTGCTTTGCATTCCACCAAATACTTAACTGGTGCCTTAATGCTTACCCCACTGAAAGCATCATCTTTTATTATTTGAAGAATGAGCAGCCCACCACTGTATTTTGGAGCATCACAAATCATTTGACTGAAAATATATCATATTTGAAAACAAAGACAGCTGTGCTGCTTCTGGGGATAGATTTCAAAAGGAAAGCAGATATGTTGACTGCATGTTTGGACATCAGTCCACAATCAGCATGCTTTAGTTTGTTCAGTTTTTGCTTGCAGACAAGCCAAGGGCCAACTGCACAGGTATAAGGTACTAATCCTGAGCACTCAATTTGCCACATTGCAGCTCCGATTGCTTTAGACATCCTCTTGCTTTAGACTGGCTTAAAATGCCATCATTTCAGATTGTCTTATTGCCACACTTTCTACTTCTTGCTGCTCTTTAAGCTGTACCCTACTAACTTCTGACTGCTTGCAGTTGCGCACAAGCTGGTGAACACAGATTTCGAAAGAATTCAAGATGCTCTTTTAATTTTAAGGATACTCAAGGGCACTAAATTTTCCTCGATTCCAGGGATTTCAACCTTTTAAAAGAGCTATGCTTTCTTCTAGTGCACTGGTGCGGCCAGCAGCTATAGTTGCACTGAACAGAGTTCCGAAAATGTGTCAGAAGGAGCAATGTTTACCAGTGGAATGGTGGATTGACAATTGACTTCTGGGGTTTTACATTCCAAAAGCAAGATATCATTATGAGAGATGCCGTAGTGGAAGGCTCCGGAAATTTCGACCACCCAAGGTTCTTTAACGTGCACTGACACTGCACAGTACACAAGCCTTAACATTTCACCTCCACCGAAATGCAGCCGACATGGCTGGGATTCTATTCCACAACCTTTGGATCAGCAGCCCAGTGCCACAGCCACTAGACCACTGTGGCGGGGCGAGTGGAGTGATAGTGAAGGCAAGTGAAAAATTGAGGTCAGGGTTGCCACCTTTCCCGGGGGAAAGAAAAAAATAAATTGGCACATGGATGAAGGTTTGGGGGGTATTTGTTCTAAAGCCCCTAATTTGTACACGAGGTTGAATTTAAGTTGACAAAAAGGCACCATATTAGTCTTTGACATGAAATGCCATTTATTTTACCATTGTATTCCTAGAGAGAAATCAACATAATGTACATGCACACAAAAGCATGTCTGAGTTGAGAGGTCCACTGGCTCGCATAAAAATACCAGCAAACTGAATTTTTGCACTTAAAGTGGCTGAGGTTTTGGTTGGGGCTCTGACTGTGCGAAAGATGAACACACATATTTGTGCATGAGTTTTTTTTTGCAGCTGAATCTGCCCGACTAGCGACGTAGTATACACAAGCGGGAGCTAAAATTATGTTGCAATAGAATTAGAAAGAGCATGGCCAGTGATGGCCGGTCTTAGGTGCAGACCAGCAACAGTCCTACTGTCTAAAAAACTGACTGGGCCGGTCAGAAACCGGTCAGGTGGCAACCATAACTGAGGTGGTCATGTGGTCATTCGAATGCCTGCAACCATGCCATTACTTCAACATTTCAAAAAATTTCAAATATCTGCCCTATCTAGACTAGCATATCATATCAGCCACTACGCAAATAATTTCAGCTCAAGGTTGTTCAGAAGACCTAGAAGTAAAATAAGTTGACTAAAATTAAGGTACAAAAGCACACTGCACACTACTTAGAAACTCAATCGCACAACTCTTCAAGAAGTCAAGTACGCCATTTCTTAGATTAGAAAAAGGCCAAAGCACTATGCCATAAGCTTTTGAAAATTAACATGGTGGCAAGTGCATGACAATATTAGTTTCACATATGCGCAACCATTCTTTTGAGAAGATTCCATGCTTCTTTTCAATGAGCACAACACTGAGCCTGCAACTGCATGGACAAATCCAGGCAGTGCCTTAAAAAAAATAATAAAAAATCTCATTAGCTAGTAGAAATTTATGAAAATATAGTGATGCTGAGCCTTTTTAATGTTCTAGAGACGTCACTTCCTGATAATGACAGCAATAAGAACTAACTTCCAAAAGCCAACATGTTTACCTCAAGGATCAAGAAGACACTGCACAGCATTTAAAAAATGCAAAGTGTACCAAAATTAGAAGCTCACACTTTTTGTACTTCCAAGACAGCAGTTTTGATTGCTTTTTCAGCTTTTGTGAGTTGTTCTTCCAGGAGAATTTGCACCCTTTGGAGAGCTACTGTCTGGCGAGAAAGATCCTTTAATGATTTCTCAAGGCCTGCAATAAAGAGCGCAGCAACAGCCACAGAGTTAAGATTTGTGCCCCTCCTTGAGCCCGCAAAAGAAGCACATGCTCAAAAGCATCCTACCGAGTCCGTCCTGGATCGCTTGTGTGCAAAAGCAAAGAAAGCAGCAATTAAACAACATCCAACAAATCAAGATACGGTTAAGCACTCCACATTTTTTTTATTAGCTTGTGAATGAGCACAACAGCTGTTCTACTGTTCAATAAAAGTAGTTTCAACTTCATATAATCTGCTTTCATATGAGCATGAAAAGCCAATGAAGGAGAATGTTTCAACAAGGATGGGAACCACTGAGGTTTCGCCACACAAGACACTAAAACATAAATGGTGTACAAAAACAACCTCAAATGAAACATATCTGGTGCAATGCACTTTTAAAGGTGTGTTTCATGTTATAGAGAGCAGCAACCAAAGAAGGGCAGTGTACAGGGCAGCGAGTGCTCAGTCACCTCAAGGCAATTAGTAGGTAAATTTGAAGTTACAGCGGGGGGGGGGGGCCGGGTGTGCCAGTACAAGCCAGCAATATTATGTGGCAGTGGCTAATTTTAGGATTTATATCAATTTAGCGTGTATGAATGTTTAAAATTTTCAAATGTTGAGTAAAATCGTGTTATCTAATTCAAGCTTCAAAAGAAATAGCTGTGAATCATAAACACAAACATTTCTCAAACAGTTTATGAATATTTCAAAATGTCAACTGCAATGAAAAAAACACAAAATTGGTGCAAAAGTACAGTTGATTTGTTGGCTTATTACGAGCTGGCTTTTTATGAGAGCTGTGTGAATAGCAGAATTTTGAGTGCGAGCGAGTTCGAATATTTATGTTCTGGTGCAAGTCAAATAGAATATTTTTCTAATAATTTTCGAATACTTTCTGAATAATACCATGTCAAATTATGGAGAAATGTGCTGCTAACATGGGCAAAAGAATTTACTGCATGACTGTGTACCCCCACAGGGTCATTCCAAAGTCCAAGAAGCGACTTGCGCAACAGAAAGCTGAGCTAACTTCACCACAGTACGCGAGCGTTAGCTCCGCCGCATTACGCGAGTGTGAAGCGGGAATGGACCACTTGTCACGGGACGTAGCAGGTTTTTTTTTCCTTAATTACCAACTTTGAATAGTTTGAATAGTAAAATTTCAGCGCGAATAAAATTGAATAGCAAATGCTATTCGAAAATTATTTGGAATTTTGAATATTCACACACCCCCTACTTATTATAGGCGTAAAATGTAAGAGCTTATGTAGTGCAGCCGGCTGCTTCACTTGGGGAGTTACTTTACCACATATGCAATTATCATTTGCACTTTTTGAAAAGATCTGTGGATGTGATGGTCTGCTTATTTCTTCCCTATACTGTATTTCTCCATTTAATGCTAAAGTTATAAGATGATATTAATGTTGATTTATATTAATTATAAGGACAGCTGTTGAATATTCCAAGTTTATTCACTATACGATTTATTCACAAACAGCATTCACTATACGATACAATTGGATTCTCTTAAGTCACTATTTAATTCGTACTCTATTTGGTCTTGAAAATCATGTTCACATACTCCTAATATCAATTAAAAAAGCCTCGGCCTTTACAAATGCATGGACGCTGGCTGGGCCCTTTGGTAGGTTCTCAGATTTAAGCACACAAGCTAAAGCAAGGATGACAAAAAGGTAGGGACAGAGATTAAATTAACTAAGACAGTGAATTAACCACTGTATCAAGAGGTCACATTTATTTGAACTCTTGTGATGTCATGTCCCAGAGGTCACATGTGACATTACGCCACAAGAGGTCACATTTTCCACAACAATCAGTTTCATTTTCTTGTCCTTTACATTGTTTTTGGTTCAGACGCTACTGTGCTCCTGCTATCATCGGGCTCAACAATTCAATAAGACAAAATTGCCAACCCTAGCGCAAAATGAAGTGAAAAATTACAAAAATATTGCCCTTTGTATATGTTTAGCCACTCTGCCACTGCCATCTTTCTTTCTAAAAGGGGCCCCAACAAGGTCCCGCCATTTAGAGCTGACAAGTGTATACTTTGCACACTCAAAATAATGTCTACTAAAATAACATTGCTAGATGGCACGAAAAGAGTTGAAATTTCAAATTAAGGGGAGATGCTACTCGAAAATGAGTTTCTTTAATCTTGGCCTAGAACTCTGAAATTTTTGGCACAAGTAGACTTTGTGATGCTGATTTCAAAACTGCAATGAGTTTTATTGTAGCTGTAATGGTGCTTGAGTTAGAACAGCTGTGATAAGAAGATATCAGGTCTTTCGTGCACTCTTTTTAGCTCATTAAAAATTTTCACACAGCATCGCAATATGGCTCATTCTGCTGCACAGGGGCGGTAGTATACAGAAAATTACCTAAAATGCAGAGATAACGTGCTATGCTTGCTACATTTCCAACAAAAAACCAGAGGTGCCTGTTGTATACCACAGATTTCCCTTACATGTATTTCAAAGTACAAAACAAAAATTCTGTAATGCATAATCAAAATTCTGTATAAACATCAACATTCGATGTTGTCTGGAGATACCTTGTGCAAAATTTAATAAAGACTTGCCAATATTAAGTGCCTGAAAGCTTGTGCACAACATCCAGACAATTTTTATATGTTGTGTACAATCTTTCAGGCACTTAAAAGTTGTCAGACATTAAAGAAATTTTGTACAGAGTATCTCTGGACAGCATGGAGTGTTGACATCTATATAGAATTTTGATTATCACTTACAGAATTTTTTGTTTGTATTTGAAATGGGTGTAAGGGAAATGTGCAGTATACAACCGGCACCTCTGGTCTTTGGTTGGAAATGTAGCAAGCATAGCATGTTATCTCTGCATTTTAGGTAGTTTTCTGTACACTACTGCCCCTGTGTGTTGACAATTTCCACCATTTTATACCACAAATTTCAAATGTACAAAAGAAACGGACAATAAATAAGACAACACGGATAACATTTTTAACGCATTGCTGATAGCATGGTTTCGCCAGCAAGTTCAACAAATTTGTCAACAGTGGGCTGTGCAACTACCGTCTCAGCTAAAGTGTTCCACTCCCGAACAGCCCGCGGGAAGAAGGAAAAACGAAATGTATTGTTGGCGCAAAAGTATTCCTGGAGTGCAAGTTCAACCAGAAAGTAGCGTTCAGCCCCTCCCCCTTTGCTCCCGCCACTAAAATAACCACATGCTAGCGACGATCCACTTTTTTTTTTTTGTCAATAAATTGAGCGGCAACAAACCGTTCATCCATCGCTGTTGTAACCGGTGTGTTCGATGCCAGCATGTGGAACGCGGCAAAATCATGCTTTATTTAGAACAGCTTCCGCCACGTGACTTTATAACATTGCACCCAGTCAAAACGAAACTACGCCACTTCTACCGCAGAAGTAACTGTGATCGTCAGCGACGCATTTGTTGCATGCAGGCTCTGAAGACACGCGCGAAGACAAATAAACCGAAACTATTACAGAGTGCCAAAACCATGATGTTCTGCATGCGTGACAGTAGTTGCTGGTGATGCGATCATACGTAGTGCCCATGCATGCGCACGGTCTGAGCACAAAACTAGTGTACTCTGAGTTCTCTAGGGACGAACCCCGCCTACACCACAGCCGGTAGTGCCGTGATAGTGGACGGTGCCCACACAGTTCTGAAGGCATGCGCGGCCTAAGCGAGCTATCAAAGAGGAAACCACTGCTTGCCGAAGCCGCCGCAAAAGAAGCGTAGCTATACCGCGGCGGCTTTGGCAAGCGAGCTACGCATACGCAACTCGCTGTTGCGCAATCATGGATGGGGGAGCACAATATTCAAAAAGGCATACAACAAACATGAAAATGCTGTTTGCCGCAGCCGCTGTGCAACAAAGTGGCCGCTATCGATGCTATCAAGCACAAGCGTTCACGCAGTTCACGCGCGCCGAGCAGGCACTAAGCTATAGCTTGCCACAGCTGCAGCAGATGTACCCTCTGTCACTACATAAACGCAGTCATAGTCAGCAACCCTGCTTTTTAATAAAGAAAAATGAATTGAGCAAAGCATCTAGTGTAGCGTGATGTCGCACGCTGAGTAAACACGGTTGACACTGCTGCTGATGGCTGATTTAATGCGCCGCCTCGTTTTGGCTGCACGCTCGCGCCATGTTCACTCTTTCGTGTCACACATTTTCAGAGATTCAAACTAAGAGCGCTTGGAGGATTGTCCGAAATAACCGCCGGTTATAACTGAACTACCAAGCATTTCATGCCATTAAATAACGCACATGCTTGACCAGACTAGAGAATAAGTCCAAATTATCCGAATTAACAAGAGTCCAAATGAGCTTTTACTGTGTATCATATGGGATTTAGCACCCAATGCAGCTGTCAATGGGGGATGTCGCGTAGCTGTAGTTTGTTTCTGAAAGTCTGTGCATCCCTTTGGGCGCAGCATTGGCGCAGGTTCCCCAAATTTTAGGGAAATGTTGCAGGATGTAGCAGCCTCCGCGCCTTGGTGCAGTTTGGCGCAATTGGAGCAGCGGTAGCATCATTGCATAAGCAAAGCTACAATCATGGTCCACAGGTGAAACTGCATAATTACTTTACTACAAAGCAAACCGCATCATCAAATGTGGGCGAACTGTCCAATACACTGATAGTTTAATACAGAAGCAGCTACGGAAACCTTTCATGCAAACATCTTTTGTGACCAGCCACAAAAACATTTTACTTAATGGTCATGCACAGCTCGGAGAGAGTCGCATGATGATTTTGAAAAAAATATTCTCAAAAAGCACCACACACCTGGCAAGGAACATGGAGGCAGGGGAGGTGTCAGAAAAGGTTACTCTGCAAAGGCTAGAGGAATGACACGACGCCACCACTTTTTTTTCATTAACCCATAGTGTGTAGTGCTTGCGGAGCCAATGAAACCAAAACCATAGCCATTTTCGGGAACAGGGCATGGTGGCGGTTGCACCTAGCAACTAAACGCAGGTGGTGTGGCGCAGCACTAATAAATGAGTCTGGAGCAACACGAGAAGCTTAGTGCAGGATGGTGCAGGTGAACAAATTTGGCACACAACGGTGCAAATATCGCAGCTGTTCCGCCCTTACCCCTTAAATGAAAGATATTTCATTCAAATCTGTCCAGCATTTGTGTCATAAAATGAGTGTGTTTCATGTGTTCGAACGGGAATATGAAAGAGAAAGTTCGAGTTTGACAAGATCTAAATGCTCCTCTTATTGTCAGTTAGCTAGATTTGCAGGCACCAGAAATGCAACAAAACATGAACTATTGCTGCATACTATGGAGATTCAGCAGAACATCATTAAATGCTAATATTAGTTAATTTTACTTACATGTTTTTTTCGGAAGGGTACTATTGCTGGTGCTAGGAGGAGGACAAGTCGCTTCATTATTGTCTGAGCATTTGACATCTGGAATACACTTAGAGTGCCCACTGCTGTAAAAAGAAAAAAGGAAAAAAAAAGCACAAAAGTCTTCAAGCTGCTGTTCTGCTATCATCAAATGCACATGCCAAAAAATAGTACACTAAACATACATTAAGCACTGTGCCCAACTAAAAGAAATAGACCTTTTATACACCAGGCATACAATATGTTAAATACACCTACAACACAATATATCTCAAGAAACTGAAATACACCATTACAGCATTTTTTTTTTTATTCTAATGCCTTTTCAAGTACATTTCATAATTTGATTATAGGCGATGCGCAAAGCGCCAACGATGCCATCTGCCGCCACGGCTCGGAAGCGTTGGTGGGTCCGGGCGAGCAGTGTTACCGCGAGCGTGTACGGATGGATGTGGGTTTATCGTGATTTAACGACTCTGTCGGGCTTCAGCGATGTCGAAAAGTAACTGCTGCGTTGTTGGCTGCCCAAACACACATAAAAAATTGCCAGGAATGCACTTCTACAGGTTTCCGGTGCTATTTCATGAGCGACGGCGGGGGTGGATTGTGGTGGAACACTGCCGAAACAAAGCAATTGCGCTTTGTTTACGGCAGTGTTAGAACGATTAGTGTTTTTATTTCTCCATTTATGGCGCTACGTCTTCAGCGAACGCTATTACGTTTACACTTGGTCGCCTCGCCTGCACTGTAGACGCTACAACGCACATGAGGTTATTACTGCTAAGACGCGATGCCTATAGGCTCCCTTCAAAAACGAATGGCGCGAAGCGCAATGCCAGAAAATGTGGTGCAGGTGACGGCTCCTTTACAAAAGCGCTGTGGAATCACGTGTGCTGCACAAAATCGGCTGAATTCTACCTATTGATGGCATTGGATTGCGATCACCGGTGCAGAATGTTCGCTGTGCGCTCGTCTCAACTATATGCATATTGGCTGGAAAATATGGCACCTGTGCGCATTGAAGGCTTTGACGATCACGTAGAACTATATAACGCCATTTTGCAACACTTGGTAATAGCTTGCAAAAAACCTAGCAATGACAAGCTAGGTGACCACCAGGTCCGCAGTGACTCAGTTCGCGCCACTAGTGCAAGCTGCCGAGATATTTTTTCACAAGTTGATCGTGCTGGTTTCAAAGTTTTACCAACGCTGACCCTTCGCGTGGCCGCACCCGTGAAATCCATGCGCCGGTGCGACAGCGCTCCCTCAAAATCTACTATATAAACAGATGGCACGTAAACGAAGCTACTGTGTTGACTGATTTGTCAAAACCAGCTATGATTACGAGAGACGCCGTAGTGGAGGTCTCCGGAAATTTCGACCACCTGGGGTTCTTTAACGTGCACTGACATTGCACAGTACACGGGCCTCAGCATTTCGCCTCCATCGAAATGCAGCAGCCGCGGCCGGGATTCGATCCCGCGACCCTAGGATCAGCAGCCGAGTACCGTAGCCACTAGACCACCTTGGCGGGGCGAAGCGACTGTGTCGAGAAAAAACATTGGTTCACGCGTCAACGCATGCAGACATTAGTGACCGGGACGTTATAAAGAAAGCGGTGCGATGAGCTCCACATCGTAGGGAAGCTTGTTGACGCTTGTCTGTGGCAAACACTTGGCGCGTATGGTGACACTGTCGTCCCATACAGCTGTGACATCGGACACATGTCCACTATTATGAAGTGCGGCGCCTTTGCGCACACTATCGGCGCACAAGTAATTATCTGGGACGTGCACAAGCGGCAAATCGCATGCGCGCACTTCCGTCATGCTTGCAGTGAAGTGAAGCGTCTGCTACGTGACCCATCAACGGTTCCAACGGCCGCCGCTACGCGGCTTTCAGTGGCGCCCCTATAGGCGCTGCGCATCGCGTATAGGTGTTCAAAGGGAAAAAGTTTCCAACTTAAAAACATGCAACATCAATGAAAACAATCCCCTGCAGATAAAATGAGGGGCACTAGCAGCTAGCACACCTGCTTTTGGTCTCTAACTCGCCAAATTCTTCTGGTTTATCATCATCTTCCTGTGAGGGCTCCTCTGGTAGTGGGTCATCACCCCAGCCATAGGAAATCACGGAATACTTCTCAGGTTCGCTACCATTTTGCTTGCAAGAGCTTACAGGAGCTTCTGAAAAAGAAAAAATTGCAAGAAGGTCCCAATTTCTCGTAATAAAGAAAATGTGAAACGCGAGGCAATGACTCTTCCATTTATGTGGAAGAGTCATTGCCACATCGCTACCACTTCATAGCTACCATTGTTATCTGTTCTGTGCTGTACAGATCAGGTTACTTTTTATGAAAAATTACTCTAAGATAACACTAGCAAAATGATCTCGCAAAGGAATATGAAAATTTTTAAATATTGAATCAGCACCAACTACAAAAGTACACTTACAAACCCATTACCGAAAAATCAAGCTAAATATGTCAATGGCCATCTCATGCAAGAAGGCATGTTGAATGGGCTCTATTACTAAAAACAACTGAACAATCAAAGTGACCTTCAAAAGTGCCCTTGAACCACGAAGAGCCTTGAACCACCAAGAGGTCGAAATTTAGTTGAAGTGCTACAGTTGCGCATGTGTCTGCAACAATCACGTAGCTGTGAGAATTCTTGGAGTTAGTGTTTGACGATGGAAATGTAGTTGCCACTCATTTTTCTCTCTCCTTTGCTACGCGCAATCTGGATGGTTTCACCTTCTCTTCGCCAAGTTCTTCTCCGATAGTCACATGACATGGCATCGCCAATGAGCTCTGTTGCTACTGTGCCACACCATCGCCCTGCACAGTGTCACTAATGGCCTTGCCAATACAATGGATCCATATGTGACAAGATGTGTTGAACCTCCATGCTCCGGTTGTCCCAACAGAATTTGCCAAAAGGCTTAAGCAAGCGATGCGACGAGGAAAAGGAGGGAGCACGTGTAATAGCTTGCATACCTTTCGGGCAGCAGTAGTTTCTTGTTCAACCAATTGACAGCAGTTGTAATTGGCAATGTTACCAGATGCACACTGATGACTAGAGACCGGAACTTCAGGCAAAATGCCTATTTTTTCCTGGAGTCCGTTTCGAGCCTATTTAACATATAAGCACGAACTAAGGGAAGGGAAACGTTTTAATCAAACATTTATTGTGCCTATAAGTGCCTATTTCGAGCTTCGTGCCTATATCAGCTTTTCAGCGCCTAGAGATGCCTTTTCGCGTTCATCGAGTACATGTTTTGCTTAAATGAGCTGTTCATACGGAGGAAAACAAGAAGCACTTAGTGTGGCGATATTAACTTCAACAGTCGCATAGCGCGCTAGTTATGTTTTTTATGTTATAAACGATAGTTTATAACGCTTATATATGTCTAAATGACAGTATTTAGGGCCTATTATAGGCGCCTAAAACTTTGTTTTTTCGTGCCTGAACTTCCGGTCTCTACTGATGACTTAACAAGCTTGGGGTACCAGAACACGCCAAGAGAGGCGCACGGGACTGTGTTTTGGGTTCTGTGGCACAGCTGTGGCACGCAGTGCTGCCACATTTGGCACTGTTGCATCATGACTGCATTCTAGTCTCCATGTGCATGTTTACATGAAGTGTTGAAAAAATACTCACGGATGGTTTAAGGGCCCTTTAAAGAGAAGCTGAACAAATTTTAGATTTCTAAAAATCGACCTTTCTCTGAAGCAAACACACTTTACACCACTGTTAGGAAAACTTTTGGATACCGCAAGTAGCAGCTCCGTACTTGAGAATCACAATCAGACCGACACTCCACCCACCGCATCTCATGGGGCCAGCCAGCAGAGGGAGAAATCTAGTGGAAGTGACATCAATACAGAAGTCCCGGGCAACCGTACCATCATTGTCTGCAGCTTTTGGCCTTCAATCGCAGTGTACTAATGCACCCAATCACGAAAACTACTGTCCCCATTCTATGTTTCTGGCACACACTTGAAAGACCTGCACACACTTGAAAGACCTGAATATTTGTTTAAATAAAAGCATTACCGTCAGCAAGCCGTCCTGGTGTGCTTCCTATGGCTGAATGAGCACTGGTGGTTAAGACAATGTTGCCTTTTAAAACCCCTGCAGCGGAACAAACTTAACCGCTATGTGGATTTCTATAATGAAAATAAAGCTCTCCGAGAAGCATTCTAATCTAGAACTATTTTCGGGACTAATCGCACCAAAACAACTGGTACTTTATGGCTTGCAGGAACAAAATAGAAGTACGGTTATCCTGTAGACTTGTACGGCATGCATTTTTTTACTTTCTGATTCTTGATCAAATTTTTGTTCGATCAAGCAAGCTGACCAAGTACGCTGTCGGTGTGGTGATCGCCAGTTTCTTCTAGCATCGTTGGTCACAAAACGATGCATGAAAACCGCATTCACTTTCTGCATATATTTTTCTGTCCCCTCTACACCCATTTTCTTAGTAGTTCAGAGCCTACAAATTACTTGCATGAACAGCAAATCTCTGCATTCACTTCAAGAGAATGTTAGTTGTGAGCAAGCGCTGTGTGCACCCCAGATGGGCAGCCTTGTTCCAGGTAGCCGCAGGCCTCCATTTGCTCCAAGAAAAAAAAAAAAAAAGTGTCGCAAATATTGCGCGTGCCGTGCGTTGCTATCTAGCATCAACAGCAAACCAGTTATCAACTTTCACTTGGCAAATCTTAAACTTAATATCTACAATGAACGAAGCTGCAATATAACTTCATTTACTGGAGATATTAAGTTAAAGGTTCACCAACAGAAGACTTATTTTCTAGGTACTCCGAACATCGCACGTTCGTTTCAACTACACAGCAGCAGTTGTGAAATGCACTGTGCACAAAATGAACCTCTCTCCGTAATCAGCGCACAGGTGTGGGACTAAAAACCTCAACTCATGGAGAACATAGGGGGAGGGCAGGGGCCCTCCTCTCTCAAAACTGCATGCCCGCGGTGACAGTGCACACGCAGCACTCCAGGCAGCGGAGCAGCTATTTCTCCCTTTCCTGCCTTACCGAACCTGTTGGCAGATGCTGCTGTCACGTGCAAGTCAGGAGGTATGCACGGAATGGACCAAGAGCACGACAATGGGGATGCAAGGCAGGGTGGGTAGTGCCACTGAGGAGGATAGAGCTTGGACGAAGGACTGGCATCGTGGCAGGATGGTCTGAAGCAACGTTGTGCGAGAGCCCAGGTAGGCCTACGCTTCCCTTCACGTGTCGCGGCTACTGACCATTGTCTGTGCAGCCCAGCAAGCATGTTGGGCAGCAGCACTCTCGTCAAGAATTGTTGGCTACTTTGGCAGATGCCTGAGTAACCACCTGATTGCACGGCACTAGATTATGGGGCAACACAGGCAGAGGCCAGAGTTTCCGCTGCTCGTCAAGCATGTGTACGAACAAACTACCCGGACAGATGGCTGGACTAGTACTCTTCAAACGATCTCCCATACGGGAATAAACATGTTTATGGAAAAGGTCCACTCTGTGTCATCGTGTTGTGTCTCCCACTTGCTTTGGTGCAGCCGAGTATGACCACTAGGGGCAAGTGGATGCAGGGGCACGTGGGAGTTTTCTAGGCCTCGCTAGGAAGAGAGCTTAGGCAGCACCTGTATTTAACAAGAAAGCCCCATGAGTGGGTACCAACAAACTGTGGCTGAAGACAATGAAAACGCGATTTTGACAGCAACAGGCATATGGAGCTGCACAAAGGCGCTTGCAGTCTACAATGCCAGCTTCCTATTAGCGCTTATTTTTTCAGTCATGGTTATAATTTGATAAATACAACTGCATTTACCGACGCCATCAACGTGAAAAGCAAATGTGCAAGCGAAACAAACACCGATTCTGCAGACGCGCAGAGACGACTTCGGCTGCTGTCCACCAAAGGAATGCTGTCTCACCTGAATTACCAATGTTGGGAAATGGTATGGTGCTGGGCTCTGTCTCACAGAGCTGTTGCAGGTTGGGAATTTTTATTCATTTAGTAATAATTTCGGGCCAGGAACAAATTGTAGTGGTGTTATGTGTGCTCATCCACACTGTGATCGCATTCCTTCTTGCCCCACTTATATTTGCTCTGCACAAACATACTGTTCAACTCTTGTATACTACTTTTTTCTATGTGCAAATGCACTCCATCTCCAAAGAAATTCCTGGCCACACCACTTCTCACAGTGCCTGAACTGTACAAGAGTATCGGGGAGATCATCGCAGTGCACAGTTGGATAGTGCCGCTCTTGTGACAGGTCCCTGTATTGACGCCAAAGTGGTGCTCCACGAATCAGATGCGAGATAGGTTCGCTGCATTCCAGGTAAGAATGACCCCCCTTTTTTGCAAATAACACATTTTTGGCTGAGCAGTTTCAAATTTCGCGTCAATTCTCATGTTCAGTGTGCTTTGAAAGTACAGATAGGTGCTCATAGCTGGATTTTTTTGGAAGCCTGCTCAGTTGCCCTTTCAAATCAAAGCATTGCACATCTGCAAGGAATATGGAACAATAAAGAAATGAAAACACACACTGATCACACACTGACTGTGCAGCCCATGACAAAAACATGCTGCATTAAAAGCTAAGCACAACAATGTAGCAATGTCACTGTGACAACTAATAATTGCTATCTCATTTCATATCCTGCTATCTCATTTCATATTCTGTGACGAACAGCCGTGCAAACATATATGCTTGAGAATCATGTTCCTTCAACAACCAGCTAGAATGAAGCCTCCTGACCACTCATGCATCCCTTGTCCATCCAAAGATGAAGAGATGCACTTCTTGTGACAGCCAACCTCTACTAGCTTTGGATCACAGCTCAACCAAAGAAGTTCTGTCAAAACCAACAAGGCAGAGGAAATTCATAAAGGAGAAAAATAGGCTCTTTTGCTATGCCAGCATTATTATTCACAATTCATGGGTGGCTGATCACCATTGACAACATGGCTGCAGCACTGCTCTGGACAACGTTACAAGATACATTTCAGCTGTAAAACTCCGCTTGGTAGCAGCGCAAAACGTGGCCTCCTGCCATCTCTCGCGAGATGGCGCTGCCGCTACAATCGCCAACTGTGGAAGCTTCGCAAAACAGCAGAGCGGCGCCAAAGGATTGCCTCTTATCTGGTTGTTTTTTCTTGAGCTGCTAAATATTCAAACAATATTCTTCATTCATTTTTCAATCTGTAAAAAGCAGTTAGATGAATGAACAGACGTCGTCTTTTAACACCCACTTATCACGAGGTATGGTGAGCACTTCATTTATGTTGTGGACAAAATCTTTAACAGTGTCTTCTGACTGGAGGTGCAAGTGATACTCCACACAAGAGCGGGAAAGTCCTTTGTCGAGCCTCGGAATGGCATGCTGCCATTCAAGAAATTAAAGCGAGGACAAATCTTCGGGAGCTGAAAGAAATATCTCTCCCTGATCAGACTGCTGTAGCCACTCTTGCATTCAGTCATAGAACACTGAAGCATGTTTGCTCACAAGAGAAGTGGCATTTTCCTGGCACACGAACAAGAAACACGAGCAGAAAAACATGTGGCAAGCAGCTGCATGTATCGGCGTCCCAGCTCGCAGCTCCGTGTGCGCCGCCCAGTGGGTGCGACAGAAAGAGCAAATGCAGCGGCGAAGTTTGGAAATAAAATATTACCTAATAATGCTGGCTCCAACCACCAACAAAAAATACCACTCAGACGTTGTACTATGACACCACTAAATCATAGCCTTTGCACGACCACGTGGATTCAGGGTTCACATAATTTTCAAAAACAAAAATTCGAGGGTACTCCGCGACTTCCAAGCCCAATTAATGCTTTCTCAAAAGTGCAAAGCAGCTTCCCTGGTGGGACTTCTTTACAACAGTTTCTAAAACAATACTGGCAACCTTACTGTAATAAAGAACAAAAATTTATATGGTATTATGCAGACTAACAAATCTTACTTTGAAGTAAGACTCTTGTCTGGCAATGTTTATTAGTTCTCCCGCTTTACTTTTCAGAGTACAGTGGAACCCCGCTGTTACGTTCCTCACTGCTGCGTTTTTCCGGCTGTTACATTGTTTTTCATCGGTCCCGGCATAGCTCCCATAGGATCCCATGTATTGCGAACCCCGCTGTTAAGACGTCTGCGGGCTGCGTAAGACGTCTTTACATGATGATTGACTGGGCGAAATACACGGAAGGTTCACGGTTTACCGATGATTCCCTCCGGAACTTCGCCCACTCATCATCATTCACCCCGTGGATATGCTGCGATTTTTTTTTTTTATTTGACTTTTGACAGTCTTCGTCACGCTTGCAGGAATCACCGCCCGCTGATGGCTGCCGAGATAGCACGAGCGCCAGCGCTATCTCGGCAACCACGCGATCGTCCGGCAGCCAAGCGACAATGCCCCCTTCCTGCCTTTCCGCTTTTCATGCTCGTGAAAGACGGGCGGGGCGTTTCCTCCCAGCTTCGACGGCAGGCGTCCTGACAGCGACGGAGGTGGGCCGGGCTCGTTTGATCTCTGCTTCAGCTGTCTTCGTCGCCCCCACTCGCGTGCTTTTATTCTAGCGACCGTACTTTGGGCTCTGGGGGCTTCCAGAGAAAAGAATCGGAAAAAAGGACATCACACTCGCAGCCCCTTTTGCGTACGACTGCGCTCGCCTGCGCATGCAAGGGGCGCGGCCGCGCGGCTGTCCGAAATCTGTCCGTGCGCGCGCCGGCGGGCTCGTTCGGGCTGGACGGCCAGCGCAAAATATGCGAGGAATTTTTTTTGTAAAGCTGGCTAAATATCAGGGGTGCGCAAATTATGCGAGGGCGCAAATTATGCGGGTAAATACGGTAAACAAGTACTGAAGATGGAACGTGAAAGCGCTATCAAGCGATCACGGACCCGACGCGACCAGCCGACCAGCTGTACTCGCAATCACAAACCACACGCGGGGTGCCGGAACAGGATATGGTGATCGCAGTGACAGAGCGACTTGCCTCCAAAATTAGTGCGTCACGCTTTAGCTAAGCCTCAATGATCACAGTTTTGACTGCGATCTCTGAGGCCATACTTTCTCTCATCGGGGAGCTGGAGGCTATAATGACGGCCCATTCACTGCACTCGGCAGCTGCGAACGGAGTCCGAATTATCGAATTTAGAGCTAGAAACCGTCCGAAATATCGGTCGTCTTAACACATGAAGTCTATGGGGGCACTGGCAGTACCGCGCGGCTGTCCGAATTATCGGTCGGCGACCTAGATTTTCGGAGTTTTCCTCACTCTTGCGTTTTCCCGGTGTTACGTTCTTTTGCACCTGTCCTCTGAAAAACGTATAAGCGGGGTTCCACTGTATTCTATAAACAAACAGCAGCACAAGCCAATGTGCACTGCCTGCTTGACAAAAGGAAAAAAAAAATGCACCAGGAGTACAGAGCACGAAGTGTTAATAAGAGGTAAAAAGCAGGAGGAGAAAGCAAGCAGAGGTGTAGCAACAATAGGATGAGGCCAGAGAAAAGGAGGGTGAACTCAGAAAACATAGTGGTATCAAGCACCACCAACGTGAAATTCAAGGGTTTTCAAGAGAGAACAGTGATTTCAGGAACTTCAACCCTTTGAAGGTTTTTGCCGTATATGTACGGTGGCGGTTTTCTGCCCCACAAGGTCTTTGCTGTACGGGTACGGTTTCAATCCTTTGTTCAAAATTTTGCGCCATAATTACGATGCATGCACGCTGGCAGGTGCTGCCACCTCTTAGGACTTAGGATGTTTGAAATTTGTTGCTACCTTCTTGCGGAGATAAACGGAGCTGATCTCTAGCTTCAGCGTGTTGCACAAGTGTGCGACAAAGCCCCTTTCGTGGTTTCAGCGTCACCGCGTGATCGTAACCGAGGCACGCGAAACTTGATTTTGATCTTTCTCAGCACTCCCTTGCAGGGGCGGCGGAAGCCGCTTTCTATCTTTATTGGCGCTGCTATTATCGTTTATCAACGCCACTCACAAAGTATTCTCACTTTCTTTGTTTACCGAGTTTCCGGCAAAGCGGTGATATGACGAAACGCACTGCCCTTCTCTTGACACCGACAGCAATGACTCTTCCCGACTGATTTTGCTCCATTCACAGAGTCTGAATCGGAAGACCATTCTTTTTTTTTTTTCCCTTTTCTTTTTTTCTTTTTCAGTAGAAGACAGCTCATCTTCGTACTACGAACTCCATCCACTCAGTTCAACCTCTGCCCAAGGCAGCCGCAAGCAGTGAAGATGTCATGCATGTGCCAACACAACTGGTCGCTCTAAGAGGAGAACAGACACATGTTTTATGTGTGCAGAGTGCGATAAGGTGCTGTGCGTAAACCCGTGTTAAGAAAGAAAGAAAGAAAGAAAGAAAGAAAGAAAGAAAGAAAGAAAGAAAGAAAGAAAGAAAGAAAGAGATACCACACTCTGAAAGACTACTGAATATTGTGTAGTTGTGAGTGATGCTGACACCAAAATACTGTTCCTAATTGTTTTTTTACTATTTATTCCCGACTTTATACATTTTGTACATTCAAGATCCGCAATAAAGTCATGTGACCATCTGGGAAAGTTTTCTTCAAAAAAATTCGACCCTCAAAACACTTTTCAGTTTCAAGGGTTCTTAAGGATTTTCAAGGACCTATTAGCACCCTGTGAATGCAACTCAATCCTCTTCAAATTTTCTTTTTCCCACCGCTGAAGTTATGATCACAAGCTTACCTCCAAATTGGTTATGCTCAAATGATGGCTTATTAAAATCTGAACAATAAAAGGTCACAGACTGCCTACATCCCGTCAGCTGCCTACCTTCAGGAGAGGTAGAAGCAGGAAGCACTTCGAGTTGCTCCTTGTCCTCTTCCAGTTTTCCCAAGTCCACATCCTTACCATCACCTCCTGCATTAGCCTCTGGGCCTTCAACAGAACCAGCAGCTGGTTCTTTCTTTGTCTTCTTTTTCCTCTTCCTGTTCTTGTTTGCCATCTTGCAGAGAGAAATATATGTACATTGAATGTTTCAGTAAGCAGCCCATGCTTAGGTCGACATTTGATGTTTTCACCTTACTAGGCATAGTCTATTTGTACATCTAACTGCATAATTTAGCTTAATATACAGGATAGAGCTCAAAATCAATACAGCTAATTTGCACATACATCCAAATTTAAAGAAATTATACAGTATTATACAAAACAATTTTGATGTTATGTGCAATGCAGCCCTTGTATTACTGCTAGTTTTCTATGGCTGCAATAGACTGAAGGTATATTACCAATACAGCATGAAGATAAGGGGATTTTGGATGAAAATTTCATGAAGTTGCAAATTTCTCACTGAAGCTGGCTGTGCCGAGCATCTGTCCCATGCAAAGTACTTGAACATATTTTTACTCCCTTTGCTAACTTCCTTGAGTCGAACAAATTTTTCACACCCTCCCAGCATGGTTTCCACAAGGATTTTCCTTGAAAAATGCAACTTTTAGTCTTTACTAACAACCTACACTTCTTACTTGATTCTGGATTTACCATAGACTACAGTAGAACCTCGGTATAACGAACCCAGATATAACAAATTACTGGATATAATGAAGCAATTGCAATACCTCTTGAATTTCCCATACATTAGATGGATATTGGCTCTAACAAACTTATGGTTATAACAAAGTAATTACAGCTCCCCCTTCAACTTCATTACAATGAGGTTTTACTGTATTTTTTTTAGATGATTCTAAGGCATTTATTTCGTAAGGTTTGTCATAAGTTACTACTTCTTAACCTGAAACAATTAAATCTGGATCCCAACATGCTCAACTGAATTCGAGCCTTTCTTTCTAACCGAACTCAGATGGTTTCTACTAACAATGTTAACTTGCCTGTCCAGCCACTGCTCTCAGGTGTTCCCCTGGGCTCTGTGTTGGGACCCCTACTATCCTTAATTTTCATGAACAGCTTAATTAACTCACGTCCCATCAAAGGTATGCCTATTTGCTGATGACTGCATAATTTATCATAAAATAGTTAACAAAGACGATGTTACCTCATTTCAGACTGATTAGGATAACATATTTACCTGGTGTCATTTACTTGTGGAACATGGAAACAAACATTTCAAAATGTTTCAAATTGCTTTGCATTGCGTGTGCGGCACACATGCAATGCGTGTGTCCTGCATCTCACTTGCATGTCCATACTATCACCTTAACAGTATTCACCTTGAGGCTGTTTCATCTTATATCTAGGTGTTCATATTTCCACTAACCTGTCATAGAATCATCATGCAGAGTACATAGAATCATCATGCAGAGTACATTATCACCAAAGCTAACCGCTCACTTAGGTATTTTTGAAGTAACATTAAAAAGCTTCTTTACACTACCTACATTCAACCATCACTTGAATATGCATCATCCATCTGGGATCCTGGTGGCGCTAGGCTAACACACGAACTCGAAGCAGTCCAGAATCATTCAATTTGCTTCATTTTATCCAATTATAACCGCACGGCCAGTGTTACGTTAATGAAGTACCAGCTTAACCTTACTGAACTTGACATTCAGCGAAAAATAGCCCGGCTCAGCCTGTTCCATAAGCTTTATTATCACAACAATAACCTACATGAGCAGTTTGTAAAACCCCCTAATTCATATCACATAGAACTGATCCCCTACAAAAAGTTCATGTTCCTTGTTGCAGTACCGTAACCTACTTGCATGCGCTTATACCAAGAACCACATCCAAATGGAATCGACTGCCACAATCAGCTACCACTATCATCGACACATCATGCTTTAAGGTTTTTTTTACAAAATATGTTTTGACTTTGTTTGATCCTGCTTCTTGATTTGTATGTAATGCCTCCTTATTCTCTGCTTTCTTTTCCCTTGATCTTTATCTTACTATAGTTCTTGAACATGAATTACATGCGTTATCCCAATCACTACGTTGTATTTTGGTAACATCTTTGACACGTCATACATTTGTATATTTCTGTAGATTGTTAAGTTTTGTTTGATCTGTGCTCTTTCCCATTTTGCTATGTAACATGCCCCTCCCCTCTAATATGCAAACACTGAGGGTAAAATTAAAATAAATAAATAAATAAATCTGAAATCCATTACATCCCTTTGAATAGAAATTTATTAACTTGCTGAAACATAACCTGCATACTCAAACATGCACACTCAAGGCAAGTGAAATACCCCAGCTTCACGCTGCCATACTAAAACAAAATAACAGCCCTGTTACCGTTGCCTAACAACTTGAAAAAAATTATGTGTATATATGTAAGCCATAGACATTTGCTCCCATCTGATTCAAAGCCAGTGTAATAGGCCGTGGCCAATATTCCCCCCCCCCCCCCCCCCCGCCCTCTCCATTTCTTTATTAAAACAGGCTAATGAAAGTGATGGTGCACTACAGAAGCAAGAAAAGGCAATGTCACTGCACACTAGCCAAGTCTATTCGATCTTAGTTTTAAAAAAAATGTTGCTCCCATACTGAATTTCACAAGACAGAACCATATATACAATTCATGTCATTACGTGTATGTGAATAGTGCTTTCTAAGACTGAATTGAATACAAATAGTGGCGCAAGCAAATCAAATAAAAACTTTTCAAATAATTCTTGAATACTAAAGAGACATTCTTACATGCATTATAAGTTTATATTTATGCCATTGCATTGGTAACTAGCATTAAAAGCATAAATACACACAAATAAAACACCTGAAGGAAATAAGTAATCCTTTCACATCCACAGAACAGCTCAGACAGTGCAAATCATCATTGCGTAGCCGGCAATGCCACGCTTCCTAGGCAAAGTAGCCAGCTGCACTACATTAGCTCTTATGTTTTATGCCCCTAATAAGCCAGGGTTAAATTTACTCTATTTCTGCACCAGTTTTGTGCTTATTTTGGCACAATCATTTGAATATGTACCTTAACTATTCAAAAGATATTCATACTTACGTATAGTGGCTATTCGATTAGAAAATTGAATCCATTAGGACAATTCAATATTAGAAATTTTAAAAAAATTTCAAATATCCGTGCACTCCTCGTTGCAAAGCATTTCAGGTACCCGACAGTTTTCTGCAAGATATTTCAGCATCCCGTTTTTAAAGCTGAGTTTGATATTGGCTTGTCTTATTGTTCAGCCGGTCTGGATCATAAGTTAAATGGAACTACAGCTGGACATAGTCAATTCTGCAGTGAAACCCTCCCCATTCCGTCATTAGCTCCAGCCACTGTTCCTTTGCAAGGCTGGAAATAGTTCCTGTTTTGAACTTTCCATGTAACCAAAATAAAGCAGCAGTGGCAAAAACAAAAGATTAGCGCATGGCGATTGGCAGCTAAAGCCCACTTACCTTAGAAGTGCATGGTACATTTGATATCAACTGCATTTTATGGCAAACAGATATATGATTCAGGCAATGTAGCTACCTAGAGTAGGCTGTGTCTGGGTAAATGTACGATCATGCCATGTTACTTTTGCAGAGTTCTACAAGTGTTAAAGGTACATTTTATGCATTCTATGTATAAAAATATTCCCTCAAATGTAGTATACGAGCACACAGATGCAGTGCTGATATTATTCAAGCAACTCATTATTAACAGCTGATGAATTACAGTTGTTAATATTTCTGCTTTCAGAAAAAGCTGCTAGTGCCCTACTGATCAGTAGCAGGAGACTGTTACAATATAATGCACGTGAAGCACAGCTTTGTAAGAAAAATCTAAAGCCTAGCTGATAGCAAATGACAAGCTTTGGCACCGCGTGCGAACCTGGTATGCAGCTGCAACTACAGTCTGATGATTTTGCCAAATGACGAATTCTTATAACCTTTTCATAAAGCAACATGGGTATGGTATATAACAAAATAGCACTAACAATGCTACATTCAGAACAGTAAAAACTCATGCTAGGCTATGCAAGCACTGCATGCTGACAGACCCCCCAAAATGAACATGTGTGAATTTATTACCTTCACTTTGTTTCCTGCACAGTTCCATTCACGCAAAGCTTCTTCTGGTCCATCTGGTGGAAACATTGAAAATGGTACAATTTAGTTATTCAGTTTTATTTACACATGCACTGCCTGGTTTGAAAAAACTAAAAGGCAGATTAACCTTGCATGACTGAGGTTCCTCCACCTATACAGAATACGGCTTTTCGCACTGGAATGTGACAAAAATTCAGTAATCCCTCGTTATAACGAAGTCAATGGGATGGCAAAAATTCACTATAAGCAGGAATTAAATAAAAGCAACTACTCATTGAAAGCTTAAGGATTTGTGCTTAAACTGTACTACAATTTCAGGGAAGTGAAAACGCAATATTGGTGCAAAAAAGACAGCCACAAACAATGCCAATCCGCCTTTTGCATGCCTGTGTGGTGCCCTCTTGCGGACACGGGCCTGTACAGTGTCGCGCTAAATCTGTCACCGGCGCAGCGTTTCTCTACAGCACAACATAGTCTGGCAACGACACACATAATGAGCGTTGTGCTTTTTTTTCTTCAATTTAAAACACTGTACCCTTTACTGGGAAGCCTTGCCGCCTTTGTAAACACCAACAGCAGAAAGAAGAGTTGCTAGTGAAAAATCCTTGGTGGTCTAAAAACATGGCAAAATGCCGCCCGAACACAAAAGGCACGATAACAAGCAAACACCACTGGCTTCCCATATGGACATTCAGTTGAGGTGTGGAATCCGGCTTGTTCGAACTGTGTGCGTAAAGTGGAGAACGTCGCGTGAAAGCATGTGCTGTTTTTTGTTACTTACCACTCCTTTTTCTGTCGTTCCTCGCAAAAATAAAGGAGTCTTCTTGGTGCTCTGCAAGTTGACAAGACGTATGTGCTCTTCAATGCGCGAAATTTGGCCCACGCGGAGTGTGGGAACTGGGCACAAAAGCACCCAGGATCGACATCTGTAGTGCATAGCTCACGGGCCTGCGGTACCACATGCCCACAAAACAAGTAAAGCCCCTCAAAAACAACTTTGCGCGGATGTGGCCAAGGTCTCATGGTATGCAAAAAATACACGAGGATCCCTTTTGCTGACTCTCTGTACTTGTGTTATGTCCCCTTTCCATTTCTTCCCTCGAAAATAAAACAGCCGTCTTGGTGCGCTGAAAGTGAATGGGCATGTCATGTCTTTTTCAATTCCAGAGCTTCTCTCCGAGTAAGCAGGCAGAGAGAAAGCTCGATCCGCATAAGGTTTGATGCCAGTAGTGTTTGTTCAAGCCATGGAGCGCTTGCATACCTGACCACAGTCACTGACAGATGTACGAGGAGACGTAAACGAAAACACCAAACGAGAAGCAGCTGAAGCAACTCATGGCATGAAGTGAATTGCAGTGTTCATACCTCAACTCATGGACTTATCTGACGTATTCGTCCTCCATCAGTGAAAGGGTACATTGAAAGGTGCTACGTGTCTGTTGGGATGGCATACCGGCACAGCTGGCACAGAGTAACTATTTTGGTAATGGGCACACCGTTCTGCATTGCACACTGCTTGCGTCATCTGCTATGACCCGCACAGATCGTTTGTGCCAGACACAGTGCGTGCACTCGGACCATGCAAAAGGCGGATTCTGTGACCGTAGCTGTAGTGACATCAGGAACAGCAGGGTCGAGCAATGCGAATGATACCGGTGTCATACAGACATTATCACTGCCGATCCTGATCAGTTTTCTCGATCGCCATCAACTCGCGGATTGCTGCTGTGTGGTCCAAACTAACACCGATTTCAGAAGGGCATTCTGGAACAACAATCTGGATCACATTTCTTGATCGCAATCAACAGTGGTCGCCGCTGCACCGGTCAAACGAATCCAAATTAAATTTGATGCCGAGGTCAGCCAAATAGCGATAGTGCTACGGACCCGTGCCACCGACCGTCAAGAGGCGAAGAGAGAAAGACGATGAGGAGGACGTTTTTAGCGAGGCTTGCTCGGGCTGCTTGTTCATGGCCAAGCGCCTCAGCGTTCCTTTCTAAGACATCTGTACATAGCTTCGCCTCTTGCGTCTTTCCTCGTAACATCTTTGGTGGAAGTGCTGGGTAAGCGGGCAAATTGTGGAGGGATTACTGCGGTCTGCATGCTTGCAGACCGCAGTCATCTCGATCCCAACTGGGCCTCATTGCGATTAAAAATGACAGTGTAGCAGCACCTAACCCAGATCGAATGTAATCTGGATTGCCATTGATTGCGACTGAAGTACCCATGCGACGTCGGGTGCACTGTCGTCAAAGTCACCTTCGTCTTCTTCACCAGCGATTCTCTGCACTGCCTCACAGATATTGCTGGAAGTATGGTCATAACTGTCAAGCGCTGCTACCGATTGCCTTTCTGTAAATTATCAATGAACTTTACTTCTCTTCGCCTCATATCAGGAGACCTTTCTGCTCTTCCGACATTTTCACCTGGAAATTGGCGGGGCCATTCTAACTGTTGGTCACAAAAGCACACTTAGCGCATGAAGCACTTCAACAAGCAATTGCATGGCCTGCAATTGAGCACTGACTGCACACGTGCAGTCAGTGCTTAACCCGGCCCAGCTCAACCACAGCTGAACGTGGGCAGCGCCGGCGAGCCAGCAATGCGGCCGATGTGCACCAACATAAAGGAACTCCAGTTTCTTGAATGACCTTGAGCCAATGCTAGCACTGCGCACTCTGCGCGGAGTAGTACATTTGCCCTTTTTATTGCGCACTATTTGTCGCCGCGCTCACAGGCTCCACTCTGTCAATGTGTGCACAGCAAGGAAGAAAAGCGGTTGTGGCGGCATGCGTTCACAATGGTGCCACCGTGTGCGCTGGTGAAGGCGATGGGTAGGCTCGTGTCAGTGGCGCTGCGTGGCCATGCCTCGCTAGTTCCATCTAGGCAGAGTGAGCTATTGACACGCTTCGAGTAATGCAGGTTAAAATGTATGCGTTTTGGCTGGGACCAGCAAAAATTTCAGATAAAGCAATACTTCAAGTAAATCGATTTCGTTACAGCGAGGGATTATGGTAGCTCTAAAGCAGAACTAGCATTTCAAACAGGGATTTGAAACTGTCAAGAAATCGTACAATACAACATCAATAACTAAAAAGAAGAATGTAAGCATGCAAAAAAAGAAAGGAAAAGATTTCACAGGCAACAGATTACAAAGCACAAGATGATGCAAGCTATATGTAGAGGGTAACAGAACCATTTATGGTAAGGTGCAAAGACAATAATACGAAACATTTACTTCAACTCAAACACTTATTTAACCCTTTCGCTGCCAATCCCAAGACAACATGGTCACCCAAGTTATCCGTGGTTAACCCTGACAATCATGAATATACTCGTTTTGCCTTTTTAAATCGCTCCTTGCCACTCCCAAGGAAACTCTTGTAACAAAAGTAATGCAGGCATGTCCCGCCACCCGTGGAAAGGCCATATGAGCAAATATAACTTGTGGCACAATTCTCTGACAGGAGCTGGAGCGCATTTGTTTGCATTCTACATTTGCATCAGCTCGCACCTCTTCACATTCATCTGTGCAGCTCTATAGGCAAGTAAGCATGCCACGTGCCTGTGCTATTTGATAGGCAACGAGCAGCAGCTGGAATTGCACCACACAAATGCTTTGTAACCCCTTTAACAGCCAAATTTATGGCTAATTATTCGGTTTAATCATTCCTTATAAAGCTTGTAATGAATGCAATCTTATTTGACAAGGTAATCCTCAATGAAAATATTTACATTCCCTGAAAAGCACAGTAACTGCAGTCCTAGCAAAAAATTTCCCCACAATATCCAAAACCAAAACCTCGGCAGGGGCTGAAGAGCAGTGCCAGAAAACCCGGCAGTGACAGAGTTAAAGGTGCCCTGCAATACCATTACAACATAGTCTCAAAATGGTGTCAATCAGTCATTGACGCTCCTGTCAATTTTGCAAGCTAAATATTACTGCACTGCATGCACCAGGGAAGTTGAAATTTGGTTTCAAATACAGTTGGAAACTGCCTGCTCTTCTTTCAGCAAATGATATCACTATGCCATATGAGACAAAATTAGTATTAGCTGATTTCGTGACTGCCTAAGATCCTCACTAATGCTTTATTGTTCATTTTGAGTCTTGACAAGGCAAATGTAGTTATCTTTAGCAACACCGAAAATGGTCAAGAGATGTTGGTGTCACTGCAATGTCATTTGTTAAAAGAGCAGGTGGCTTCCAGCTGTATTTGAAACCACCCAGCATGGTACCATGTGGTGTCATGCTCACTGTGGCCAGTACATTAATGCACTTGCATCAGTCGTGCAAGCTGGCTAAGAGTAAAGCAAGGCATACACTTTCGTTTAAAGGAATTTGTTTTTATTGTTAAAAATACCGGACAATCCCTTTAGGCTTGAAATTTGAGCTCTTATTCACTGTGCTTATCAATGCAATTTCTGGCAGACACAATCATGGACATGCAATGTCGGCACTACATTTGTCTGCTCAAAACGGCCTGACCTGAGGTGCCTTTTAAAAAAGCAAAGAGAAACAAGATGCCTTAGCCCTGTTAGTAGTAGTGACAAATAAAAGTACTAAATTTAAGTGCTAACTTAAATTTGAAGTACATCCTCTCCACAGCTTCTACTCCTTGCCAAGTCAATGCACTGTTTCTAGGCATTCGGTGCTTGCTCGCTGATGACAAAGATGTTTCAAGGGATTGACAAATAAGTAGAATAATAAATTGAAAAGTAAAAATTTTGGCAGTGTTGGTTGTCTGGTTGTATTCAACAAGTAAAGAGAAGTGGGTGATATCTCCAACCAAATTTATTTGAGCACCTAACATTTTAGAGCCCCCTCAACTCCTTCATTAGGGGGCAACTGGGGGCTCATTCGCTAGCGGTGGAGATAGCAGTGAGGAAAGGCAGAAGGGTGGGGAAAGGTGAGAGGCACAGGAGGCTACCTAGGGCGCCAGACTGTGCAGGATGTCATATACAAATGACTTCAAACAACCTCAACAGCGCACAAGGCAATCTACCCCTTGCATACACACAAGGTCTCAACTCTTCCCTGTGCAGCGCACAAGACGAGTGGACATCAGCCCCCCCCCCCCGCCCCGCCCCCAATCTACACCAGGTAGCCTCCTTTACCTCTTAACTTCATCTTTACAATGACGAGTCCATAAAGATGGCTCATCAGTGCCTATCAGAAGAAAGATACATGACAGTCTGTGATAGTGATGTAGTTCTCGAATGTTATGTCATGACTTGTCATCAGTAATGGTGGAACTCAATTCTCAATAAATGGCCTTAATTACTGTTCCCATATGACATAAGCCAATAAAGTCCTCTTCCCACTTATTGCAAAAGGCTATTTGCTGATCAAATAGTTGCCAGATACTGCATCCGTAGCACAATGCCAGGCTGTGGTAACTCCACAAACACAAAATAAATTTAACAGTTCATACTACTTTTCACTTTACATACATTACCACCAAAAAATCAAGTTAATGACATAAGTTTCTTTCACACTAGCTTCCTTCTCATGATGACCTGTTCATATTATCAAATAAACAAAAAGAAAAGAAGATATACATACTTTCTGATATTGCAGTAATAGTAGCATTGACATCATAGTCGTAAGTCCTCAGAGCCATGCATATCTGGTCTTTGCTCATGCTTGGCACCACTTCCCTGACTTTGCTGAGCTGTAAGTGAAAAGACCCTGTTAGTCCTTAGGCAACACGAGAATTCATGATACGATTAACTAAATCAGTGGTGCATCCTGCGGACTGACCACAGTTTCACTTAATGGCACCACATGACATCACAAGAAAATAGTTTTCAGCACTTCAGAGTGAATGATTTGTTGTTCATCACATGTATCAGACAGTTTTTCACGTGACTGCATCTGACCAGACATGATGCAAAATACTGCAAAGCTCCAGGGTATGAGGATGATAACTTCTCTACTTTCCTGATTTCGAGCCCAGAGACGTTGAGGTTAACATCAATGTAAAGGTGCATATGTTCGTCTTCTCTACACACTACATTACCTGTAAGACTGCCATATTTATTTTTAATACTGATACTCTCATGTGAGAGCCCAGAAGATACATAGGCAAAACAAAATGGTACAGCGTGTTACAGGGGCATTAAGCTTTCAAACACAGTGTTCAAGATGTATATAAACATAAAAACGGGGATATAATTTGCCAGGAAAACAAATGATGAAATTTCGAAAACATACTCATGAAATATCGAAGTCATAATCCACATTGAAAATTATACAATCAGGAGCGAGTTATGGGAAGTAACAATAAGATGAATAATAACAATAAGCAAAGCTTATGACTAAAAAAGAAAATAGAATGTTCAGTTTGACGATGCACCTTATCTGCCCCTCATACAAGAATGCTGCTAACTGTGCTTAAAGGAAAATAAAGTACAAAAACCAAAGCATTATCAGAATGTGTGTGTTATGCCGCTTATCTTGAAAATGAAGAGCATAGCTTAAAACTGTGTACACTGTGCACACTGAAATGTAAACACAAAAAGCAATGTGACATGTCCAGACACAGTACTGCAG
Organism: Hyalomma asiaticum; assembly: GCA_013339685.2. NCBI lineage: Eukaryota > Metazoa > Arthropoda > Arachnida > Ixodida > Ixodidae > Hyalomma > Hyalomma asiaticum. The sequence goes on from CM023481.1 coordinate 312,506,411, forward strand.
TCGGTTAGAAATGCAATAAAAAAGAAATACAATGAAGCGATGTGTGGTTTGCATAAAGCGTCAATTTCACCTACTATACCTTTAAATACCAGATACTCAGTGCACTAGGTATTGTGATCGAGGATTGGGTGAATGCAACAATTTAACAGACCAAGGGTATTATTAAATACAATATGCGAAACCAGCTGGAATTCTTTACGCTGGAATATTTTATGCCATGAACCAACACGCCCAACAAGCTACCCTACTCAATATGCGAAACAATGGCATACTGCTATAGGTTATGCCTAGTTTCTAATACTGCATTGAATGCAGATAATGTGCCAGCATTAGTAACACTTGTCTTTAATTTGTCCCATTCGTGTATTGCTACTGCTGAAAATTATGTCAAACACATCGTCGCTGTTCGAGGAATATTCTTTCAAACTGTACTTGTGTTTATGACTGGCAGGACGTGACTGTGAAAGTGCGACATACTTAAACATCTACAGTAGAACCCCGCTGTTAACGTTCCCGGCTGCTGCGTTTTCCCGGCTGTTACATCGTTTTTGGCCGGTCCCGGCATAGCTCCCGTAGGATTCAATGCATTAGGAATCCCGCTGTTACGTCGCAATGTGGGAACGTTCCCACATGTTACGTCGCGAATCGGCATTGCAAGCGGCCACTGCCGACGGAAATAATGACTTTTCACGTAGCTGGACTTGGCTTGACTGTAGGATTAGCTGCACAATGGGCGACGCCAATTACGTTTCCAGCTTCCGACATCTAAATTATGGCACAGCGAAGCAAACTGTTGGTGACGGAATCGCGTACAATGATTACGTTTCCATCGATGACGCCGTTGTCACCTCCAAGGTTTTCTCTGTCGACGAAATCTTAGCCGAGTGTGCCGATGCGTGCACTGAAAGCGCTAGCACTGAAATAAAATTGTGTGCCGATCACCACTTCTCTCATTTTTCAATGTTTCCCATTTCTTGGCTCTTACGTTTATACTTCACGGTCCCGTGAAAAACATATCAGCAGGGTTCTACTGTACTTTGTAGTAGCCATGCAACAAATGGTACATGAACTTCAGGCATACCTGTTTCACCCAGTAGTTAGTGTATCAATGCCAGAAGAAGCCAGAAGGTTAGTGGGAGAGTCTGTACATTTGAACTTGTGTACATGATTGATTTCTGGTGTTTTATGTCCCAAAACCAACTATGATTATGACAGATGCTGCAGTGGAGGGCTCCGGAAATTTTGACCACCTAGGGTTCTTTAACATGTACTGACATCACACAGTACAGAACTTGTGTACAAATATGATGGCTTTATGCTGTACTTTCTCTAATTTACCAATGCTACTAGTTAGTGAATAAGGAAACCAAATTACATTAGCATATTCTAATACTTGTCTTATGAACATGGTGTGGGCCAAGAGCTCTGTGCGCGCAGGTGCAATCCTCAGACGTCTTTTTAGACAGAGAAGTTTGTGCAATGCAGCCGCAATGACATTAGCAATGTGTGCATCCCATCTGAGATGAGATGTTAATGTGACACTTAGGTACTTACACTGCAAAACATTAGTTAGTGGTGAACCATGAATGCTATAAGTGAATTGTGAGGGATTATGTTTCCCTGTCACTGTCTTGGCTGTTTGCACCAAACTGCTGTACACAGGCTTGTGAATTCTCACAAGTAGAACTTTTGAGGCACAGGGCAGGAGCCATGCCACACCCTACTGGGAAAGCTCAGCTTCCTGAGCATAACAGTGCACTTTTACTGCACACAAACTGGGTGGCTGCCTCAGCCCCTAGCTCTGCCATCAGGGTAAATGAAAAGTGGACACATTATGAGTGCTGGGGACACTGCATACAGGATAAATAAGACAGGAAGTCTCCCTATAGGAGTGGATGAGTGACTGCTCAGGAGCCAAACTAGCTGCTTAATTAGCACAGCAAACTTCAACCACCCACTCTTGCTCCGCAAAGTCTGAGCGAGTCTCTCCCAACGAGAGGTTGAAAAAAATTGTGCAGGTCCAACATGTACATCTGTCCCAATTAGCAGCTACACAAATGATTCAGCGTATGCTAGTGTTAATCTTTAATGTATGTATTGCATAAGGTCATACTGTAACTATAATTCCATGCAACTGTTAAGCACAACAACATTCATTTACTGTGACAAAGTGCAAACACAAGTTCGTTCAGGCAAATGCACACAGCATGACGTCAACACATCAATATCATAAGCACAAAAGCAATGTTTATGAAGGAAAGAATGGTGACAAGGTAAGCAAGCACACAGGTGCAAAATACATTTATAGCTTCATACACCCTTATAATGGAACGCCGAGAGTTTGGTTCGTTCAAGCAGTTGCAGGGAAAACTATGCACTTTTTTCTTCTTAATATGAAAGAAATACCTAACACAATTTTCCCACTGGTACATTATAATGCCTACCATCTACAAGTTAAAAAAGGGAGCACCACTTTGTTATGATCAGTCCAGCTTTTGACTGGACAGCTGAAAGCTGGGCAGCGTAAGCTGTTACGAGATCACAACAAGGGCCGTTTTTGGCGCCGTAGTTGTCCACCGCCACCGACAGTGTCCGTAACCAATATCGCGAGAATTTTAGAAAAAATAACCAGGACCGAAGAGAACTCAAACCCACGTCCTCAGCATGGACTCGAACCCACACCCACTGCGTGGCAGTTGACCATTCTACCACTGAGCTATGCCTGTGCTTGAAAAATCTTCGCTAAAAGACCTAAACAGGTATAATGTCTGCCGAGGAATCACATTAACAAATGTAATATTACGTGGCAGAATAATAATACGCCACTACATGTCGCAGAAAGTGGATTGCATAACGAGTGACGCATGTCGCCTGCCATGCGTCACATGGCAGGCAACATGCGCAGCGCCGACAGCAACCTGACTTGGCTCTTCTATATACCTCATGGCACCTTCTCGCAAGGTGTGGACCGCTGCTGAAGAAGCGAATCGCAGAGCTACAAGTGCGGCTGCAGCAAGGCAACGTCGGGCACAACAGACAGCTGTGCAGAGAGAATCCCAAACCGCAGCTTGCCGTCAATGCCGTGCCAAGAGTTCGGTTCGTTCTCACGAAAATGACGCCAACGGACTCTCTAAGATGTGCAGTTATACAGATTTGCATGTTACAATACCGCAGTACTTATGGTGTAGTGGGTACTTCCCTACTTGGCGAAATGATAAGAGTTACGGTGCAGGGGATACCTACCACCTTTCTTTACTTCACTAGTTTCCCCAAGTGTTTAAAATTGCCTCTAAAAAGGTCGCTCCTCCAGCTTACGCTGTCACTGTACTGTGGTTCTGCGCAGGCCTGGCTCCTTTTTTTTTTTTATTATTATTATCCACAAGTACACGCATTAAGCGATCCCTGCTCATATGCTCATTTCAAGCACGCCATGCCAGGAAGGCAATCCCAGCAAAATGTGCTTACAATACCACACACGTTATTCAGAGGCCACCCATGAATGAAGCTGCCAGAAAAACTGGTAGAACTGAGGATGAGGCCTTCCAAAGCTCTAAGTAAACAAAAAATGTCTGTTTTCTAAACCTAAGAAGAGTGTTAGTACAATGTTTTAATTTGCTAAAATTTGGAGCTCATCAAAATTACGTTTATAATACAATTCCAAGCAAGCACCCTAAACTAGTTTTTAGCAACATGAAATTGGCTGTTCCAAGCAAGCGCCTCCTGCCTATTCACGCCACACACTATCAGTATGCCAATTTGTCCTGCGTGCAGACTTTGTTACTTTGTTCAGTGCTGTTAGAAGCAGCAAGTTTAAACAAATACTCTTGCATGGCAAATAAATATTTTGTAGCTTTGTTCTGGTGGCCCTGTGTATCAGATGAGATTCCTGTATGTTTAAATCTCCAGTCACAGCAATTACACTTGGTGTTCTCTATATCTGTATCGCCATTTGTTCACTGTGCTTGTGCATGGTGCATTCTCAAGCAGTTGCAGGGAAAACTATGCATTTCTTTCTTCTTAATGTCCACTAGCATATCAAACACTCCTGTTTGTTCTCCGATTCATTCAGCTATCTTCTTGTCTTACAAGTTCAGGCCTACCATTTTTTGTTCCAATGCATGCTGTGCAGTCATTCAAGGGACCCTGAAACGGTTTTGGTGATTTCGTACAAATGCGTCGCACCGATAGCCCGAGTCCTTCTGATCATTAGCGTAACCATATCAGTACTTTGCGTTAAGCGTGTAATTTACTACAAAGTTTTAAATATGCACATTGTGAGAGATCGACGTGACTCAAAGCGTTTTCAAACACCCCTTCCCATGAAGCGGAATCCACGTGACGTCACGAGCACTGAAGGGCAGCCAACGGTATCGTCGCGGCATCTGGCGGCGCACACACAAGTCGCCGGTGCACTATTACAGGGGCTAGCACTGCCAAGGCCGGCGACCTCAGTAAGGACATCGCGGCGCTATGTAGCTACGGAGGGCTCTGCACAGCAGCCGACATGGGAGGCGCAGTCGTCGCTAGCGCGCACTCTGCAGCTGTTCGAGTTGAGGAGGAACACCAGCGGTAAGGAGGGAGGCGACAGAAATAAGGCCATAGCTACCTTAGCGCAGGGTGCTTTGCTTTATTTAGGGTGTGAATGATTTCACAATTGTGTTGCCTAATCAATGTCACAGTGTCAAAAAAATGTTTCAGGGGCCATTTAACCTCTTCTCAAGCTTATCTAATTTTCTGCCTTATAACATTAATACTGGCCAAATGAAATGACTGGATATTTTTTGCTTCAGGGACAGCAGTAAGCCGGTGGTCATGTTTCAGAAATGCCTGGCATGTACACTGCAGCCCATCCTTAGTTCGTGGTGAAATTTTTGTTTCAGGAGCAGGCACTTTTGTTAGAACTGACCTAGATTTACATACTGCTGCATAGATTTATGGTCCCTAGAATACTTGCTAGTCTGCCGTCTTTGCCCCCTCTCCGTGCATTGCCATGTCAGCGCGGTTCATGCATGCGAAGAGGGCGCTGTAGTCAACTGGAGTGCTGGGAGAAGCGGTGCCTGCCCTCGTACTTTGCGATCATATGCTTTGCATGCATTTGTTTTCTCTTTATGGGAACTGCGACTGAAAATGCAACGTTGCATTCGACGTCGATCCTCTCCCGTATGGTGCCACAATATACGCTCATTTTACAGAAGCTATTGCGCCTTCTGAACGTGTTTTAATTTGAAAAACTCGCTGTGCCTCCGCGGCAACGAGCGAAGCGTGATGGTACTCTTTTCGTGCCCAACTGTGACAGCGGGTACAGATCGTGTGCAACAGAGTATTCGCTGTTTCGGGCACCTAAAGTGATTGAAATGTTGCAGCAATGGGCCTACAACATAAAACGCGATGACAAGAAATTTGACGAAAGCGTTGTGTGCGAGAAACACTTCGAGTAACACTTCGTCAAGTGGGGTTTAAGACTGTGATACGAAGTGCGTTAGTGGAAATCCCCCGCGAGGTGCCTCAGTAAGAATATATATTTAGAGAGGTACAACTACCACTTGCCATAGGGTTCCCATCATTTGATCTGCCAGACCTATTAACCATGGCTTTATTACTGTTGGAGTGGATACACTTTTGGGATGTTTGCAGAGGACGATTAAAAAACAAATGCCTTTGTACCCGCATGCTTTCGGGTATTTGACAATACACTACGAGGACGAAGCACCATATAGTGTAATCTTGCTAAGTAACGTGCACAGTATAGGGTGCTCATAGTGTCAATGCAGTCCATTCGTGGTGAAATTTTCATTTCAGGAGCAGGCACCCTTGTCAAAACTGACCTAGGTTTACATAGTATGGGGGCATTCACTAGTAGGGAGGCATTGGTTGGGTTGCAGCACGTGCGGCTCTGCAGAGATCTCCCATAGTAGAGCGGTGTGCTCAGCTGCATCGTTCACCATTTGTTCTAAAAGCAAAACAAATAAATGTAGTTCATCATGGACAGATTGGGCAGAGACCCTGATTAACATGCAAAAATGAAATGACAACCATAATCACAGCTTCTGACACTTAAGTGTCGGCATGCTTGTAATATACCAGTGTCTTGGTTATGTATTGCAATTACTTCTGTATTCTCCTGTGGAGTGTTATAAAACCACCAATAAATGTAAAAGATGTGAAAATAAATGGAACAAATGTGAAAAACCAGCGTGGCTCCGCGGTAAAGAACTTGCCTACAAAACAGTATGTATGTATATATGTGGTTCGGTTTGGGAAAGGACGCTAATTTCTGCAGCCCATGTCGGGAGCTTGGCTGGGCGTCCGTAGGGGTAGGGGAAGGGACTGAAAGAGATAGAAAGAAAAGTTTAGTGGAGAACTCTGGAAATTTTGACCACCTGGGGTTCTTTAAAGGGACCCTGAAACGGTTTTGACGATTTTGTGCAAACATGGTGATCCGGTAGAGCGGGTCACTAGGACCATTACAGGACAGATTTTAGCGCTGTGCGTAAAGTGTGTAATTTACAATAAGGTTTTGAACACGCGTATCGCAAAAGGTCGCAGCGGCTCGCCAAAAAGCGTTTTCAAACGCCCCCGTCATCGAGCGATCGAATGAGAGGTCGCTGATTGGCCCCGACCCAAGTGACGTGCACGTAATTTTCAAAACCTAGCTGCGAACAACGTGCTTCTACAACGTACTCCTTCGTTTCAGCCAACGGTATCATCGCGGCATCTGGCGGCGTCACACGAGTCGCCGGCGCTCTAATACAGAGGCTAGCACTGCCGAGGCGGGCGACCTCAGTGAGGATATCGGGGCGCTATGTCACTACGGGAGGCTCGGCAGAGCGGCTGACGCGGGAGGCGCTGTCGTCGCTAGCGCGCACTCCGCAGCAGATCGAGTTGAGGAGGAACAGCAGTGGTAAGGAGGAAGGCGACAGAAATACGCCCATAGCTGCCTTAGCGCATTGTGCTTCGCTTTATTTATGGTGTGAATGATTTCGCAATTGTGTCGCCTAATCAGTGACGCAATGTCAAAAAAACGTTTCAGGGACCCTTTAACGTGCACTGGCAACGCACAGTACACAGGCCTCTGGCACATTCGCCTCCAATGAAAATGCAACCGCCACGGCCAGGATCGAATCTGCGTTTTTTGGGTGGCAGCCGGTAACTGAGAATTACCGCGTTCGATTATGTACATGGAGAATAGAGCCTTTCGCTCTCTCTCTCTCCTCTTTTTGCTATAACTGCGACGGACAGCGTTGCCTCCAAATAGGCCATTGCAATGAGCCCACAGCTGCTTATGCTGTAAAAATCTTCCCTGTAAAGAACCGATAAAAATTTGAAGCACACGTCCACATAAAACAGAATTCCATTCGTGAATGCATAGCCATAAACAAAACATCGCCAGGGAACGGGTGACAACATACACCGCCCTCTCTGCACCTTTAGATTGCACTAGAAAATTCTCTTCTCATAAGTACAAAATGTTAACATTCGCCGTGAATGGAAACATCGCTGGCCTCCGGCACGAAAGGAAGAGTGTCAAGTGCACTTGTATGCGCGAGGGGCGTCTGCTACAGCGCTCCGATTGCTACCAGCACCACCGCTGCATGCATTATGCAGGGGCCGCTACGGAGAGCAGAGACGGCAGACTAGCAAGTATTCTAGGGACCATAATAGGTTCTCGGGTCCAATTGCCAACTAATAGTAAGCTCTGATTCATTAGCTGGGCCACCAAATGCTACCTCTGTCTTCTGCATATTTATCTTCCACACCACTTTAATACTCTATTGGTTCAGGTGTTTTGTTGCCATCATTGCTAAAAAGCATGATGTCGTCTATAAACCACAAGTTGCTGAAATCATCTCGATCAAAGTTCCTTCCCAGTCTAGTTATTTAAATGCTTCTTGGACGGACTGGATTTCCTTGTCATGCCCTTATCTGATTGCAATTTTTTTTGCTTTCTTTACAGAGAAGCAAGGTAACTGTGGTATCTTGGATGTCTGTTAAAGCATTCTATGTTCCGAGTACCTCTGGGCAACACAATGCCTCTAAGCTGCCGGTAGCCCTTGTGTCAAATGCCTTTTTGTAGTCTACAAAAGCCACAAAAAGGGGCTTGTTACACTGGGCGAATTTCTACCGTACTGAACATGTGGCTGCAATCCATTGCAGTACAGTAGCCCGTCCTGCAGCCAGCTTGCTCACTGGGTTAATGCTCAAGTACTTCTCCCATGCTATTTTTCATCATCACTATTACTTATGTACACAAGAATGGAACTCACTTTGTAAATTGGACAAGTGCATAGGAACTGTGTTGCTAAGTAGTGCAACTTGAATCGATGAGAGGTCAGATCACCGAGTCACACTGCATTACCCGCAACCAGTTAGTAGCAAAATATGCAACTTACGAAGCTAACAGTCCGAATTTGCACATCACACCCATCACGACAAGCATCCACACAAGGTAAGCAGAACACAGTGTCCAAAACAACAGCCCACATTTAGTCTAAAGCATGCATCTGTTTAAAAAAATTACAGCATATCCACGGAGTGAATGATGATGAGTGGGCGAAGCTCGGGATGTGCATCGTAGATCGTGCCGAGTTCCGGATTAATTTAGTTAACGCGCATGCTACGAATCCTCACGGTTCAACTATGCGCAATGCACAAGTGAAATCTCCCACCGGCACTTCATTGCAAGTCAAGATCCAGTGTATATAAATATAAATATATATATATATATATATATATATATATATATATATATATATATAATGGGTTTTGCCAGTGAACGCTTCTCCAACGCGAGCAGTCGGTATTTCTCAATCAAGAAACTCGCTAGGAGACGCTGCCTGCGCCAACGTTGTCTCTCGCGTTTGCCGGGGCAGTGTCGAGTTTGCTGGGGAGCGCGTGGCTCCCGGCGCTCGCGGCGAGGGCGAGCGCCAGGTGCCACGCGCTCGCCCTCGGCGCGTGCGTGCCCTCCGGCAGGCACGCGCCGGTGGCTACCTACTACTACGACTACTACTACTACTACTACTACTACTACATACATTGGGGACGCACGACCCATGCCTTAAGGAGCTTCGCCCCTAAAATATTTCTAATATATTAGAGCCAATTAAGGGCCATTTTATACTTAAGTTGCCTTGCCACTCCGCATGTGTCGGTGGCCACTGCCAACAACAGAGGGAGAGGGTGAGATGAACTGGAGGCATCTCCCTCTCCAAGTCGCCGGCAGTGCAGCCAGTCAGACATGTGCAGAGCAGCGAGTCAACTCTAGCGTAAAATAGCTCTTAAAGAATGAAAAACAAATTACCTATAAAGATTAGGCTAACCAGGATGTGTCCCAATGTGGTTTATTTAATTTTTTTTTCATTAATCCTCAAATAATGAAAAAGAACAAAGCTCTGGTTAAAGGTAGACATTATTGACCAAACTTGCCTTCTCCTTGAGGTCTTCTGGACCATGTTGCTCACCATCAGCCAGGGCAACATTGTTGTGCGTGTCATAAATAGAGCGCACTGTAACAGCAAGGGAAGAACAAGAAGACAATCAGGTGCACAACACATATGCACCATATATGCACTGGATAAATGTCTTCTAATAAGAAAAACATTACTGTGAAACATCAAGGAAGGGCCTGCACAATTGCTAATAATCATGTTTAACTTCACGCACAATGAACTTATAACTACAAGGATTTGCTTCTTGGCATACTGTGGAGAATACACGTAAGTACAGAAGTTCCTTCTAAGCCGAGGCTGTTGGAAAAGCTCTACTTGAAGTTATTCGACTTCTTATATAAAGAAAAAGGGAAATTAACACACTCATTAGTCATTACAACACGATTTACAGTATGCAGGAAGTCTCAAGCAGTTGTTTCCAATAACACTCTTCTTAAATGCTTCTTCTTAAAGTTTCTTTCCATGTAGTATCTTTTGAAAGAAATAATGACATCTTTAAAAAAGTAGAAACTCTGCCATACTTTGTGGACAGTAAAAGATTATACATAGCAAGTATGAGAGCTAGAAAGCACTTTAGAAAGGCCCTTCACAGATTTGGGAATTGTGAACACAGAGAGGGATGATTGTGTCAGCAAACATGAGACTGCTGTGCAGCATGACAACGGTTAAAATTTTGAAAAGAGAACTGCACACCTTTTTTCTCGAAGGAAGACATACAAGCAATGCTTGGCAGTGTCAATGAGCACAGCACATCACTTCAGTTATTTTATCAAGAATTCACAATACTTCCACTCGAAATGTGCCAAAAAGCAAAGTAGAAAAGATAACGAGACAGGGTTGATTGACTGATTTCTGGGGTTCTATGTCCCAAAACCAGCTGTGATTATGAGAAACACCATAGTGAAGCGCTCCAGAAATTTTGACCAGCTGGGGTTCTTTAACGAGCACTGACATTGCACAGTACACAAGGAGACACGGTTAGTCATATGCATGCTATTCTCTCCAGCTCTTTGTTTTGTGCGTCCCAAAACCACGATCTGATTATGAGAGACGCCGTAGTGGAGGGCTCCGGAAATTTCGACCACCTGGGGTTCTTTAACGTGCACTGACATAACACCAGCACACGGGCCTCAACATTTCGCCTCCATCGAAATGCAGCCGCTGCGGCCGGGATTCGATCCCGCGACCCTCGGATCAGCAGCCGAGTACCATAGCCACTAGACCACTGTGGTGGGGCTCTCTCTCCAGCTCACAAGATTACATAGGAAAGGCATGCTGCTTGAAAAGGCTAGCTACAGCAAAGTTTTATTGCTATGACATGACAGTTTTACTGCGATGACATATGCTCCCAGAATTGAGGGACAGAGTCAGTCACAGAAATGCTTCGTTCTTCAAACCTGCATCTGTTAGAACTGCGCAGGCGGAAAAATTGTCTGAAACTATTATTTCAAATAATAAATGGTCAACTAAACATTAACAAGGAAGTATACTTACTGCCACCAGGTAAACAGAGCTCAAGAACTAACCACAAAAGGACAATCCAAGCGTTGGCAATCCAAGATATTCCTTCTTTCCAAACATAATTGAAATATGGAATGAATTGCTGATGTGTGTTGTCGAACAGAATGACTTGTCAAAATTCGAACAGACCTTGGAATACTATCTGTGCGAGTGTACCGCTTGACCTTAATGTAACCTGTATTTGTGCATTTGCGAATGATGTTCTTTTTTGTTTTTATTACGTTACCCTCTCTGTAAGGACTCTCGCAAGAGAGTTGACAGTATTGTGAAATAAATAAATAAAATAAAAAATTGTGTTCAGTTTCGGCATGCTGCTAGGAGGCAAGTGACACTTGTCCCCAAGCGGCATGGTAATAGGAAAGGTACATTCTGACTCTGCCATTAATGAACACATTTTAGTAAAGCAGTTCCTAAATCATGCTTTACAACCAGTGTACAGTGAAAATTTGCAAGGGGACCTGGTAAGGGGTTCCTTTCAAATTTCTTTATACTAAATGATATCAAAGTGTGTGAGCAAGCTAGTTCCTGATTTCCTATGCAATCCCACAACATGAGACCAAGATGAGCAACATTAACATGAATGAATACAAGTGCAGGCTTAAAACTGTACCATGCAAGTGCATCATTGACAGGCTTTTTTTTTTAAGGTGGCCTTGAAACGTTACACCTGGTGTCATTATTACAGTAAAAAAAAGAACAAAAAAGGTTCATCAATGTTTTACAGAGAGAGAAGAGAGGGAGAAAACTATCTGCCCATCTTTAGGAGAGCTCGCCGTCACACCTGCCCCGTCACCTAGAAGACAGTCAAGATGTTTTTTTTTTTGTACCTTGGCAACTCTCTCGGCCAGTTGGGTTGCCTAGTGGAATATATAAGGTTGCTCATAAAAAATGCATAAATATTTCTTTATGCTACGATGGTGTGTGGAAGATACAGCAGTTACAGGTACATAGCAAGCACTTCATGTCATGATGGATTCACATATAAGTAGGAAAGAAAAAGGACCATAGAAACAAGTATTTTCAGTATTACAGTTCATAAAAGGTATTACAGTAGTGTGCTCCAACACCTTCCATTACCTTTTTCTAGGGTCTGGAGGTATTGAACTTTCATTTAACACAAAATATAACACGTGGCATGGCGAGCTATGAAAGTAATATTTTTGGGTTCTATTTCTGTTGCAAAATGACGCTCAACACTAGAAAAAAGATACTGCAAGTCTCAAGGTGCCTTAAATAATTTACTATGATAGCTTTTTCACAGCAAATGTCAGTTATCTGCCAGGAGGCTACTGTGTCATGAGGTAATGACTCAAGGAAGGAGAGGCGGGAGGGTTCATGTGCATAAATGTACACTGCAACATTATGGCAACTCTGGCTTGCTCAGTCATCTGCTACGCTCCTTCACTGTCCTTTACAATGCAGCGTAGGAGGCATCAGAGGAAGCCCGAAAATGCTGAAACTCAGCTGCTTCCTAGTGGCCACCACTTCCACCATGTGCTCACGACACAGTAGCCTCCTGAAAACCAGAACTAGCTGCAGAAGATCTATTATATCAAATTATTTCAGGTGCTCTGAAACCTTGGTACCTGTGCTTTTTCTGCTCTTTAAAGGTCTAGAGTTTTTATTTAAAGCAAAATAAATGAGGTATGGAAAAATATGTCAGCACAACACAACAGATTAATGGCAAGAATTTGCCTCATCACAGATAAGCAATGTAAACAAAAACGAAAGCTCAACATTGCTTTTTCTCATACTAATAGAAAGCTCCACAAGTGCCACCCTCAAACATGCAAGTTCTGCATCCATAATATGCAAGTATTACGAATGCAACCTCAACAGTCAACAGCATGCATGAAAAAATTTTTAGAAGTGGCCATCTCTGGTAGTTTATAGAAAACATGCAGCACATGCATATGTTCAGGTTTTTATTTATATAAAGAATAACATCTGGTCTGAAAGAAATATCAACCAGCACTAATTGTAGATCAGTTTTGAATGAGTGCTAGAGAAATTTATACAATAACAAAGAAATATAAAAGTAATCATTTTTGCCTTTCAGGCAATGGCACAAGCGAGTTTATGAACTCTATCATGGAATTCAGAGAGTCAGTGAAGAAAAACGCAAATGCAAAATGGCATTAACATCAATATACGAGGTGTGTTAGAAAAGTAACGAGACTGGTAACATTGTGGCCTATCTGGCAAAGTTGTGTCTAACGGGGTGTGCTAGACCGGTTTGTTCATCCCTTCCACTTCCTCAGTCCTAGTTACAACTCCGTACAGCTAACACAGTAGTTTTGACAGCGTCATAAGTGGTGTTTTTGTTGTGTGTTACAGAAATGGAGCACCGGAATTTAGAGCAGCGTTGTGGAATCAAGTTTTGTGTTAAACTGGATTAATCTACTAGTGTGACTTTTAAAAAGTGTCAACTTTTTGAAAGTCGCACTAGCCAGTTAATCACAATTGCGCAATCGTACCGGGAACAATGTTTATCATGACCACAAGTTTTACTCTGGTACAAATCACTTTTGGAAGGCCGAGAAAACGAAAATGAACCTCGCTCAGGGAGACCTGCAACTTCAAAAACTGACGAAAACGTTGAACGTATGAGGGCAAATCACAGATGAAGACCATGACGATTTTTTTTTTTGGACAGTAAGGGTATCGTGCACACAGAATTTGTTCCACCAGGACAAACTGTGAACCAAGTGTTTTACAAAAGTGTCCTTGAAAGGCTCAAGAAAACAGTGAGTCGTGTGAGACCAGGCATGGCAGACAAGTGGTTGCTTCATCATGAGAATGACCCATGCCACACGGCCCTTTCCATCAGTCAATTTTTTACCTCAAAAGCATTACTATTTTCCCTCAATCCCCCTATTCACCTGATTTGAGTCCTTGTGACTTGAAACACGTCCTAAAATGACGTCATTTTGGAACTCTGGAGAACATTAAAAAAACTGCGACCAACCAGTTAAAAGCCATACCAGTTGACTTCCAGCGCTGCTACCAAGAGTGGGAACGACGACTCCACTGGTGTATAGCTGCCCAAGGGAACTACTTTAAAGGGGATAACATTGTTTGAAAAAACTAAAAAGTTTGGTAAGGACAAACTCAATCTCATTACTTTTCTAGCACACCTCGTACCTCGTATGTTAATCCTACACCACAAAGCTATGCATAGCTACAGCGCCTCTTTTGAAGTTTTTAAGTACTCATGTGACAGTGCATATGCAGCAGTCTTCATTCACAGGTGCTTTTCAAAAGCATACCAGAAGCGTGCAACACCACCACCTTACTAAAAACCAAGGCAAGATATGATTACATCGTTTAAAACATCAACAATAAACTAATAAAGGATAGACCTTCACGATCCTTCATATAAGTGAGGGAGACAATTTCATCTGCAAGCGATATGCCATGTCGTCCTCTCCCACAGTGTGACGAAGAACTTCAACTGTAAATTACCACAAGTAAACACCTTGCATAATGTGCCAATATGCTCTCACAGAAGTTAAAATGTTTATTCTGTGAAGAACTTCATGGCTCAACAGGAAGTTTGTACAACATGTTGCCCACAAATACTAAATAAACGGACAGGTGCATGTGGATAAAGGATGCATCACAATTATGTACATTATGATGCAATAATTTTTAGGCAGTGTCTAGAGTTGTGTTCAGATGTAGCTATAGCTACCAGTGTCGTCATGTCCATTTACATGGAACTGAAGTGCAACATATTTGTTACAGTTACATCCAAATATATGAGCAATTAAATAGAACTATGTGCAGATCCACTCTGTCAGCGAACCAGCCAGGAACACAATAGCGATTGTAGGGCTTTTTTTACCTACACGCCTTTGCTGGTAACGTAAACAACCATTTATTTAACAACTGCGCAACTCAACAGTGGCAACGTGCATGCACGTAACACCAGTGATGCATGATAGCCACTGGTAGCAAGGATTGTGTTACGTGCATAGTGTTCTTTCGGGACACTGTGTGAATGATAAAAATATTAAAGAAATCACATCAAAATGGCATCTACTGGGTAAAAATCACATCATGGAATCAGCCTGCAACTGCTGGATGTGGAAGCTGGTGACGAACTCGTGTAGCATCAACAGCATACACCTCCAGCGACGGCTGTAGTTGCATGTGGATGTAACAGTGAACATTTCCATAGGGTGCGGCCCATTAGTTGCTTTGTGGTGCGCTTTGGGCTCTATTTTACCAGTGGCACAGGCCGTGTCGGTAACCTACGTTTGCCACTTCGCTATGCGCCATCGACGCTCGCAATGCCAGCGGCGTCGCCACGGCCACCGGCAGAGAAAGCACCGCGACAGGTGGTCAGAGAGCCACACTTACGCAACGCCATCATAATAATTGCTCCGTTTTTACGTGCCAAAACCACAATATGATTACGAGGAACGCCATGGTGCAGGTGACATCTCACAGTACTACCGCGGCCGGTATCGAACCTGGGTCTTTCACGTAAGCCGCCGGGCACTGTAACCACCGCACCAGCACCATCATGCCGATGAAAAAATAATAGCGGCTCGAAGTACCTGCTGCGTTGGTTGTAGTTACGTCAGTAATATGCTGGTTATTATTGCTGTTGGATCTGGGGCGTACACTATAGCGAAGGTTATGTCGCGCGATCTCGACAGACGTAATGTTCACGCTGGCTGTAGTTACGCATGGCCCTAACCCTAGGTTGCAGTTAACGTCCGTACCGCGCGGTCTGGACGTAACGCTGACTATAGTTACGTCTGGACGTAACTACAGTGATAGATGCGGTTATGTCTGAACGTAACGCTAGACACTGCCTGATTTTCTATGTTTTGGCGCAAGAAAGCAAATAATCCGATCTTTCTTTAACGTCTCAATGACAATTCCGGAGACCTCCACTACATCATCCCCCATAATCGCAGCTGGTTTGGGGATGTAAAGCCCCAGAAATCAATCTCTATGGCACGATTTGTGCACAAAGTAAAGGCCGCAGTTCTCCTTGGCTCTCGTGGCAAAAATCAGTAACCGACCGCAATCGAATAGACCCGCATGGCTGTGTTAACCAAAGCGCGGAAGGCCGAGGGACTCCGCGAAAAATAAGAGAAACGCAGGTCCATTTCTAGCGCAAAATGCGGCATCTGAAACTGCAAACATAGAGGACGAGGTGTCTAGAACGACTACACTAGTGAAAGTAGATGTGCGAAATTTGCAGAGCAGCGCCGAGCCAAGCTTACTCGCGCACTCGTGTTCTGTGTTTGCTTCGCACATGAGGTCAACGCCCACACTACAACGTAAACTCCACGAAACCGAAACCTCGACGTTAAACAACGCACGAGTTCTACGCTGCAAATACACTAATGCACAGCGCAAAGGACCGCGGCCCAACTGCGCACCTATCACCTATGTGGCAAAGAAAAAGCGCACGAAAATTCCCTCGAATAAACGTGGATCGAAGTTGCTAGAATCTCTAGGCCTAGTCCCCACAATCTACGAGTCGTATTGGAACGTCGGGGCGAAACCGAACTTCAACGGCCGGAACGTTGCGGGAACTCAATAATGTGTCGGTGATGGGCCATAACAGCAATCTCTGACTGCGGCTCCGTCAACTTACCTCCTATTTTTCTCGCCATAACATGCAGAACGTTCCACGACCGTGAACAGCGTTCCTGACAGATGGGCGGAACCGGAAGAATCCGCTCGTGGCCAGCCACCTCGCGGAGATTGCAGAAACAATAGCGCCACATATCCTCCCGCGGCTAATCTGCGCACTACCGTTTTCTGTGCGGAATCTCGCATGCACTTAGTAGTATTAGCATTGACCCTGCCCCACTCCTTCCGAAATTTTCACACGCTCTCATGCGCGGCGCACAAAGATAACTTGCACCCGAAACCATGCATAGCAGGATGTTTGAAAGACATTGCAAGCCTCCAGCACAAGATTAGTGACCTAAGGACAACACCTACGTGCAGGTTGCAGATTATCTGTGCTGTTCCAACGATGATGAGGAATTTAAAGGGCCCATGAGAGCTATTTTTTGTGTTGGAGACTTTTATGTTCTAATGAGTAGAACAGTGTCTTGTAATCACGGCATGGAGTGGCAAATTCTCCAGCGTGAAGTCTAATTAGTCACAGCATCGTTAATTTTGTTCAGTTTTAATGAAGCTTCGAAACGCGCGCCAAAAACTGCAAGAAACTAGCGCCGCGGGGCTAGCGGGGCGGCTATCGGAAGTGAGCGCATGCACTGATCACTTGAGCTCAAGATTCGGTGACGTTGCGGAGAGCGCGAGCGCCAGACCAGCTCGCCACACTCGCTTTGCATCATAACGTGTGTACAATGTACGCTTGAGCGACCAACACGGAGAGGAAGCAGTAAAATACGGCTTTTGGCGTGGCCTCCGCGATCGGTTGCGAGAGCCGATCTTGGAGGCCACGCTCGGAGGCCATAGCGCGGCGCGCCCGTGTCTCTCTGTGACGTCACGATATCAACTTACAAAAGTGAAACGTCACAGATGGCCAACTAACTGCGTCACACTAGTGGCGATGTCGCGAGGTGCTGCAAGCTCGGATGAGCATTCCCGCTTACTTTGAAACCATATTAAAATTACTTAGAGGCGACGTTCGCCGCTAATACTTGGTCAAGATTGCCTTCGTATGCAGGAAAACCAATTAACGCAAGCATCTCGCGTTTGAAATTCTGGTGTCATGGGACCTTTAAAGGGCCCATGACAGCTATTTTTTTGTTGGAGACTTTTATGTTCTAATGAGTAGAACAGTGTCTTGTAATCACGGCATGGAGTGGCAAATTCTCCAGCGTGAAGTCTAATTAGTCACAGCATCGTTAATTTTGTTCAGTTTTAATGAAGCTTCGAAACGCGCGCCAAAAACTGCAAGAAACTAGCGCCGCGGGGCTAGCGCGGCGGCTGTCGGAAGTGAGCGCATGCACTGATCACTTGAGCTCAAGATTCGGTGACGTTGCGGAGAGCGCGAGCGCCAGACCAGCTCGCCACACTCGCTTTGCATCATAGCGTGTGTACAATGTACGCTTGAAGGACCAACACGGAGAGGAAGCAGAAAAATACGGCTTTTGGCGTGGCCTCCGCGATCGGCTGCGAGAGCCGATCTTGGAGGCCACGCTCGGAGGCCATAGCGCGGCGCGCCCTTGTCTCTCTGTGACGTCACGATATCAAAGTGAAACGTCACAGATGGCCCACAAACTACGTCATGCTAGTGACGATGTCGCGAGGTGCCGCAAACCCAGATGAGCATTTCTGGTCACTTTAAATACATATTAAAATATCTTAACGACAACGTTCGCCGTTAATACTTGGCCACAAGTGCCTTCAGATGTTCGACAACCAAACAACACAAACATATCGGGTTTGAAATTTTGGTGTCATGGGCCCTTTAAAAAGTAATAACACGAAGGAACAAGCAAGGAAATTATATATATATATATATATATATATATATATATATATATATGCTCAAAAAGTCACAGTGACAAACATCGGCTGGAGACGTACCGAAACGTCAGAATAAATCCTAAATAATATGTTTGTCACTGTGACTTTCTGATCGTATATTTATCCCGAGAGCGAGGGAGAACATTTCCTGATATATATATATATATATATATATATATATATATATATATATATATATATATATATATATATATATATATATATATATATATATATATGGTTGTGATTGTCGACTTGGAAAAATTTTCAAGTTGACAATCACACAGTTGCTCTAGGCTTCTCTTTGTTGCGTCTTCACCGCACAACACGTCGGCGCCGGATTGGTGTAGGTACAGTGTACTAGAATATTCTAGTACACTGTAGTGTAGGTACCCTTTCGCAGTCACCCAAGGTACCTGACTGCGGTTACTCCAAGTCGTACGCCTCTTTGTCGGAGATTTGAGTAATCTGGCTTCACTAAAACGATGCAACACTTCATCTGGTATCCGATATGGCCGAGAAAGCTAAGGCGACACAGAGACAAAGTAACGGCCACATTGACGCCGTGTTCTTTGGGATTTGGAATGTGGCCCAAGCCACATTCCAAATTTTTTTCTCGATTACAACCAAAATTATTCGTTTAAAACATTTTTCGTGAACTACCCGCAGAGAGTACTACCTAATGACCTAAAGGCCACATTTTTACCTGAACAGCTACACTGCGAAATCGATGGCTCAATATGGGTCAAAATGCGATTTTTACCAACCTGTCCCTCTCTAGCCACAATTTCTGCGTTATATAACAGAATTTTATCGTTTAGTACTAGAAGCTAGAAAGTGGCAAATGTATTTACATTTCTCATAATTATGTTGGTTTTTTTATTAAAAATTGCTTAATCTGTTACATTGAGTGATCTTCGTCATGGTCAAAAATAATGTAAATTGAGAAAAAAATGACCAGACTATACTGCAGTAATGAAAGAACGACAGCTCAAGAATAACAAAAGAATTGTTCCGAAGCAGTATGTCCAAGAAATAATTTTGTATAAATTTGTTTGCGCCGACACAGTTCCACTTTTTATGGATGGCTGGATGGGATGGATATTAGGAGCGTCCCCTTTATAACGGGGCGGTAGCCGGGCCACCAAGCTCTAGCTTTATTTATTTTTCCTCTACAAACATTTCTTTTCCCGAATCGCACATATTTTCACAACTAATTTTTCTCCTCGCCTACTTATTTTATCTATTATCATTCCGCTGTGACGTAACAATCTTACCCGAACTACCTTGCGCCTCTGTTTGCTCCATACTTTAGCGTCACCAATACTCTAAGCGCCTTTTACTTATCTCTATCGCCGACATGTTCAGCTTTCCCGTGTTACCCCTGAAACCTATGGCCTCCTGTAGAGTAGTGTCCACAGCTACATCTGTGCGGACATCTGTATGTTCAATCAAAATATGATCTGTCGTTTTCCTAGCTTTTCCACAGCACGTACATGTGTCCCCTTCTTTATTGAATTTCGCTCTGTAACTTTGGGTTCTCAGTAGTGATGCAGAACTATCGTTAAATAGACTATCGATAATATCGATAGTTTAAATAAGAACTATCTATACTATCGATAGTCCATTTACCGATAGTTCTAAGTCACAATACGCAGTACTCGGCTCGTTTCATTTATGAGCAATTTTTTTGTGAATGAAATTACCTCAGTGAAAATGCCGGAATATGTCCACTAAGGAATTAATGCTCAAAACCAAGCAGTGAAACTTTACAAACAAAAGTTCGTGATTTTTTTTTTTAACCACAAAACGTAACATAAATTCGAAGTCTTGCAGTTCCGTGACATGAACGGCTTCCTTGCCGCCACCGCTGAACCGTTCAATTTAATTATCATTTGTGAGCCAAGAACTTTGGTGAAGGAGCACAAGCATATCAACCTTGTCTCCCTTTAGCCTGCTCCTTTCTGAAATGATCTGTCCAGCAGCGGAGAACACGCGTTCTGCAGGTACAGACGTTGCTGGTATACACAAGTACTTCTTAGCCATTTTAGAGAGCGGCGTTGTTCCGCATTGCCAAGAGTGCTATAATTATAAAAGATTGCTCTTCCTTTCCTCTGGAGGTAACTCCAAGTACTGGCGAACCATTAGTTGTGCATTTTAAGTGGTAGTTGAGGGTTCCAGTTGTTGCCTTTCAAGGAACCGCAGAATTCGGCTTCCTGCCGCAACTTCGTTATGAACCGCATGCTGTCTAGTTGGTTGAGCTGCAGGACCAACTGGCTTTGTCGACAATCGCTCGCTTAGTTCACCAATCAAGCAAGCTTTGGCGCGTGCTTCGTTGGTTCGATTCGAAAACGTCCGCTACTCGTGGGCCCAGTAGTGTTACCATAGATGTTAGCTGTCTTTCTTCATAAATTTCCATTCTAGTATGCAACGAGGAGACGCATTCTCGAAGAACTTCTTTACCGACTTCAATTTTCAGCTTTGGCTCGATACGCTCTTCCAGCTCTCGTGTGATACAGCAGACCACAGGAATTGCCAAAGAAATGGTCTCATCTCCCGACACTAATTTCTTATCCCGACACTAAACATCCCGGTCTCATACCGACACTAAACAGCTGATAGGAGCTTCGTAAAATGAAAAAAAGCTACGCTGTTAACAATGCTCACCAAAAACATGAAACGTAGGCTTACAATGTGACGCACGAGATTAAAGTACTGAAACAACGGTGTGCATGCAAGCAAAGAGTTCTTTACATCACAGCGCGGGCGGGCGTCGCAGTGCCAGTTCGTGTCACGACGCAAACGTGCTTCGAAGCAGTGCCCAAATGTTGTCTTCAGAATTCCTTGCGCAGACTGAAGTGGTTCAGCACAGTAGCGCACCCAGGATCTCTGCCAGGGGGGGGGGTTCAATTTTTCACGAAGGGCCGGACATGCGATTACACGGTTGTTGCGTGTGTAAAAAAAAAGTAAATAAAATGCCAAGTAACATCAATGATGATGATTATTTTTATTATTTTTTTCGTCGTTTTGCAGAGACATTAGCTCCACATTCTTCTAGGACATAGGAGCAGTTACGGAGTGGGAGGGGGGTTAGGTCGGCCCCAGGGGGGGGGGGGGTTACAACACCCGACCCCCCCCCCCCCCCCCCCCGTCGGTGCGCCACTGGTTCAGCACCGAGGACAGGTAGGCCGGGGGCATATGGACACCGCCACCTTTCTTACGAGCACGTGCTTGCGCGCGAGGTCGCTTGAAAGTTTCATATCTGCGCCCAAAAGGCAGCGCCCTCGCTTGAATGAATCACAAAGCCACGTGATATGAGCTACGTTTCCTTGCTCGCTTTTGTCCGCCCAGGGCGGATGGTTTTGTTTCAAATTCTCGGACGAATCTGCCTTTTCCGTTCGCGATTTCTACTTTGATTCACTTGCTTTGCGTTGCTTTGCCGATCCGTACGTGAAAGGATCTAGTAGGTCCGAAGCTGCATAAGAAGTAAACAAAGAAATACTGCTGGCGCTGTCCGCTTCACGTTGTAGTAAATAATCCCGAGCTATAGCGCCGCCTTGCCGATCCTGCCATGGTTATCCTCACAACCATAGACGCCCACGGGGAACCAAGTTTACGCGGCGATGAGTTCGCGCAGTTGGTTTTATACTATTGACAATGCTATTGAAATTACAGTCGATAGTATACTATCAATATTACCATCGATAGTGCTATCGATAGTTCTTCGTACCATCGATAGTTCGATAGTGACTCAACAATCGATAGTATCGATAGTGCTATCGATAGTTCTGCATCACTAGTTCTCAGGCAACCGGACCTTGCTTCAAACAGTAAAGCGCTTCCCTTTGAATTATCGTAAAATTTTTCTCTCTTGATTTCGTCTTTTCCTTTTCTGTAGTTGTTCAATGCCGGCTTCTTCTCCATTCCTGCTATCCAATCCGACTTCTCCGCCGCTCTGACCATGCTATTAACGCTCTTTTTCGTCCAATCCGTTTCGTTACATGGCTACTTACTGGTAAGCCTCCTAGTTCTCTTCCTCCATTGTGAGTCAACGTTCTTCCTATACAAATACCTGAATACTTTCGCTGCCCATCTACTTTCTTTCATATTCCTTAATGTCTGTTCGTACTTAATTTTACTCTGAGCTTCCCTTCCCTCAAAGTCAGACCATCCCATTTCCCCCTTAACAGCCTCATTTGTGATCTTCCCATGGGCGCCCGATGCGAGACGTCCGACCGTCCTCTGATTTACGTCCAGCCCCGATTGTACCTCTGACCTCATGCACACCACTGAGTTTCCGACTGCAAGTCCTGGCACCGTTACACCTTTCCACAAACCGCGAATTACCTCGTACCTGTTGTAACCCCACAGCGCTCTATGCTTCATTATTGCGGAGTTCCTCTTTCCTTTAACTATCATAGCTTTTTCTTGTACTTCTATGTATCTATTCCCATCATTTATCCATATCCCGAGGAATCTGTACTCTCGTACTCTAGGTACCTCCTCGCCCTGTATTGATATGGTCTGATCGTTGCTGTCATTGAATATCATCCAACCACATTTTGTCACACCAAATTTTAGTCCTAAATCTTCACTTTCCGGACCACATATATTAACCAGACCCTGCAAATCTGTTCGACTGTCTGCGAATAGCACAATATCGTCTGCATAAAACAACCCGGGGAGCTTTTGTTCTACCACTATACCTGCCTGTCTGTGTGACAGCTTAAAACCAATATTGCTCATCTCCAATGCTTTCTCCATTCTCATGTAAAGCATGAATAATAGTGGGGACAACGGGCATCCTTGCCTCAACCCTTTACCATATATATCGACGACCTCATTCCGAAAATGCCGAATGTAAAGGTCTGTTCTCTTTTCCGGCTATTTCTATACACTGCGTAAGCGCAAAAAGGTTATCATCTAATCTCCTGTCGACTCGAAATCCATTTTGGAGTTCGCCAAAAGTGCCATTATTCTCTGTCCATATCTGCATTTTTAATTTAGTTGCCTGCATCGCCAACCTGTAGAGTACTGATGTAATGGTCAGTGGTCTATATGAGCGAATGTTATTTTTCTCTCTCTTGCCCTTATAAATGAACTTCATCCTACTTTGCCGCCAACTGTCCAGTATTCGCCTGTCCTGTAATCTCTTTTTCAATTGCTTTTAACAGGGCTTCTTGTTTCTTCCGAGCTCATTTATTACTGTAATGCTAACCCCATCTAATCCTGTAGCTGTGCATTTGGGAATCTTTTCCTCCGCCTTCTTCCAATCAAAATTTTTCAGAACTAGTTCTTCCACTTGGTCTTCCTTGCTACTGTTACACGTCGTAAAGGGAGGCTCGTCATTCTTCTTAAATGAATCGACTGTTGCGTTTCGAATATAAGTCAGTGCGTCGTACCCCTCCAATTTATTTCCTTCTTCATCCACAATATGCCGTTGCATAGTTACAATTTTCTTAACGATTTCAGGTGGTTCCAGAAAAGCCTAGATGCGTCCTTCTTTTCGCGAATGTCCGATATCCACCGTTCACTTTGGCCTTTAATCTTGGCTTCAACTAAACTCTGTACCAGGGCCTTTTCCTCGAGATATGTTTCCCATTTTTGCTTGACTCCATCTTGTGGTCTCTGCTCCTTTTTTTCCTGCCTATGTATTCGAGATGCTTCCCGTCGATTCTCAATTGTGTCCCGAATTTCCCTGTTCCACCATCGTTTTGGCTTTCGCCTTCCCCTCCAGCAACTCTTTTGTTTCTCTTTCGTAATTTGAGTCCTTATTAGATTAAGAAGCTCATTATAATCCCACACTTTGACTTTTGTTCTGCTCACTATGTCCTCGATTGTTGTGACTACGTTCCTAATTTGTTTTTCATTTAGAAAAGAGCTGCCCGACTTTAATTCGATGCCCTCTTTATGATCTACATAGCCCATTCGCAAAGTTATACGTTTATGGTCACTTCCCAAGCTGCTACTCCCTTCCTCATCTATGCTCATTTCTCTCAACTTGTCGTGAATTCCTTCTGCCATGAGGCAGTAATCGATTGTTGACTGCCTGCTTCCGACCTCCCATGTTACCTGCCCATCGCACTTCGGACTCATGTTAACTATATCGAGACTATTTCGCAGAGGTCTACCATCAACTTCCCTTTATAATCTGTATATCCGTCGAGGTCATGCCCATGAGCATTCATATCTCCTAAGCGGATTATTTCGGCCCCGTTACCAAATTTCTGAATATCCTTGCTTATGCAATTCACTAACGCCTGATTTTTCTCTTTGCAGTTATTTCCAGTCCACATGTAAACTACACCCAACATAGTTTTCTTCCCGCTTACCGTTCCAGATACCCAGAAGTGCCCTTCACATGTAGAAGTAACCCTACACCAATTTGATTTCCGATGAATTAGCATACCTATTCCTCCACCTTTTCTTTCTGATTTTGTCCTGTTGCACCCTTCCCACACATAATTTGCAATAATTGGTGGCTCTTCCGATTCCCGAAGGTGCGTTTCCGTAACGGCGTGCACCGCTATCTGTTCTCTGTTCAAGTGTTCCTCTATTTCTAGCCATTTTGTCTGTTTTCTGCCACCTTGCATATTTATGCAGCTTATTAAACCGCGCTGCAGTTTCTTTCTCTCTTTCCTTTGCCCTTCTCCCTTTGTTACCAATTCTGTGTTCCAAAGGGTCCCTCATAGATGTTTCTTCCCTTTCTACCAAGACACCGGAGGGCTCGTGTGCCCCCTAAAAAAGCTACTGCGCGTCCTCCTAGGCGCCAGCCCACCTCATGCCCACCTCAGCCTATGCTGCCCCTCACGCGGCTAAAACATTTTTGCCCAAGAAATGACCCTGGAATAATTACTTACCACGTGCAGACAGCCTGTTTCATCAACACCAAGTTCTAGGTGGTGTTGGTTACATTTGATATTTAATGACCCCCCCTCCTATATATATATATATATATATATATATATATATATATATATATATATATATATATTCGAAACAAGATGAAACAACAAACATTGAAGCCTAGGAAAACATAGGGGAAGTTATTTCAATTCGTAATTATGATACTGTAATTTTTGGGGTAAGTTACGGCAGACTTGTTGCCTTAGGTAGCATATGAGGGTTTATTGGGCAGCAGTCACCTCAACATAAGATCACGTTCTACGTGACGCCTCCTGGCAGTAAGAGTGTGCTACACTCGCCGCCATGGCTACGAGTAGTGCTGCCTAACACTCCCAGGATACCACATACATAGATACCCAATAAAGTGGACGGAGGGACGACCGCCTTCGTAGCTCAGCGGTAGAGCATCGGACGCGATATTCGAAGGTCGTGGGTTCGGTTCCCACCGAAGGCAGGTTTGTCTTTTCGTCAACTTTAATTCCTTTCTACTTACCCCAATATTCCTGAGGCGGACTACCAGCTTCTTCAGCTTGGACCCAAGTTCGCTTTGGAACCGGAATTAAGTCCTCCTGCAAAGCTTGCAGCATCGAGATCCATTTCCCGTCTCGTTCCTGATGAAGAAAGAGCAAGGTGTGTTTCTGATTGTGTTGACATAATCGCAAAACTGAAATCGCCTCGAGCATATTTCAATAACTCTCAGAAGCTAATACGGGTAGCAAAAGACTTGGCGTCGAGAGGGCTACGTGTTCTAACTGCTGATAAGGAAGGTTGCTTTGTTATTTTGCCTGATGGTATGTTTGGTCAAAAATCTTGTGAAGCCATTGAAAAGAATTTCAAAAAGGTTGAAGCACAGCCGGTTAAGCAAAAAAAGCGTGCCATTGAGCTATTTTCCTCCTTGAATTTAGAAAAGCTTTGCAATTCTGTCAAAAAAGCGAAGGGCCTTCATCTTGAAGTGTTTTTTTCTTGTAAGACGCATAAGCCTGGCGAGCCTTTCCGAGCGATTGTAACGGAAAGGAATACGTGGTAGCAGCAAGTAGCATGCTTTATCCAGAAACAGCTTTCCAGATTGAAAATCCTTGACCCGCTGGTAATCGGTAATTCTGAAGCGGTTGTGCAATATTTAAGAGAGGAAAGCCCTAAAGGATGTGGGGCCTTCAGTATTGACGTACAGGATTTGTTTTACTCCATTCCACACCCAGAGTTGTTAAGAAGTGTAAAACAGTGCATTTGTGAAGAAAATGATGAAATCAAATTTAGAAATGAAAGTGGAATTCCTGTAGAAAGCTTTACAGAAATACTGATGTTTTATTTGAATTCTACTTTCTTCGGGTGGAATGAAGCAATGTATGTGCAAAAATCCGGCATATGTATTGGTTCAAAGGTAGCCCCATTGCTCAGTGATATATTTCTGGCAAGAGTGGACCGAAAAATTCATCACGCCATTCAAGGCTTAGCTAAAAGAATTTTTCGTTTTGTTGATGATTTTTTGATTATATTTGATGGGACTGACTATAGGTACCATACTGTGAATGTGCTTAAAGTTTTTCGAGAATGTGGCTTGGGTCTCAAGTTTACCCACGAGATAGTTAAAGACCAACATCTACAGTTCTTAGACCTTTCTATTAAAATTTTGCCTAGCCACATGTGCTGGATGTACAGTCCAAGATCGGAAAAACCCTTGCTTCACTACAAATCGGGACATTCAAAGATTGTAAAGAATGGAATTGCTGTGTCTTGTCTTCGAGGGGCTATGGTGAAGTCTTGCTATCATGCAATGGAAGAGAGTCTTTTAAAACAAGTTGCACGTCTATCTGCAGTAGGTTTCCCGGAACTTGCTATCACTAGGGCTGTCGATAAAATAATAAGGCTAGTTAAGGGAGTGCTAACATCACCTTCAAGGAACCGTTTCAGCACAGATTTTAAGCATTGTGCGGTTCTGCCGTACGTTCATAAACTTTCTCATGGTCTAAAAAAGTTGGGGGAAGGTATGGCATTGATGTTGTTTTCAGCGCTCCCATTAAGACGCAACAATTGTGCCAGGCTGTTGCAAAAAAGCTAAAAGGAGGGGTAAGGAAATGTAGCTGTATCCTTAAAGAAGAATCAAAGCCAACGAAATGCCGAGTAGGGGTGGTTTATAGGATACCTTTAACCTGTGGCAAGATGTACATAGGACAGACTGGCCGATGCATCAACACGCGTCTAAAAGAGCATGCTAATGCAATGGGGAAAGAAACGTTTTCACACTTGTCAGATCATTGCAGGGCATGCCAATGTGAACCCGTTTTTTCTGAGAATGATATTTTGTTTAAAGACAAAGATAAACTAACACGTGAGGTTGCTGAGGCCTTTCATATAAACAGGTGTGCTGAAAAATGCATTAGTCACCCATCGGTGGCACTAACTGACAAGGAGTTAGTTTTTTTAAATTCTGTTTAGCACTCCAGAATATGTCACATGACTTGCGCTGTGCTTTGTGCCTCATGCTCTGTGCCACATGTTCTGCGCCACTTGTTCAGTATTTATATGTTTGCTTCTTCCAAAAAATAAACAGTTGAGAGTTAGCGCTCGTGTGTCCTTCTTTTCTGTGTCTGTGTCTTTCGTGCGCGCTTAAAAAGTTTAAATATGGATAACTACCAACTAGCCCAGCTACCAGTCTTGCTGCCTATTTATGTTCTTGCAGGCAGCGTAGAGATCTTATGTTGGCAAAGGAATTAATACACAGTCTTGCGTGAATAAAATGCAAATTCTCAGCGCGCCGCTGCGCGAAACATGCAGAACCAGCGGCTCCTCCCGCGCGCACTTGGATGGATGCTATGAGCGTCCCCTTTGTAACGGGGCGGTGACATGTGCGCCACCAGGCTCGTAAGAAGACTTAAGAACTTTTTTTTCTCTCTCTTTAAATTTTCCTCATGCCTTTTAAATCTACTTCAGTCAAATCGATCATAATATAGCAAAAACGAAAATTCATAGCCCAGTTCCCTGCCCCTTATGGCAGAAAGTCCATATTTTCCCCTATAATTATTTTTGTCCGCCCTCTCTAGTTTTCTGCCACCAGTATTCTAGCCGTCTCTTACTTATTTCAATCGCGGCTATGTTCAGCTTCCCGTTGTTCGCCCTAAAACCCAAGGCTTCCTGTAGGGTGGTGCCAAAACGTACACCTGGGTGGATATTTCCGCATTCAATCAGAACATGCTCCGTCGTTTCCATATCTTCCTCACAGCACGTGCATTTTGCTTCTTCTTTACTGAATTTCGCTTTATAAATACGCGTTCTAAGGCAGCCCGATCTCGCTTCAAACAATAAAGCGCTTCCTCTTGAATTATCATAAAATGCCTCCCTCTTTATTTCGTTTTTGCCCTCTCGGTAGTTATTCAGAGTCGGTTTTTTTCCATCGCTGCCCTCCAGTAAATCTTCTCCGCCTCTATGACTTTTCCCTTTACGCCCTTTGTTGTCAGTTCTCTTAGAGCTGTATATTTACTGGTGAGCCTCCTAGTTCTCTTTCTCCACTGCGTGTCAACGCTCTTTCTATATAAATAGCGGAACACCTTCACTGCCCACCTACTCTCGTTCATATTCCCTAGCCTCTCTTCAAACCTTATTTTGCTCTGCGCTTCCCTTGCCTCAAAACTCGCCCATCCCATATCGCCCTTTACAGCCTCGTTTGTCGTTTTCCCGTGGGCACCCACTTGGATGGATGGATGCTATGAGCGTACCCTATGTAGCGGGGCGGTGACATGTGCGCCACCAGGCTCGTAAGAAGATTTAAGAACTTTTTTTTTCTCTCTCTCTTTAAATTTTCCTCATGCCTTTTAAATTTACTTCAATCAAATCGATCATACTATAGAAAAAACGGAAATTCATAGCCCAGTTCTCTGCCCTTATGGCAGAAAGTCCTTATTTTTCTCTATAATTATTTTTGTCCGTTCTCTCTAGTTTTCTGTCACCAGTATTCTAACCGGCACTTGTCCCGTAGCAGTGGCACCGCTGCGGCGGCGCGGAGAACTAGGCTCGTCACACCGGTTTCGGGCGACATCGCAGGCCGCACCGCGTGCGTTTTTATCGAGCGGCCGTGGTTGCCGTGGCCGGCTGGTGGTCGCGGCATCGAATCCCGGTTGGTCCCATGTACTGTGCGATGAGTGCACGTTAAAGAATCCCAGGCGGTTAAAGAACCCCTCCACTACGGCGTCTCTCATAATTTTATGGTTTTGGGACTTAAGATCCCAGAAAGCAGTCAAATCCCGTTTCCGTTTCTATATAAGGGGAGGAGCGATGATTTTTCGCGTTGTAGCGTGAACAACGACAATATGTGGCGATAGCTGCATTCCGCTACTTCGACCCTTCGACAGGCTCATCGGGGCTGGTCATTCAAGGAAAAAGGTTATCTGAGACACTTTAAGTTTAATCTTGAAACCTCTGACCATTATTAAGGTCCTGCCGCAGCCACCAGTTATTAGGATCTGCCGCTGTCACCCGTTGTTGCGATCGCCTTCCGCTGCCACCAGTCGTCCGCTTCGGGGACGACAACATGCCAGTGAGGATCGAGGCCGAGAAACGGTTAATACTGGAGTTTATTCACATACCTACATAGAGCTTGCTTCCGCACGACTCAACTCGCAAGAGAGTTCTCTAGGGTTCTCAGGGCGCTCTTCTTCCTTGGTCCCGCGCTTTTTGTCTCCCGGGCTCTTCTGCCATTGGCTCCTGGGCTAGGAAGGAGGGAGAGGATGGGAGGTGTGCTGCACGAACGTCCTTGACCCACTCATGGCTGTAGTCACCGAAGGCCCCGAGGGATGATGCCGAAGCCGTCACGCGGCCAGCACCAACGTTATCACTCGTGCGCGCGGAGACATTTCCACCCGGTAAAAGTTTGTGTGGTCCGATAAGGTGGGCACTCAACCACTTCCAGATGTGCCGGACGGGCGGGGGTCTCCTCTTCGGCCTGATGGCCAAACGTACAGGTGGGATCTCGAAGAAAGGCCCACCCCCCTAGGCTCTGGAACGGGCGTTCTTCCCGACACCACCGCGGCGCCTCGGCTGAACGCAGATGTTTCTTATCTGCGCCGACGCGGAACTCAGGCCAAACGAGTCGGCGACTTTCATCTTCGGGCTCGTTCCGCACGCCAAACGTAACACCATGAATGTGGTTTGCCGGGAGCGGTGTCAGCGCGGTCTACCAAATTCGGTGTTTACGTGAAAGAAAGTATGAGCATGCATGTTGGTAGATACGCATGTTGTAATAGATAACGCATGATTAAGGACACGGACGAAGCTTCATCCGTGTCTAGGGAGCCTACATATCGCGCGCGCTACATGTAGCTCCCTATCCGTGTCCTGAAACCGTGCGCTACCTGTTACGACAGGCGGTGTTTACGTTACGACGCCATCGTTCGCATCGTTGGAACACACTGCGATCGCGTTGCTGCGTGACATATCTTGATTATATACGCGTCTTTAGTGCAACACAGCGAATGACCAAATAAAATGTGAATGACTGTGACCTTATGCGCTCGCGAGTGTATGGGGATGGTGCACAAGGCCAGGCGGCTCCACCGTCCCCCCTACATCGCGCAGCACACGGGCCTCACTCAACATTTCGCCTCCATCGCAATGCGCCGCCGCGGCCGGGATTCGATCCAGTGGCCTTCGGATCAGCAGCCGAGTACCATAGCCACTAGACCACCATGGTGGGGCAGGGTTGGTACTACAGGATAGCGTTTTTTTTTATTTTATTTTCTGGAAACAGCCCGTCACATTGCAAATTAGCTCCACATGTCGTCTGCTAAGAAGAGAGCGCCGACGGAATGCGCGCGCAAGCGACCGCACTTCTCCCTCCGCATTGGGCTTTCTGGAAGCTATAAATCTTTATCCCTGGTGATCTGCTGTAAGTATTGTTGCGATCGAGAACACAACAAATCTTGTTGCTGAACACCGAGCCGTAGTACGATGACGTTTGGAAGAAAAAAAACTAAAAACTGCGGGAAAACGCGAATAACTTCGCTCTAGAGCTACCGCCTGCCCTGCGACCGGAGCTTCTATCACCCCAACGACGGGCGCGCCGCCGCGAGAGGCGATCCCGCCGTCGGAGAGTTACAAGTGCACCATCCCCACAGGCTTCAGGATCGTCACATGACGCTCTCCTCCTGTAGTTTCAAATGCTGTCTCTATCTCAGCACCTCGCCAGGGATTTCGAAGCGGATGGAAAATTTTCAGTCCTCACGAGTTAATTACCGCGGATCCAAGCGCTTCCACTCGCCTCTCCCCCCCCCCCCTCCCCTTCCGCTTTCCCTTTTATTCCACACCACACATGCATTAAATCAGGCAGCCGGCTGTGGCAAGCACGCGCCCCATTTCCGTCCTTGTACTAGCTGTAAATGTTTCCTTTGGGATAGATTTTAAAATTTTAACCATTGTACACTTGTTTAACTGTGCTGCAGCAACTCTGCCTGCAGAGCCGGAGCATGCCACCGTTTCCACATCTCAATCAGCACTTGTTTGTAGTTACACTGATTTAGCATAGTTGGCTACATTCTCTGTTAAAAATAAATATGCAGTCATATTTATTACCGATAGAAACATAACCCTCATACCATGTTCTCTAAATATTTTGCTGTCTGCCCTTTTTTTTCTTTTCTCTTTTACGTAAGTTTCCATTGTCCCCTGTTTGGTTTTAACTTAGTTTTTAATGATTTCATTTATGTATATAAGCGTCCACGTATTGCAACCTTGCTACTAAACACGGAGATTTTTGGATGCGTATTGGCACTCTCTCAGGCTTTCGACTTTTCTCTGGTCCCATAGGCAAACATATTTCTTTTTTTTTTCTTTCGATTATATATTTTTTTTTTCGTGAAATGAAGAATGCGTAAATACCGCGTGCTCTTTCCAACGTTCGAAGAGACGCGACCAGAGAGATAGAGGGGGAGAAAGAAAAGTCGTTAACGCTGGATAGTGGGCCAAGAAACTTCATTTTCTTCAATGAGCGGCTCGTCCAGCGCGGGGAGTTGCTCACGGCGAGGCGAAGAGTTCGCTTTTGCATTCCGCCGACGACTTTTACCAAGCCCGCTGTACAGATACGGCAGATCCGATGACGGTGGAACGTGAACATTGGGAGACAAGAGTCACCGGCGGAAAAAGCACAGCGCGAGCCCCCTTCAGAGCTGTCGCGTAAAAACAGCAGACCGTCTTCTGTGAACTCGATTTCACGCACCATGCGATAAGAAAAAAAGCCGCTTCTACAAAGCCGGCACCAGGCTGGACTCCTCCCCTCGTGGACCCACTCTTTCTTTGGCTACCGCCGCACCAGCGCCATAAATCTGCCAAAACGCCGACCACATTGTTGGCCTATGGTTCGATTACAACGCCCGCCGGGCACCCAGCTATTTTTCTAATGGGGAGAGAGGTACCCTGACCAACACCCCCTGGAGGGTGTTGTCCTGACTTGGCGCTCGGTGCTGCGGATAATCTCCAGTCTCGTGAGGGTCGCCTCCCCTTCCTCTTGTGTTCCCCAGTCGTTTCCAAAGAATTTCTGCCTCTGTCAAAGCGAGGAGCGCGGCGCGTAGAGCTCGGGGAAAATGCTTATCGCTTCGCTTGTTATAGTGTGCGACCGTCTTTAAAAGGACGCAACGGTGATCACAGGAGTAAAAAAAAAAAAAGTGGTAGGGTGGTGGCAGTTAGGCTCAGCGGGTTGCAACCAGCTGACCCTCGAGTCCCCATTTTCTTGCCGCCAGTCGCACTCGCTCAAAACAGACCACAGGCAAAACTTCACTTCCTTTCTTTCGCTGCTTTTACCCGTTACGGAGAACGCAAGGCTTCTATTTCGCGGAAGCAGCTACACCGCGAAACGGTATGCCGTCACTTGCTGGCGGCGCCTGAGAAACTTGTTGCCGGCTAACAGCAAGCCCTGTGCTCAGCAACAGGAAATGTCCTTACTCCCTTCAGACACCGCCGCTGCCACTGCCGCCTTCGACAACACTGTCAACGCTTGCGAGCTGCGGCCGCTGCGGCAAATGTCCCTCTCTTACATTCTCAAGCTGACTGCAGGTGACTCGCATTCGTCATGACATTATCGACCAATAAGACGCCCGCCTAGGTCCTCATTCTGAACCAGTGTGAGCGAGCTTTAACAGCGCTAAAGATCGTTTTGGGGGTCTGAACACAGAACCAAGAAATTTTATCTGACATTCCAAAATAATCGAACATCGTCTTGTCCTGTCCCCTGTGGCATCCGGGTTCTGTTACGATGAGTGCTGACGTAGATTGCCCCTGGCCTTGGCTATCACCTTTGTCCAAACCTATTGAAGACAAAAAGAAAGGGCAACATCACATACCAATGTTTGATTGATTTGTGTGGTTTAACGTCCCAAAACCAGCTGTGATTATGAGAGACGCCGTAGTGGAGGTCTCTGGAAATTTCGACCACCTGGGGTTCTTTAACGTGCGCTGATATCGCACAGCACACGGGCCTCAACATTCCGCCTCCATCGAAATACAGCCGCGGCGGCCGGGATCATACCAATGTTTGACCTGTGCTTCATCCAACAAGACGATTGGAGCTTCGAAAACATCGGCGGCAAACTTGAAGAAGCACGTGCAGGTAAGGTTTATTTATCGTTCATTCTTATCAGCGTACCGAAAAAGGGGTTCTGCATTCTACGTGTACAGCAGTAATACGTTACCACGTTATTCACTTTAAGTGTTGTGTTGACCAGATTTTGATCTCCAAAGAACTAAACGTACCCGTGCACGTTTTTGCTACTTATATAGGGTTGGGCTCTTTTCATAGTGTGGTATGTTGATAACAATTTTAATGGTTCCTGCCTTTATTTACAACCGTATTTATACTGAAATGATGTGAGCTGCTAACAAAGCCCGTGCGTCAGTGTACTTGACGAAAATGCCGGGTTAGAGGAGGTTCACAACAAAGGCAGGAAGTGCAGGTGATCTGTCGTATATCAACATAATGGTAGACATGGAACCAAAAACGTGATAATGATTACCAAGAAAACAAGGAAAGGGAATAGCGAGGAAGCGTTATGAACGCCTGCACATGGAAACGCATGCTTCTAGCCTTATCATTCACACAGACCTTTTTGCGTTGCAGCGATTATAGGCCCAGCGCATTTTTACTGTCCTAAACAAACCAGCATTCACTTACGTGGTGGAGGAGTGCTGCTGTGAATGGCGTAAATAGGGCCCTGTTGTGATCGTGGTTCCTCCACAAGATCCCCGCGGCTGATGCGGCTGCAGCGCGGCCTCACCGGCGCCATCAGTCCGACCTGCCTAATGGGTTCGGGGTGATCACCGAGGTGATTCCATCGGCTGATGCTGCCCCAGCAGGGGGGGCGCAGCGGCGGCGCAGCCTCGCCGGCGCCTTCAGGCCGACCTGCCCGCCAGTGCCACCCCTTTGTTTCCCGGGGTTGGGGCGCCGCGGCCTGCTGTTGAGGACTCCCGCGGCGCTGCTAGACATTGTCCGTCCCCATTAGCCCTGTTGGTGACCTTGGGGCATTAGCGTCGCGGGAAACGGAAAGGAGGCGACGACGTGCAGCCGGCCCGAGCGGGGGGGACCACACGTGCAGTCAAGGTGCTGCAGTCCGTAGAGGCTTTGATTGGAGGACAAGCGTCGGATGACTGCGGGCCTCCTTCCCCTCCTCCTGCCTATCTTCAACCTATGGCAGGGGAGGCAAGTTTCCGTCGGAGGCCACGGAGCCCATCGAGGGGAGACGACGACTGGGATCAAGAGAGTGAAGATCCTCAAAAGTTTCTTGTACCTAACCCTGTATATTTTTGTAATATAAGATGTAAATACAGTTTGCCTTTCTCTTCTCTCGACGGCCCTGAACCTCGGTCCCACTCCCATTTCCACCGCCTTCATGGTGGCTTGAAGCAACCCACGGCAATCGACCCCAGTCGCAACAGCCGACGGTCTAGTGTTTTTTTTTTTTTAATGAAGCTAAAATGGCTGCTATTTCCGAACGAAAAAGTTTAATATCAGAAATGCTGACAACATATTGGGAATATTGTTTCACTATTTAATCGCCAAATGAAGCACGAACGATCACACGTAATTGCAGATCCAAATATCCATTCCTAGCTTTTAGAAGTTTTAATGCTTGCATGCGACCTATTTTTGTTGTTAAGGGGCTACAGAAGCGGAGTGCTTAGCGCAGCACACTTAGCATTTTCTTTTTCTTTTTCAGAGAGCACATTTGCACAAGCTTGAGGTATACGAGAACACAATGAAAACAGGGGGCCGCCAGAAACGCCTTTCTGAAAAAGCACAGATAAGCAACCGTGCTTGGAGATGTTCGGCAAGCAAACGGTCTCTCAGCACACGCTGGACAAACTTGTACGACTTTTGTTGCGGAAGACCTGCATTCCTTCTCTATTATCGAGGAAAAAGCCTTCAAAGATCTCGTGGAACACCTCGCTCCAGGCCGGAAAACGCTCACCCGACGACTGCTGACCGACCGCCTTGATTCCTGCTTTGAAGGCATGAAGCAGAAACTTTCACTGGGGTTCATCAACATTGACCACATCGCCGTCTTAGCCGACCTTTGGTCAAGTTTTCACAGGTGTGTTTTATACCATGGCGGTTCGTCGCCTGAGCGTTATACTTTTTGACCTTTGTCACTTATTTCTGCAGGCGCTTCACTGGCGTTGTTGCACTGTGGTTGGATCCAAGGACTCTCGAAAGGAAGACTGCCGTTCTCGCGTTCAGACGTGTCATCGGTCACGCGACATATGATAAGCTGGCGGAGGTGTTGTGTTCGGTGTTTGAAGAGTACAACATCCAGGCTGTGGTAACCTCCGGGGTTACCAACAATGGGTCGAACTTCGTTGAAGCATTCAGGTAAATCTCCGATACTAAATAATGATAATGGAAATGTTGAGCCTCTTATTATGTTGAATGCGTTATTAAACTTCGTTTTCTTTACTGCCTTTCAGGGGGTTCGACGAAAATGACACCACCGAGACTGATGATGAAAGCGAAATGCGACCAGCGGAACTGACGGGCATTCTGGATGCATCGGACGGCTCGGAATACGTGCTTCCTGCACACATTAGATGCTCAGCCCACACCCTGAACTTGGTTGCAACATCAGATTCTGCTGCCGCTGAACTTGACGCCCAATATTCGCGAATTGCGAAATCGGTATTCAAGAAGTGCACTGCCCTGTGGAGCAAACAGGGCCAGTCGAACGTGTCAGCTGACGTAATTAAGAGCCACTGTGGAGTCTATACCTACGTCGACCAGTTCCAACGAGGTGGAACTCACTTCGTGAAGCCGTGGATGGAGCACCTGCACGAAGAAGGGAAAGACCTGGAGCGACTGTTCTGTACCCTGAAGCTGCAGGTCCTTCACCGTCCTGCGGAATACAAATTTATGGAGGAATACTGCGGTGTAAGTGCCCATCTCCTATACGTAACAATTTTCAGGAAATTGGTTAGGTATAGCAATGGTGAACTACGAACGCACCAAAGCTTACAAAAAGCAGCTAGCCGCGCGGTTTACGCGGTTTAACGCCATTTTCCGTATATATATATATATATATATATATATATATATATATATATATATATATATATATATATATATATATATTTTCATGCGCGCCCACTACTGCCATAGCCCTAACGGGGTGCAGTACGTATAAATAAATAAATAAATTTGAGACGGCTTCGTTGCTAGCCGCGCGTTCCTTACCCCCTTATGGACACGCGCACCTCGGGGGTATCAGCAAAACAATTATAAAATCATTTGAGGGTTCTAGGCCTTCCTTTTCCCCTTCCTCTCTCTCATTATCTTGCTTTTAACTTTTCTAGTTCCCTTTTCCCCTTCCCCAGTGCAGGGTGGCAAATAGATTTCTCTTCTATTTAACCTCCCTGCCTTTCGCAATCTCTCCCTCTCTAAGCTCCCGTTAGTTACTGGTCCTCGAATATTTACGTGTGTCTCATTGACATGCTTACCATTTGAGATTGCCGCATGTGCGTGCCCACATCAAGATATTTCTTTCATTGTAAATAAACAAAGTGAAAAACATATGACTGACAGGTCATGAAGCCACTCTCCTGTGCACTGGACGTACTCCAGCGGCAGGAACATATGTTCATTGGTTACCTGCTCCCGACCCTGGCAGCGAAGGGACCTACTGCGGCCCTTTTGCAAGTGCGGTTCTTGACAGAATCGAAAAGAGGTAAGCGATATCAGCATCTGAGTTTTATTATGCTTCTTTTCTGATTAATTGTTCGGGATTGCAGGTTCGGGCACCTCAGAGGAAAGCGCGAGCTCATCGTCGCCAGTTGTCTAATACCAAGGTTTAATCTGTCATGGATGCCAGACAGCTCTATGAGAGACCAGGTGACCATAAACATAAAGACAGAGCTGGCTTCAGTGACAAAACCAGCCAGCACAGGTGCTGCCATCTCACCTGCTCCCGAAGACTTCTCGTTTGGGCACCAAGCCCTTCCAGCCGGAGCACAATATAAGCTGTCGCGGTACCTGCTCGTACCAGTTGATTATCCGCTCTCGGAAATGAAGAAATTCGAGGGACTGCACAAACTTTTCCTCAAGTACAACACGGCAGTTCCCTCGAGCGCTTCGGTGGAACGGCTCTTCAACATTGCCAATGAAGTGTTGACGAAGAAACGGGTGTGTCTGTCGGACGCGAACATTGAAATGAATGCAGCTTTTGCTGAGTTCGAACAAGGAACTTTAATTGCGACGATGTGTACTGTAATAATTTGCCCCTCACACATACTGCGTACTATTGTATCAGCATTCATTAAACGGTTTTGTTGTGTTTACTTGGATGTCACTTCGTGTCTCCATCTCTATAGTCTCTCGTATGCGTGTGCTGCGCCGTTTTCTTAATCATAGTGTCTTGTGCAAGAATAGTTATATCGATGCATGTAAGTAACTTTCTATTTGCACGTCTGAGTTAGGAAGCACAGACCGACAGGGAAAGTGCATGCCATATGCGCTCTACTTGTAATGCGAGCACGAAGTTGCAGTTAGAAATTTCTGGAGTGTACATCCGGTTCTCCCTGAAAAAAAGAAAAATTGGCAGATCCCACGTGCAGTGGGAATCAAGGAAATGCGAAGCACGCATCAGGAACGTAAAATGGATTTGCATTGTTGTCTCGCTATACCGAGTTTGGTACATATGAAGTTAACGAAACGACAGTATGGCACCAGGACTGTGGGCCTGTGGCATGTCAATCATGCCTCTCATGACATGCATGTCATGATTTTCGTGTTATGACCTGTCATTTATGATAGTCATGCAGTCGTGTTGTGCCATAGTAATTTTGGTATACATTCCATTAACTAAACGAGTGGCATGTAGATCGTGCCGCCCATGACATGCATGTCGCGATTTTCATGTTATGGCCGGTCATTTATGATCGTCATGCAGTCATGTTCTGCCAAACAAATTTTCGTATACATCCCATTAACGAAACGGCCAGGAGAGCGCCAAGACCGTGGCGTGTAAATCATGCCGCTCATGACATGCATATCATGATTTTCAAGTTGTGACCTGTCATTTATGTTCGTCATGCACTCATGTTGCGGCATGCCGATTTTCGTACACATCCCATTAATGAAACGGCCAGGAGAGCCCCAAGACCATGGCATGTAAATCATGCCGCTCATGACATGCATGTCACAATTACATGTTGTGATCTCTCAGTTGTGTTCGTCGAGCAGTCATGTTGTTGCATACCAATTTTCGTATACATCCCATTAACGAAAGGGCCAAGAGAGCACCAAGACCATGGCATGTAAATCATGTCGCTCATGACATGCATGTCATGATTTTCATGTTATGACATGTCATTTACGTTCGTCATGCAGTCATGTTGTGGCATGCCAATTTTGTATACATCCCGTTAACGAAACGCGTGGCATATAAATCATGTCGCTCATGACATGCATATCGCGATTTTCATGTTGTGACCTGTCATTTATGTTCGTCACGCAGTCATGTCATGGCATACCAATTTTCGTACACAACCATGGCATATAAATCATGTCGCTCATGACATGCATGTCACGATTTTCATGTTATGACCTGTCATTTATGTTCACCATGCAGTCATGTTGTGGCATACCAATTTTCGTACATATCCCATTAACGATCGAAACGGCCAGGACAGCACTAAGACCGTGGCATGTAAATCATGCCGCTCATTACATGCATATCATGATTTTCATGTTATGACCTGTCATTTACGTTCGTCATGCAGTCATGTTGTGGCATACGAATTTTCGTAAACATCCCATTAGCGAAACGGCCAGGAGAGCACAAAATCGTAGGCGGCTAGATAGATAGATAGATAGATAGATAGATAGATAGATAGATAGATAGATAGATAGATAGATAGATAGATAGATAGATAGATAGATAGAAGTCGCCGAAGTTCCCTAAGAAATGCTTCGCATTTAATATCGTCTGGGAGCGTTTTTCAACTACTCACTTTGTTTCGCCTCCGGAATGTCGAACACGAAATGTTAATTAACAATTGAATGTAACGTCAATGTAACGAAACGTTCCAATTTTGAAAATGTAACTGGAACGCGTTCCTTTCCTATTAAAGGAACTTGTAAAGAGAACGCGTTACAAAATTGGGAAGGGACGAGGAACGAGCTTTCGTTCCTGTTTTGTAGGAACGTGTACAACACTGCAACAGGTACGATGTAAATCGCGGCCTTTGGAAAGCATGTTTTCGAGACTTACATTTGAAAACTCAGTGGTGTGCATCAGGTCAGAGGTGCACTCAGGAGTTCAGGGCTTGACGTGACTCAAAGGGCTGAGGCTGTTGAGGGGCATATGGGGTGGTCTGACTTTGAGGGAAGGGAAACTCAGATGATTGATTTGTGGGGTTTAACGTCCCAAAACCAGCTGTGATTATGAGAGACGCCGTACTGGAGGTCTCCTGAAATTTTGACCACGTGGGGTTCTTTAACGTGCACTGACATCGCACAGTACACGGGCCTCAAGATTTCGCCTCCATCGAAATGCAGCCGCCGCGGCCGGGATTCGATCCCGCGACCTTCGGATCAGCAGCGGAGCGCCATAACCACTAGACCACCGTGGCGGGGCGGAAGCTCAGAGTAAAATTAGGTGCGAACAGAGAAAAGAAAGTAGATGGGCAGCGAAAGTATTCAAATATTTGTATACGGAGAACGTTAACTCACAATGGAGGAAGAGAACTGTATAGGAGGCTTATCAGTAAGCACATGCGCCCTGTTGGACTTCCTCGACATGAGGCCTCGCTTCTTTGTCGATCGACTTTGGCTGGGAGTTGCCTTCACAAAGGCATACTCCGCATTAATTGGAGTAATCGACAGTGCAACCTGCGAGATGTGCGACACCGACGAAACCCTGGACCATCTGCTGTGCCACTGTCCGCGATTCGTCGAGGAAAAGAAAATTCTTGCTGAGACGCTACGCCACCTTGACCTCTATATCCACCTTGACGATCGGCCACTTTCCTTACAGATGCTACTCGAACACCGCCCTCATCGCTCGTCGGCCCACAAGGCACTAAAAGCACTTTTGCGCTTTTTGAAGATGGCTGGTTTGCGCGAACGCCTTTGACAGTTGGACTTGTCCTACGTCCTTTTCATTATTCCCCTTCTTTCTCTCTCTCCCATCTTTCTATTCCCCCTTCCCATTCCCCCAGTGTAGGGTAGCAAACCGGACGCCTTTCTGGTTAACCTCACCGCCTTTCTGTTTTCCCCTTCCTTCCTTCCTTCCTTCCATATGCGCCCTGTTATGAAACAGGTCGGGTAACAAAAAGCGTTAAAGGGCAACTCCGACCAATTTTCTGTGTCCACTGATCTCAATAAAATTTTCGATATATATTCTCCTCAGTACTGTAATAATATATGCCAAGTCAGGCGGTTTTAAGTCATTTAGTTTTCCTGTAAATGAATTTTAAAAATTTTTAGCGGATTCTCACGCGGGCCACCGTGTGTTTTCGACGTTATCACCTTCAACGCTGCATTACCTGAGCAGGCGGGTGCCATCAAAAGCAAAACGTCGATATTCCAGCGCTGAAATCGTCGCTGTCAGGTTCAGAAAAGCTGGTAGAACTCAATATATCGTCGGATGGCATTTTTTCTGGCGCCAGCTCCACACATCTGATGGCGGGAAGCTTGTGATATTATCTCATACGCTGCACGAAGCATCTACCCGTTTCGGTTTCGGTTTTAACACAACTTTCAATTGGTTATTTAAAATTATTGGTGCGTTTCTGAGCGAACAGAACCACCCTGGCTGTTACAGGACCATCCAGTACCATTGGAAAACATTGATTGCAGAGTATGCTGAAAAAACCGCCGGAGTTGAACAAGGTAGAGAGGTGGAGAAGTCGGAGTGGATAGCAGCAGTGGCGAGAAGGAACCGGCATTGCACAAGAAGACGAAGTTACCGAGCGAAATCCAAAAAAGAAGGTAATATACGTTAGAGCACTGCACGGGCTCGGGCTTGCCCGAAAACCCGGACCCGGCCCGGCGTGGGCCGGGCCGGGCCGGGTAAAGCTGCTTTTACGGCGGGCCCAGGCCGGGCTCGGGCCTGAAGCTCCGGGCTTCGGGTCGGGCCCGGGTATGAGGTTACGGGCTCGGGTCGGGCCGGGCTTGCTCTTTGGTGCATTCTTAACATATGGTTCCACATGCTTTATGTATAGATATATTTTCCACATGTTTTGAATTTGATGGCTTTTATGTGGAACGAGCTATGTGAAGGTTTATCTGAAATACTGTATTTCTTTTGCTTCTCGTGGGTACTTGATTTATGAGGATCGAGTGACCCAGAAGCAGAGTTGCCAGTTCAGCTTACAATAGGTCTATTTGGGTTTCTTTTTTCGACGTGTCGTTTGTAGAATTTTCCAGTCACTTGTCGCGTTTTTTGGGCTTGTTTACATTTCCCTAGCAAATATGGTTAATTGCGATCATCACGTTAACGAATAGCGCGTTTGTCGATGACTTTGAGTAGTTGAGTGTTGAAGGCAAGCATACGCTGGGAGAATGAACAAGTAACGTTAATCATGCACTGGCAAACGTGCATTTAGCGGAATGGAGACTACCCTGAAGACAATGTTAAAAAGTAAATATGTGCTTTCGTTTATAGTTGCGCATGTGTTTGCTGTACAAAATAATTAATGATTTTTTCAGCTCCCCTTCGTATTTGCGTAACATTTCTTATGAAATAAAAATGCTTTAGAGAATGGGAAAATTCTTTAAATTTCCACTTTCTTTGGGCTTTTTCACGGAAGTCGCGCCGCTTTTTTGGGCTTATTTTGTAATGATTATTTGCTGTTAGCTCTGTAGCATCTGGGCAACTCCACCTAGAAGTAAATTGATCAGGTACTTATTTCCATTAGTTAATTATATTCAAAATGTTATCTCATAATCGCAGTAATGAGCTTGATAAAATAAAGTTATATTTACAATTCATCCTCGCAAAAGCAATGACAGAACTGCAAAGGGGGGACTCTGGTGAAAATTCCAGCCATCCCGAAAAACAAAAGATCTACACAGAGTCTCAATACAGAGAATTAATAAAGGGAAAGAGCTTTTTCCCGTGGATCAATCACGTGGTGCGAGGTGGACACGCGCGGCTAGATACCCTGTAGGCCCACAGAAGGAGGAGGAAAGAAGGAGAGTAAATCAGGTGATTAAGAAATGAGAAGCCGGAAAGAAGTGGTTATCATACGAAAAATATGTGAGAAGCTAAACACCATGGTTATGCTTCATGCAATTCGAAAAAAAAAAAAAAAAAAAGGTTTGCCAACCCATGTGCTGCAGTCTTATTCCGCAATATACATGTTGCAAGAGCACCATGTTATCGCCGTAACAGTGTTGCTACGTGTAGAAATAGTATACTGTTATTAAGATAAACGTAGGCCAAAATATATTCTCTTGGTCAGATCTCTGGCTTGAAAAATGTGGTTACAATTTGCGTGTCGAGAAAGGTCCCGTTGCCTCGAGCAACACACACCCAATCGTTAAGTGTAGAGGAGATTTGCGGCACCGTAATCACCAAACTGGAACGAAGCCGAAAAATACACCAATATTTTTTCGTTCATCTCATGCCAGTCGTTTCCGCGTAAATTCAAAGGCTACCCGCTAATAATTACTGGGTTTTTAAGCGCCGAAACTACAATATGGCTATAAAGCACGCCATAGTGGGGCATCCAGAATTAATT
This sequence comes from Hyalomma asiaticum, assembly GCA_013339685.2. NCBI lineage: Eukaryota > Metazoa > Arthropoda > Arachnida > Ixodida > Ixodidae > Hyalomma > Hyalomma asiaticum. The sequence continues at coordinate 312,549,967 of CM023481.1, forward strand.
TCGACCCCCCTGGGGTTCTTTACCGTGCACCTAAATTCACGTGCACAGGAATTCTTGTATTTTCAAAATCCGCGGCGACGAGGCCGTGGAATCGAAATCGTGTCCTCGGGTTTGGCAGCGCGGAGGCCTACCTGCTGGGCTACCAATGTGGATGAATGGCCACCTCCTAGCGATAACCACATTAGGAAGGATTGCACCAGTACAGGAGAAAGAAAAGAGCACGGCAAGAAATTGTGCATAACGTGTTGGAAGGGGGAGGGGGATAGTTGGACCACCCTAAAACCAGTGCGAGCAGTGAAAGAAACTTCGGCGCGGCAGGTTATGTGACGAACACGCGCAAGACGTGCATAAAGCCAGAATCTCTCGACAATTTGCTTTTCTTGCACAAAAACATGTAAGAAGACACACTGGGAACTCTGCCGCGAAAGTATAAAGACTAAATACCTGCATAGCGTGACGTGATATGAGAATATCATGTCACAGTTCGTTTTTCTTTTTTGGCTGTACATACGTCTACCCATGTCTACACTCAGTTTGTTATAGTTATAATCGAAATTTGTATATTTAAAACACCATTCATAAATTTGAATTTCATCTTTTTCTTGTTAAGGCAAGGTACTACTCAGATACTGAGGACTGGTGTTAAATATCTAGAAGGGTGTGCGATTAGGTTTGTTGGTAGAGCATGCTTTTTGATAGAGGGTGCAATAAATACAAGAAGTTCGAGAACAGTGTAGTGTGTTGCCTGTCACCTTCGTTTCTATTACGCTTTTTATTAAAGCTAAAGTCATACTACAAATCAGTTGGCTGTCACAATATGTTACAAAACTCTCTTGACGATTTCTATCTGAATATGCGGAGAAATAGGTACAGTATGCCTCTGATCAATAAATTTTCTTCGCACCCATTATCGTTGCTCAAAATATTTCCACATTAGGTCGTTTTTCGGACTTAATAACTGAAGCTCAAAATGTACTTCTTAACTAAGCATGCGACAACGAAACGTCTATTATTGCTGCTTAAAACTTCTTGCTCGAAATTTCATGCTCGGGCCTTGGTCGGGCCTGATTTGCAGTCGGGCCGGGCCGGGCTGGGTAGGTGAAGTTTTTTTTCGGGCTCGGGCCGGGTGCGGGCCTCCCTTTGATTCACCGGACCGGGCTCGGGCGGGTCAACTTCAGCGAGTGGCGGGCTCGGGCCGGGCCCGGGCCGAAAATCACGGCCCGTGCAGTGCTCTAATATACGTGTACGTACTGTGGAAAAAGACAAGGAAGCAACAGAGCGTGTAAACGCAAAAAACTTAGCCGGTCTGTATGTCTGTCTCTGTGTCACACGATTTCACCGCACGGGCCATGATTGCGATCCACAAAACTAGGCTGAGTCGCTGAAGGGGTCATCCACATATCAACATTATACAGTGCAAAGGAAACAGGCCTATTAGAGGCAATGTTTATGCACATAACGGTGATCCGCAGCGTTCATTTAATTAAGAATACATATTGGACTATAAATACTATGTATGGCCTTTTATAGACTACGAAAAAGCATTTGATTCCATAGAAATACGAGTAGTTCTAGAAGCTTTGCGTTAACAAAACCATAAGTGACATCTACAAACATTGCACAGCCACTACTCATACACGAAAAGAGCAGAAAAATTCCGATCATGAGAGGAGTCAGACAAGGAGATACAATCTCTCCGATGTTATTCACTGCATGCCTCGAAGAAGTGTTCAAACGTCTAGACTGGGAAGGAAAGGGAATTGGAGTAGACGGAGAATATCTCAAGGTTCGCGACATTGCGGCTCACGAACTGCAAAACATGATTGAGGACCTAAACCGGTAGTCTTAAAACAGGACTAAAAATAGAATAGGCCAAAGACTAAAACTATGCTCAGTTCAGTCTAGTTGAGGAACAGGAATTTAAAATTAGGCGTTGGCAGAAGTCGTGCCATGCTTCCCGCATATTCGCCTGCGAAGGCTACGCAGTATTTGCGTATGCTCCTTCAAGCTTTTATGAATAAACAAGCCATGGATAACGATCTACCCAGTGAGTTTGGAATTTCATATTTATTTTTCTTGTGGCTGGATTCGGAAGGGTTCAGGAATCAAGTAGCATCCTCTCCATCGTCTCTGGATCAAACCCTTCGAGACAAACAGCGCAATGTCGAAAATATTTGCATTCGTCGCACCGAGGGCCGGCAAACCAGAATTTGTAGGCGCCATGCCACTCGCCTTGCTTGGGTGGCTCACAGGTGAAGGTGCCACTTTGCACAGCGTTGACTGTAGGGCAAAACGTCACTTGGAGTTGCATGGCGGCCGCCATCATTTCCCGGTGGCGCGCGGGTGCCGTGCTTGTGTTCGTTCTCGGGTGATTTACGCAATCGTGCGCAATCTTCCGAGTCGCTACAGAAGTTCCGACGTGCTTGGCTTTCTACCTGTGCTCAGAAAGGGGCAATTTTGTCCCTCGAAGGAGGCAGCTCTTCCCCGCCCGCTTCAACCGTTCGGACTTCCTTGAAGATGCAAGTTTCGTTTGCTTCGTTGGTGCAACGTGTCTTTTCATTTTGCTGCCGCAACACTGTGCACGCCCACAGGCGTTTTCTTACCTTTTCAAATAAGGCTCCCTGGACGTCGCCACAATCTCATTGGGAGTGTTGTAAATACGCCGGGAAGAGGGAGCAGCCTTTCTTCCGTGGACACTCGCTTGCTTCGTTTTTGTCCCCTCATGCCACCCTGCACGCTGCAGGTTTTCTTTTCTTTTTCTTTTTTTTTTTCTTTTAGCATGCCATCCATACGGACAGGCTGTGCTCTTGCTTCCAGTAGAAGTCGTCTTTGGCGGTGATTCGTTTCGGTGGCGAGGACTTTGCGAAGTTTTTTTCGTGGTCTGCATCGTTTTCGTGCCGTCGAAGGCAACGCTGTCGAAACGTTCACTTTTCACAGAAAGACGCACGTGCTTTTCGCAGGAACTCGAGTCCGACAAGCGCGGTCCTCACAAACGGTTTTCCTTCTCCAGCGGCAATGCTCAAGGAAAGCATCTGGAACCAATAGACCTGTTCTTGGGTACGTCACGAAAGGGCAGTGACGTCAGCCACGTGACCCTAGCGCGCACGCGCGAACTGACTGGTTGGCAAAACGTTGCAACGTTCGGCGTGGTTGCATGCTGCCGTACGGGTGGATCGAGTTTGTACTCTTTTGTTTTATGCGCGTGCACATGGCCGCTTTGACATGGTGGTTAGCTTTTGCGCTGCAGGACGTGCCAAACGCGCGACAGAAGGCAGCGGCATTGTTTTTTTTTTTTTTTCCCTCTTCGATTTCCGAAGTGCGAACGACACAGTCGACGGGAAGCGTGGGTGCGAACTGTGCGCTGGATAAAACAGCAGCCGTCAGACAGCAACACGATTTTTGGAATGCATTTCATCACCGGTAAGTGCTAGCCCGTTACCTAGAGCTTTTAGGCGTTTTGTTATTTGTGCTTCCGCAGCATTTGTATATTTGATCAACTCGGTTACCCCGTCTTGATTTCTGAGCACCCGGAGCGGGTAGCTAGCGTATTTGCTTTCAAGTGGACCAGCCCTGAACAAAAATGAAGAAGTGTGAGCGTTTTGAAGGCACTTTGAAACAGAAGCATTCTTCCAGTAAGCGGTGGTTCCGAACGTTGTGCAGATTTTCTCATTTCGCGCTCACCTTGCTGCAACTCACGTCGGGCTAGCAGTCCAAAGGAAAAATTTAAAGGTGAACATTTGACCGAGATCTGTCTGGTTGGGACGAAATTAAAGGTGAAAACAGGGGGACACCAACCAAATTATAATCATTTAAAAGTAAAATTTACTTCTAAAGATGAAAAAACCCGACGTTTTGGGTCCCACTCGGACCCTTCTTCAGGGGTGACTGGAGGGCACCAGACACCCCTGCAGTCACCCTCCAGTCACCCCTGAAGAAAGGTCCGAGTGGGACCCGAAACGTCGGGTTTTTTTCATCTTTAGAAGTAAATTTTACTTTTAAATGATTATAATTTGGTTGGTGTCCCCCTGTTTTCCCCTTTAAAGGAAAAATTTGTTTGTGTTTTCAGGCGCGATAGACAGTACCAGTCTCGCCTGTTTTCGACCGTACAAAAGTTTAATTCCTGAGCAAAAAGAACAGAAGGAAATGCAAATGAGCGCTACAACTCGACCGGCCATGCAGGTACAGTTCGCAGTGTGGATGCTGCCTGCAGCTCGTATGGCATGGCGGTGGTTCTCCGTGACGGTGTTTGCTTTGAGAAACATGCATTCCATGCCTGGTTGGTAAAGGATTGCTGTGTTCGGCATGGTTCCATGTTGCCGTACGGATGGACCGTGTGCGTACTGGTTTTTGTGCGCGTTACCTGGCCGCTTTCACATGGTGGTTAGCTTTTGCGCTGTAGTATGTGCTAAACGCGGGACAAAATTATGGCAGCGGCATCGTTTTTTTTAACCCTCTGGGATTTCCGAATGACCGCAGCCGACGGAAAGCGTTCGTGCTCTAGTTCGAGACAAGCACTAGATGTACTTGGCCTTTCACTAAGCCGTACGCCTTGCGCGATCAGTAACGCTTCATGGCCTCTGCATTGTACGGGCCGGGCATGATCGCGAGGTACACACAGAACCGAATGCTTGGCCGAGGTTTAGGGTCATTCTTCCATTCCGAAATGGTGTATGGGTATGGATACTGCATTCCACGAACTTGCAGCTTCTTTTCGACAAACCGCTGGCGCGCAATCTCGGGAAGGGACAGCACCATCGCGTGCAAAGTCCGCGCAAACTGCTGGAGCCGCCGGAGCTTTTTGCCAACCACTGCGAAAGTGGTCCGCCGCGATGTCGATGCTCTGCGGGCCGCCACATTGTTGACAAACAGGGACAGGTGCATAAGGGAGCCGCTACAGGATTGAGGGCAAAAAATTGAAGATAAGACTCGAAGGAACGGGAAGATGAAGTTCAAGCCCAAGCAACAATTTTTCCACGGCAAAACTTCGGCCCGACGTCTCTGGCCGACCGCAAAACCGTCGGCCGACGTTCGGCAACCAACGTGGGGCCAGCTGTGGGGATTGACACTGGCCTAACGTCGGCCGATTGTCGGCAATTGACGTAGGCCCATGGTCGTGGCCGACTAGGCCGAGTGCGCGCCGCACGCCGTTTCACCACTGCCCGACGTTCCTAAGCGCCGGCTTGACGACGGCCGTCGGTCGGGCGCAGACGCTTTTTTTTCGTAGGCATTATTCTGTTTTTTGTTTTGTATATATGTATTCAATCAAAATATATCAGTTTTATTAAAATATATCTTGTTTTTATGCACATCGTATTTTAGGCTAACGGTTCAGTTTAATTAGAGGCGTTCAACAAGCGCACAAGAACCTAGCACGCACGTAATACGCAATTAAACGCCTCTGATCATCTGTACTCGTCAGCGATTAAATACTTTTCAGTAGTTTATTTGGTGGTAATATGCAAATACGGCTACTTTTCATGCAGCAATATGTTCGCACTGAGCAGCAGTCAATGTGTAGCGCTTCCATTCCAGCAGCTTCCTTTTGTGTAGGCTCCTTTTGTTCGGCCAGTTCTCATGCTCTTGCGCTCGCACCAACTGAAAAAGAAATACGATGAGCGAATAATACTGTGCGCAAAGAAAATACACACTGATGTCACTTTTGTAAATTCTGTTAACACAATAGCAAAATAATTTTGTCGTACAGCACACTCAAGAACCATCAAATGAACTTACAGCCACAATTGGTGCACCGAGATTCTCAAGAGTGCTTCAAGCACCAGAGCAGGAAATCCTTGAAGATCGGCTGACCACATTGGATCAGAATCATCACTGGAAAAAAAAAAAAACAAGAACAGTGCCTAAAAGGAAAGGAATATATATGAATCAGACCACACGATTATACGAACAAAATAGCACATACATTAACTCTATGCACAGCGTCGACACTGCGGTCACGCGTGCCATACACGATCAGCGCATATCTCAGTCTCGCGCGCTGTCTGTGTAATTGCTGCACTCTACCAAAGTCGAAAACAACAATCCATCCTCACAATAATGTACCAGCCACTTATCGTACAGTCGGCATTTCTCATTTACAGGAACAAAAGTGACCGAATTCGGCGAGAAAAGCGCTAAGTATGACTTTTATAAACGTGCGTCTTACCTCATTTATTAATTTCTCCAGCGTATAGCAAAGTATCCACACTTGCGTTTTGTTGGGGTCTTCATTCCAGTGTTCCCTAGAGAAAGGAGCAAAATAATCACGCATACGATAAGATGAACATATAATAAGAGGAATTACGCACTCCATACTTACTAAAAACGAATTCCTGATTCCTCGGACAAGGGCCGTTCCCTTGAAACATTTCTTGTTCTGTTGGAAGAGTATAAAACGTACGGTCCAGACTGACCCAACAGTTGCACAAATCAAAGCGAGCACTGAGCAAAATCGATCTTGCGCTACAGGATGAGGAATGCCACTTACGCGTATACGGCTTCGGTCGGAGCCGGGACAGGGCACCTGCGTGTCTTGACGGGATAGTTCGCGCTTTATCTGCCTATGTTGCTTTTTGTTAACGGTGTTCATATGAGCATTCAATTCGTAGCAGAAATCTACACTTGCACGCTCACCAGCACGTCCTCGCACTCATGGAGCATATAGAGCTGTGATTTGGCGGGAACGAATTTGCGCCCGGCGGCTGGAGGCAGGAGCCTTTCTCTCCCCCCTCCCCTTGACCAACAGACGCTGTCACGGAAAAAAAAAATCAAGCAAAGATCCCCGTTTCCGCTCTCTCGCCCTAGCTGCTACATCGTAAATTATCTTCTCTCGTTCAGCCGCGCACGTTCTGCGGTTCATCTGTCGCTCGTCTTGGGAGAGGGAGATGAAATCGTTGTTGTTTTGTGGTGTTTTACGTCCCAAAACCAGTTCTGATTATGAGAGACTTCGTAGTGGAGGGCTCCGGAAATTTCGAGCATCTGGAGTTCTTTAACGTGCACTGACATCGCACAGCAAGGGAGATGACGTCGGGGAAGCAGAAACGAGCACCAGCAGTGGGCCGTGAACCAACCCCACTTTTCTTTTTTTCTTTTTAGGAAGAAGCTCGCATATTGCTTCTCTGGCTGCTGTTTGGTGGCATGTCTCTACACGCGTGTGAGAAAGAAAAAGGCGCGAGAATTCTCCGTGCAAACAGTGGTCTTCAGTGCCAAACTGAAGGGTGCCAGAAGCGAATCGAATATCGAAGAATTTGACATGTACTGTTCGGATGTTAAGCAACTGTTTTTACATTTAACAAAGCCACGTTTACATTCCAACATTAATTATCTGAAAATTAAATCTAGACATGTAGCATCAGCTAAATATAAGCGTGTCCTTTGCAAAGAACTCTTCAAAGCATGTGAATGACCATCTCTGGATACGCATCGCTAATCGCTCTTGTATGTTTTATGCCTACCGTATGCCGTGGGGATGGAATTATCGCATTTTCGCACTGATTCTGTCTTTGTAAAATGTAGCTGACAATGACAAACGTTAACGTTAACGGATAATGGCCGGTCGATTTGAAGACTGAATAAAAGATAATGTTTGACTCGACATTCGACGTTCCCAAATAATCGCACATCTTCGCCAAAAATTCTGTGATTTCATTCCTATGATTATTCGACGTACTGAATTATATCGGTCCTAAATTTGTATTCACGACCGTGCCTGACGAGATCTCTGGGTTAGCAGCCCAGCTTTTACACAGCTACGTTCCTAGAGAACCCAGAAGGCGCATGTTGTACGTCCTCAGAATATTCAGCTGAAATTGACACTTTACACAAGCCTCGCACTAGTCTAAGAATAAAAATCATACTATTCTTGAATAGCACTCAGAACCATGCATAGGCGCATTGACCCATATAGGAGGCTATGATTGTCCATATGAGCGTTTAACCATAAGAGTCATCACTTAAAGTGCAGAGAAGAATCCTCGCTGCTTGCCCTGTGAATCATCGTGCAGTTACTTTCGCAAAAAGGGGAAGAGCTAATAATAAACTTTTGCGCTTGCTCAGCAGCCACGCCTCCCCCCCCCTCCCCCTCTTAACTACTAATTAAGTGCGATTGACTTCGATCATTTTCATTTTCTTACTGCCACTGACAGTTAATGTGTCACAGTCAGTTACAATTAACACGCCATTTGCATAGCAACCGTTTCAGTCAATTTTTTCTTTTTTTTTTTTTGCAGTTCAACTACGCACAAAGATGTCGATCTCTCTCATAACAGCTAACATGGTGATGGGCCAGTTGGTATGCGTTCATATTTACAATAGTGCGAAGACAAAACAGGCGCTGACTAAAATTTGCTGCGTGCGGCATATCCGCACATCAACTATACATCAACTGCCAGTGTGCGGGAGGTCTGCCGCAATTTTTTTTTCACTTAGCAATGGTGCTGGCGAAAAGATCAGAATATATTGAAGTCAAGCTTGTAATTGGGTAGTGAAAGCATAACTTTTATTTTCGTCATAAAGATGAGCGCAAGAGTTGAGCGATTAGTACGGAAGTTAATGTGACAGACATATCGGTAAAATAGTTCCTTTATCAAAAACAGCGAAGTGTGAATCCTTTGTAGGCGAATGTTGTTATCATCAGAACGAACTCGTGAAAAGCATGTAACAAATAAGAATGCTTAAATTTAAACTCGTGAACTTTGCATATCCTCACGACGGTGACTTGCCATATTACATGCGTACCACAGTGACTGATTCAGCATGTTTCAGTGTAGCTTTCCTTGACCCTGCAGGAGTGCACCAATACGAACGTTACTTATTATGTGCACATCAGCGCACCGTATGGCAATCACTTATCTGCAGTGAAACTGACGTCACTCCGAGACAAGCGCTATAGTTACGCGGATCAATTTAACTACCGTACAAGCGTCACAGGAAGGAAATAGCGGAGATGGAAAGGCAGGGAGGTTAACCCAGTGCAGGACAATTATTCTCAATTAAAGCGGCTGCAGAAATCAGCGTTCCTCTCCGATAGACACTACTGTACTACAGTACGCTACCAAACTTGCACAAGGGAAAAGGGTATTGAAAGTTCGACTAGTTGGAGAGAAAAAAAAACATTATATTAAAGTTAGGGAGACTGGTTGTCGACGTGCCCGGTAAGCTAATACACGTTGGCGGCGATGACGACAGAATGTGAGTAGGGCTAGGGCGCCCACCTGCACCATTAAGGTATCGCAGGTAATTGACGACGACGACAGCAAGAACAGTAGCAATTTAATAATAGTTGTGATCGAAAATGCGACCACCGCAACCGGGCTTGAACCTGCGTGGTTTGTGTCATCAGCCAAGCACCATAACCGTGCACCATGCTTGTCATAATGTTATGTGGCCAAATACCCAACACTATACATAGAAAATCACCACAAGTGGCTATGCACAATCATTACTACAACTACTGATGCAATGTAGTATGTACCTTTATTTACGATATGCACGTGTGGTCCGTTGCTGCGAGTCGTACTACAGCAAGTTTGCCCGTGTGTCTGCTTGTGTGACGTGATTGTGTTTGTTTTGTTTTGTGTGGTTTTACGTCCCAAAACCAGCTCTGATTATGAGAGACGCCGTAGTGGAGGGCTCCGGAAATTTCGACCACCTGAGGTTCTTTAACGTGCACTGACATCGCACAGCACACGGGCGTCAACATTTCGCCTCCGCGTGATTATGTAGAAGACTATAAAGAGATTAAAACTGTGAATGCAGCCCGTTGAGACAATAAATTGAAAAAAAAAAAAGCTATTCCAATCAGCTCGCGAATTTCTTGATACGTTCAAGCGCACACGTAAATTTTGACGATGTGAAATATACTGATCGGTTTTCAATGATTCGCTCGGTTCGTACTGCTACAGGAACGTTTATTTTACAATATTTACAACTGGTCGATGTTTTCTTCGTTTCTCGATCGTCTCTGAACAAGTTTTGTTCCTCGCTTGCGGCCGCTCTCCCTCCCTCTCTCTCTTCCCGTCGAGGTGCGACACCGTCCTTCACTCGGTGGGACGTGTGTGTGTGTGTGTGTGTGTGTGTGTGTGTGTGTGTGTGTGTGTGTGTGTGTGTGTGTGTGTGTGCGCGCGCGCGCGCGCGTGTGCTTCGAACTCCCTCCTTCCTTCCTATTCTTTCATATCCCCTTCCCTTTGAGTGTACCGGTTGAGGTGTCCTCTCCGGAGAGACAGTTATACCCCTGTCACACGAGGCAACTAAAGTGCACTTTGAGCAAGTGCACTTCGCCGCTAGTGTCATTCGCACGCTGTCACACGGGAACGTTTAGTGACACTCGCTGCAAAGTGCACTTGCAGGCAAGTGCGTTCGCCGAACTCACTTCGCGGCGACGAAGTGTGTAGCCTCGGTACCAGTGGCTTGTAAACAAATACGCTAATGCACAATGCGGCGCCCGTAGTATGTTTAAAACATTGTTTTCGTTATTAGAAGCACTGCAATGTATTAAAACAAATCATATTTCAACAAAGAAACCTCGCTATTCTTGTCCTCGGGCAGTTTGCAGCCACGTCCGCTAGGGGAATGCACATTCCCAAAGCACACTTCTGTTTCTCGTGTAGCAGCGCGTGAGCGTAAGTGCACTTTGTGAGCGTAAGTGCACTCGCTCAAAGTGCACTTTAGTTGCCTCGTGTGACAGGGGTATTATCGTGCACTCCCCTCCCCCTTCCCACCTTTCCACAACAATAAAGAATCTCTTCTTGAAGCGATGCGTCCGAAACGAGTTTCATATGGCCGCCTCGTCGACGGAGACCCCTCAGGCGATGCAGCTGCTCGTAGCCTTCTTGGGAGGAAACCGCCAAGTTTCGGGGCGCCTATGAGAACCCCTCGTTCCGTGCGTAGGAAACGGAATACACACACGAGTGTCCGAGTTAAGCCGTCCCATCCGCACGGGAAGGGCGCCTCAGAACCCCGCACAGCCTTTCTTTGCCCCGTTGAACGTAATCTCTCCCACAGCGCGGTCAGTCAGAGCAACGTTTTTAGAACATCGAGTCAGAGCAGCTCGGCGTCAGGTGTTCGTTCTCTTAACAATTCCTAAAATGATATTTCCCATTTATATTTCTTGTTTGTGTCGATGCCCAAATTTCAGATTGCGGCCACGCTTGTTCTCGGGTGATTTTTTTTTTTCAGCGCTTGTGTGGTACAGTATTTTGGCACGATAAAAATAAAAATAGCCCCACACGGCATAGTGAAACTTGAGAAGGACGGGCGAAGAAAATGTTCCGCTAAGAGACTATCACATAAACAATGAAAAGCAATATATAACTAAACTTCAAAATATTCGCGCTCAAAATCAGCTGGCACTTTTGGCCAGCTTCACTGGATGTTCAGCAAGGTTTATCATTCATTGTTTTCGTGAGACGTCCGTAATAGCTAGGAACGTCAAAAAACTGACAAAAAAAAAAGAGAAAAGGATATACGATGTGGGAAGGGCGGGGGGTGGGGATAACGTCTTAAGTTAATTGCAATGTATCTTATTATTATTATTATTATTATTATTATTATTATTATTATTATTATTATTATTATTATTATTATTATTCCTCTCAATCAAGAAGGCAAAAAATTGCACAAAAAGTAATTCTGCCTGAACGCGTGTCTGTACATGAGCATGCATTTGTTCGAGGAAGTTGAATATATCAAAGACTGGTTCGGCGCGTTGGCCGCAACTGTTGTTCCGACGTGCTGCCATCGTGCCTTGCCGGCGAATCGGCGTCTGGTCTGGAAGCGAGGTCGGGCGGACGCCCGTTGCCGACTTCCGACCGACGTGGCTGGCGGCCGATGTCAGGCCAACCTCTCTCGAACCTCCGCTGGCCGACACAGTCGGCTTCCGATCATTTCCCAAACGTCGGCCGGCCAGTCGGCCAGTGACAAGTCGGCCAATGTTGCTTGGGAGGCTGTACAGTGAAAGCGGGCAGGCGGGCGGGAGAGGGATTTCCGAGGTGTTCTGGTAAAAGCGAAGGTTTGAGGAAAGCATGAAGAGGGAAGCTACGGCGCGAAAGTTCTAGTGTATGAAGAACTTTGGCACCTGCCTTTCCTGTTGCGAGACATTTACGCACGGAAAACGCTTCTTCTGCTCCTTCAAATGACAATCGGCTGCCGCGAAGACCACTAACGACCGGTCGAACGTCTGCGCGAGTGTGTGTGACTGCAGCCAACCATCCGCCCGCTTTCCAAGTGCCGCCAGTCCGGCGCCTTTGGCTTGGTTCTGAATGGACGGATGTCACACATAACGTACACTTCTACGGGCATGCAAAGAATTCTGTCTCTCTAACAGAGTGGCGGCAGGCCTTTGTTTCGGCAGACGTCGCCGTTCCGCGGAAGAGCCGAGGAAGTATCGAATCAAAGTTTGACCTCAGTCTTCAAATCGAACTGTCATTATTCACTAAGTAAATATTTTTCAGTGTCAGATTGATTGATTGATTTGTGGGGTTTAACGTCCCAAAACCAGTTCTGATTATGAGAGACGCCGTAGTGGAGGGCTCCGGAAATTTTGACCACCTGGGGTTCTTTAGCGTGCACTGACATCGCACAGCACACGGGCCTCAACATTTCGCCTCCATCGAAATGCAGCCGCCGCGGTTTTTCAGTGTCAGCTGTGCCGAGATAAACACATATAATCAGTGCAAAAGTGCGAATTTCACCCCACGGGCATAACACGTGCATAAAAAAAAAAACAGATAGCATACGCATATACTGTAGTGTCGCATCTACAACGACGCGAACCTCCACAGTAAACAGCACTGCGTCGCCATTCTTTTACCAAATAAGAGGAAATTTTGACTGCGACAGCTCAAATATTGTCTACCTTCTTGAATGCACCGTGTGCAACGCCCAATACATTGGCCAAACTGAGACTCCATTCAGGATAAGAATAAACAACCACACGGCACACATAAAGATCCTGCCCCACCTTCCTCTCTCCAAGCACGTAAATGATCTTAGTCATCCCTTCCATACATTCACAGCTGTGGTGCTCCAATCTGATTTCAAAACGCATTATGACGGGGAGGTTAGCGAATCTTACCTTATTCACAAATTCAATACTGTGTCTGGTGGCATCAACGAAAGTACAGGCCGACTATCTTGCTTGCCCTGTCAGGCAACTAAACCAATTAACGACGCAAGCGACTAAGTGTCTTTAATATTTTATATTCCTTTTTATCATTATTGTTGTTGTTTCTTTAGGGCTCCACATGCAAATCTATGTGCACTATGAACTCCCGGAACTCTCATTTTTCCTCTCTTTTTTGCTTTCTCTCTCTCTCTTTTTTTTTTCTGGTGCACATTCATGGCGCTCCTGTTGAGATGCAGCAATGACGGTCGATTTCATTCTCTACGCATTGTTAATTTTTGTGTGTCCCAATTCTTTCTCATTGCATTTATTTTCGTTTGTTACCTGACGATATTTGGTTCCCCATCATGTTTATTGCTGTCTTTCTCTTATTGTTGTCTGATATGTCTTGTTCATTTCACACTGCACGCGCACAAGGTGCAAATAGCCTTGTGTGCCCTCGGCGCTCACTCGGGCAGTGTCTCCTGTTGGGATGCGGAACTGATTGTCGATGTCCACCTGTTTTATTTTATTTTATTCCTATTGTTAATTTCTTGTTTGCTCTGATTTCATTTATTTTCATGTATTATCTTAGGGTATTTAATTCCCCATCATGTTTCTTGTTGTCTTTCTCTCATTTTTATCTGGTATATTTCACTCAGATCGCGCCGCGCGCGCAAGGTGCAGATATGTATTGTGTCCCCTTGGCTGAGCATCGCGCACTTTCGCTAGAGAACGGGTTCCACGGAGTATGACTCGTCAAACTAAACGACTCTCCTTTCTGTGTGATGTTTTCTCTTCTTTTATTCTTTTTTTTCTCTTTTTGTGTGTGTGTGTGTCTGTATGTATACATGCCTTTAACGAACCAAACCATTCAAGGTTGTTCGCGGATGCGCTACGTTTCTTTTTGTATCCCCCATTTTCCGTGAAACACGGCGCGGGGACAATCCTTTGAACTATACTGGTACCGACCGCGCACAGAACAACCCGTCTTTCCCCCGTTCCCCCCCCCCCCCCCTCCTCTTTGTACTCTCCACACAACAACGACATTTGGCTTCAGCGGTTCCGCGCTGCACTGCGGGAGTCGCAGCACCATGGACTCCGCAGCGCGAGTGTCTTCAAACGAGGGCGCACAATCTGCAACCAGATGAGCTCGGCCCACCCGTTCTTTATTATGGAGGCGCCGTGCGGACGCAGACGTCATCTTGGACTGGCCTTTGCTTCCTGGACACATATCTGTATCTCAACCCCCCCCCCCCCCCACTCCTTCTTTTATTTATTTATTTATTTTTTTTGTGAGCTCTCCCCTTTCCACCCCCCATTATGCATGTTCGTGAAGTGTACTTAAGGTGGCGGTCCCACTCCGGCGGCGCGCTCTCCGCATTTTAGTCGTTTTTTGCGAACGCGCTGTGCTTTCTACGCTGGTTTTGCAGATGTGAGCTATACAGCGTAAGAAAGCTTAATTTCTGCGCTTTCCTATTACACTTATCATTATTGCCTAGACTGAAGCGTTAAGTAACGACAGTGAAAACAGTGGGAGCAAGAAACGGTGTCTGGCATACAGGCTTCCGCATTACTGAGTTTCCAGCAAAACTGCTCAGCATAGGGAAATGAAATTTTCTGAGCCCTTAAATGAAATGTCATTCCAGAATTCTATGAAGAGAAATTTCGTGTAAAGCAATCAGGAACTTGTACAGACTCCAATGAAAATGACCAAAACAATAGAAGTTTATGATCGAATGACGTTTGTTCTTTTCAACGCAGAACAGCAGCATTTGGTAGTTTCCTAGACCGTAGTCTACTTATCATCTGCGCGAGGTTGAGTTACATTCTGATGAACACATCACGAGTTATTATTACTTCAATTTGGCAATTTTGAGCTCTACTTATCCACGCATTACTGAAGAATTGACCAAACCGTTTATGTTGAAGCTCTGAAATTTTGAATAATCAAGCAGGAAGCCCTTCTCTGAAATCCTATGAAGAGAAAATTCTCTTTTTCTCATTAGGAAATCTAAACGGACGTAGTGAATTTAGCTAATTTTTCTGCTGGCAAGGTCGGTACAAATTGGCATTTCTCATCATGCACATGCTAATTCACGGCAATTACTGCACTTTAGTGGAGTCATACGGTGTCTTACGATGACTTGTGCTCAGTAATTTTACCGAGGAGCGCGTCAAACTAAAGATTTTTGATAAAAAATAGATCTTATAATTGTTTTCTAGCAGTGGTGCCGTCTGTGAGAAAAAAAATCAACCTCTTGCGCTTGAATTCCAACGTTTGTCAAAAGCGGCGCCACTAAACCTTACAAAGCGGGTACGCTCTCCCTCCAGCGAGCCTCATACAGTTTTACCCCCTTCTCGAGACCGGTTTCTGTGAGCGCGCGCGTCACGGCATTCGGGTATTCGGAGAACCATGTCCAGCTTCCCTCCTCTGCTTCACGCTGTGCGCGAGAAGGCACCCATTGTCCCCCTTCTTCACATCTGGACAATGCCGCAGCCCTCGGACCAAAACATCGCGCAGGGGTGTACATTTTTTCTTGTTTTTTTTGTGAAAGATACGTTCAAAAGGTGGGGAGATAAGGAAAGTTATTACTGGTGACCGCAGTGTCTGTCTAGCTCAAGCAGCTGACACGAAAGGTGGAGTGGGAGTGAGAGAGGAAAGCAGAGGGGAGCTATCTACGTGTAACCAATAGGACACAATGCCTGCCACTTCTCCGTGGTCTGCGCTACTGAGCGACAAATTCTTTGGAAAGAAACTTCGGTAGAGACTCCGAAGTGCACGGTAACCGTCTCTCATCTGTGGAAACCTGAACTGAAACACTCGCACGGGAAGGGGAGTGAAAGGAGGGAGTAGGAGGGAGAGGTCGCATTCAGTGGCATTCAGGGAAAGGGCGGCGGCTTCCTCTTGGTGTGGTGTGCCCCGCGACGAAATAGCCGACGATCTCGCAGCAAGTGCACGCCTACCGTTACCTGTCGATGTCCCCTAGGCTTGAGCAGCGAAGACATTCGTGGCACCATTCAACGCCACATACAACAGCGGCACCCAGACCCAGCATCGCAGGCGTGGAAAAACTACCTGCTGTCACCTCGCGCAACATGTTGCACTACCAACGGACGGGACTGCTGCGGTTGCGCGACGGGTGCATGTGGACGCAATCGCGCACAAACAAATCCGTCAACTTCAGGTCTGCATATGCGCTCCCTATTCACCATCGAACCTACCTTTATACACGCAAGTGCCTTGGATGCGGAGCGATCTCGACGTTATTTCACGTAACGCTGGAATTTGAGTTTCTGGTTATTATTCCATTTCCTCTAAATCCTACGAGGTTATGCTGCGTGACGTGAAGCCCAGGTGGCCAGCGAAGCCTGATCCCCATGGCACATAGCGTTGCAGCTGCTTTTGGCGCTACAGGTATATATAAAGTGAGGGCCCCACCCTATATTCATTCAATGGCCTGAACAAAATCTCTCCCTCTCTCCTCGGCATAACAGTGCAAGTGTGCAGTGACGCGTGACAAGCTATCTTGAAGAGGGTGCTTCAAAAACGAACTGCGAGATGTTGCGTGCATAAGCTAATAGCACACCTACCTCATGACCATATGTCCCTGCCCCCTACTCTTCCGTAGTCACCGCTCAACGCTCTCAGTAACCGCACAAGCGATTTTGAAGTGCACGCAAAACTTGCCTTCGCCTTCCGCGTTTTTCCAGATTCGTACGGCGATATCTGCAATGTTACTTTCTCCATACGGTGAAGCGTGATAAGTTCGGCAAGGTACTGTGTCTCCTATTGTACGCGACTTCGGTTCAGCAATACGATTAGAAAAAGAAAAGCGTTGAGCAAGCCCTCTTTAGTGGGAAGTGGGGATGACTGGGTGACCTGTAGCACTCCAAGCATTTCTCAAATGTTGCGTGTTTCGAAATCCAGCGAAGCTTTGAGACACGTGATAAGATAGTATTCTCGTTGACATATATGGTGTTTTATCTCCGTTATCATCATACTCGCGTGGTGGTCCCATCTCCACATTTCCCACCCGCTTTTTCGTGTAACCACCGCACCTTCGAAAATCGATCGAGCAGGTTTTCCCGTCATTTCTTTTCGCGAAGTCTCAGAACACAAAAAAAGGTTGCGGTGACGCTTCACTTAGCAAACTCGGGATTGTTCCGGAATATTCGGGCGCAACGCCTCCCTTGTGTACTGCGAGCAGGATGTTACAAATCTGTGGTCTTTGTGCAGACGTCTCGTGGTTCCTTCGAGACCAAGAGATTCGCAAGGAACGTTTGGGGCAGTCAGTCTTTGCTCAGGTGAATTAATTCATACGCGCATAAGTTACGCGCCAGCGTTTGAGTGATACCCCCCTGTTGTACACCGCTTTTACTGTAAATGTGGCCGTTCACTCAAGGGTCGTTGGCTCAGTCGTTGTTGGCTGCATCTAGGGAGCACCGCTCAAGAGCAACGTACCGACCAAGAAATGCGATAAACACCAGTAGCGCGCGCGCGCGCGCGTGTGTGTGTTTTCGCCTTTGGTAGTGTTACGAAAGACGGGTGGGGTACGGGGACTTTGGTAGCCCCACCGCTTCGAAGAGGCGCTGGAGTGAGGAGCCAGGAAAGACGGTCGATCGAAGAAGACTGACAAAAGACTTTATACAATATTGTACATAACCCACGGCCGTGTCTCCGTGAAGAGCTCTTGACACGGCCGGGTCTTCCTGAGCAGTCGCCGGTGCCCTCCGATGCACCCGCTTTTCTCCTCTCGTTCGGTCGCTTCCTCCTCGCGCTTTTCCACGAAGCGGCTGGAGTGCGGTGCAGGTCCGTGCCTGCAGTCATGCCGGGGGGCTCCTCTCAACGTCCCTTGTTTGTTCTCGCCGACCGGCGACCGGTGAGTAGCTTCCGAAAGATGTCGAGGGATGACGCACGAGCACCTTCCGGGAATGCCCGCTGTGGGGTCGGTCGCTGGTGGAACTTCACGTGCTGGCAGGGGAATTGACCATTTGCGGAAAAGCTACTGCGCATGCGCGGCAACGGCGCCGCTAGCGCCCTCTGCAGGGCGCTTTGGGTTTGGTTGGAAAACATGAGCAGCCGACTCGGCCATCCGCCGGTCGTGTGCAGCGGGTGAAAATTCTGACGGCGCCTCGCTTCCGCCGTGTGTACGAAAAAGCAGCTCACTGGGTGGCCTACGGTTGCACGAATATTACTGAGAAAGGAAACACGAAGTTCTACAGGTTCCCGTCCGCGAGGCTACGCGCGAAAAAAAGAAATGGTTGGATAGCAGCTGTGTGAAGAGCTGCTGACGACTCGCCGTGGTTAGTTGTACACTCGCGAGCGCATAATATCACAGTCATTCACATTTTATTTGGTCATTCGCTGCGTTGCACTAAAGATGAGTATATAATCGAGATATGTCACCCGGCAACGTGATCGCAGTGTGCTCCAACGATGCCACCAATACGAACGATGGTGTCGTAACGCCGCCTGTCATAACAGGTAGCGCACGGTTTGAGGACACGGATAGGGGGCCAACATGTGGCGCGCGCGATATGTAGGCTTTCTAGACACGGATGAAGCTTCGTCCGTGTCTTTAACCATGCGTTACCTATTGCAACATGCGTATCTACCAACATGCCCGTTCATACCTTCTTTCACTTAAACACCGGATTTCATAGACTGTGTTCACACCGCTCCCGGCAAACCTAATGCATTGTCAGCGGTTTCAAGATTAAGAGCGGCTCAACGTGGCTCGTCTGAAGTGATGCGACGTACGGGCCAGCAGGCTCATCCATGGACCGGTGGCGAAGCTCTCAGGTGCTCAGGTTCCTCTCCTGGCATTCCACTCGAACACACAGCTCACAGGGGTTCACGGATCCTGGAGGAAAGACATACTCGACAGGACAGCCATTGTCGAACCACGCCCAACGCTGCAAGTGCCCTCTGCACACCCCTCGAACTGCCAGACCACCACAAGTCAAAACCAACTTGAGAACTAAAATTAACTCTTTAAGTTAAACGCAACGAAGTGCAATATCTCATGGCAACAAGTCAGAATTCAGA
Organism: Hyalomma asiaticum; assembly: GCA_013339685.2. Lineage (NCBI taxonomy): Eukaryota > Metazoa > Arthropoda > Arachnida > Ixodida > Ixodidae > Hyalomma > Hyalomma asiaticum. The sequence goes on from CM023481.1 coordinate 312,569,115, forward strand.
CCTCAATTTCAGGCGTTGTCAATCACAACAGCGTCCACAGAATACAAAAATTGCCATCATAACAAAGGTAACTCTACCGTAGCCGCGTAGGCAGGTAAGGCAAACAATCGAAGAGGCGAACAGAAACTCAAAGGCTCCAGTTTAAGCTCGTGTTCTGCTATCGATTCAGCAAAACTCTCTGGTAGAATCACTTCACTCGCGATTCTCAAAAATAAAACGGACGCTCCAAGAAAGCTTTGGACATCCTTACAGAACAACAATGTCTACCCCAGGACCATAAGTCCGCGTTCATCTCTAATGTTAAATAAGCATTTCCAGAAACAGAGAGAAAAGTGGCGATGTCCTCACCTGTCCTGAAAACTCGAAGCTTACGTCGCTCTTGGCACCATTTAAACTACGTTTGGTGTAGCTCTCCCTCTCTCACGTAGTACTCTATCCATTTCATGTTTTATGAAAACTCTGGCAGCCCTTCCTTACGCCTGCGCTGCTCAATGTTTCACACGCGCCTTTCGCTCATCGCTCTCTAGACGCATTCAGCAAAGGGAATAATAAAACTCAAAACAAAAGAATCTCACAAGAATAAGAAGTAACGACGAAATAAAATCACACGTATGACCATAAAAAGGAATAAACTAAATTCGACACTTGCGCTCGCACTTCACTTACACAACAAAGCAAAACGTGTGCTTAAACAGAGGCTTTTAACGTTCAGCCTACATCTCTGAAATAACAGTCCGCTACATCAGCATTCTCAAGCTCTAATAGAGCGCTAGCATTTACAGTGCAAAAGTCAAGAACAAACAAAAATGGAAACTGAAAAACGTGCTTCTACAGCAAGCATGAAACTAACATCCTAAAAAATATCGCGGTATTTTCAAGTCGAAAGCACACTGTCATAAATTAGCAGACAAAACCAGCCAAAAACATAAACAAATTTTCTCGTCCATCGTCGTCATCCTCCGGTGACAGCCAAGTGTGCACAGACGCACCCTTTCAGACGAACTCTCGGGAGTCGCGAGTTCCACGGTTTTGGCGATACGCGATCTTGACAAATGGACAAAAAGCCTAATTGCTTGTCCGAACAGGCAGCCATGACCACTGAGTTGCGATCTGAATGGCCTCCACTGCGACAGTAAACTGCTCCCGCACTGCCCCCGATGCCTATTGTCCCATTCCTCCCCGAGAAGCTGCCCTTTAGACACGGAGGGGGGCGGCCTTTGTTAGGGCTTAGTCGTACTGCTCGTGCGCGGCGCTGCCGCGCGTTCCTGCACTTGCGGTGTAGTGACAAAGAAAAAACCAGGCGCAGTCTTCCTAGTTTGAATTGCCTTGAAATTCTGTACCTCACGACGCGCGTCACGCGTATTTCTGACCTTAGAAACAGCCTGTGCTTAGGGCTTTTCCTAGAAGATCTGTTCGGGATCTTACGCCTAAATCTGGGCTTAGTGCCTCTGCTGACGATGTCATGAGGCTTAGCTGCTTTCTCTCGCTTGACGGTACTCGTCTTTTTCGGGCCCTCTTTCCGATGATTTCTACGGAATCTTTTGCCCTCGTAGCGGTTCCCAAGGTTCGGGGTCTCAACATCTGTACACGCTTGTACTTGCCCCTCTATTTGCTTAGGTAAATCCCCATACGGCTGCACTAGCATATCATCACGGTCACCTCGTGCTTCTGTTAGAACGACAGATTCGGCGCTGTCTAAGCTATCCAGCTGGCCCACTGATTTAACATCGATTAGTGGGACTCCTTCATAATGGGGCATTGACCCTTCTCGCTGCCCTTCGCCGTCGGCCTCTGAAAATACAGTAAAAGTACTGTTCTCCTCACTCTGTGGGTACTCCACAGATACCGCACCGTGACCAACAGTCACCAAGCTATCCGCTTCCAAATCGGCGGTACTGTCGATAAGCTCGACTCTTTCATTACTCTCTCGAGCTTCGCAATCGGCCGGACTCCCTTCTACACGACCTTCAAAGTCGGTCTGTGAACCACATGCATAAAACGTGATGCCCTGTTCATTTTGTGCCTCAACACACAGGGCGCTAGCCATCTCAGCACTGGCTTTACTGTCGATAATTTCGACCTTTCCATTTGCGTCTCGGCCTTCGAAGTCGGCCTCTAATCTAGATGCAGAAGTACTGCTCTGTTCATTCTGTGTGTACTCAACAGGTACCACACCATCATTTATCACAGCGCTAGCCATGTCCAAAGTGGCTTCACTGTCGATAAACTCGACCTTTCCATCACCGTCTCGGCTTTCGAAGTCAGCCGGACTTACAGCACACAAGTGGCTGGACTCCTCTACATGGCCTTCAAAGTCGGCCTCTAAATTGCACGCAGAAAACTTGCTGCATTCTTCAGTTTGCGCCTCAACACACAGGGCGCTAGCCATCTCGAGCACCTCTTTCTTTGTCTCATTCTTAGCGGAGACACCAAAACGCCTGTACAAGGCTTCCCGCACAACTTCATAGTCGTTAAACTCATCATCCGAGAGGCGAGCTAGAATTTCAGAGATGTGTAAAGGAAGCACACCCACTAAGGCAATCGACCAATAGCCGCGGTCGAGCCCTACCTCTACACAAACCTGCTCATAAGCGGAAAGAAAAGATTGGATATCTTCGCCATTCCTGAATACGTGCATCTTGGAACGTACTTCATTCCATCTACTGATCTGAATTTCTTTGTCCATGCTTTCAATCCGCACTTTACTTTCCTTACGCTTTCTTTCTTCGCGCTCCTCTGCTGCGGCTTTCCTAGCCTGCACAGCTTCCCGAGCTTCCTGGGCCTCTTCGACCGTTACCTCCTCTGCCTCCATAAGCGCGAGAATTTGCTTTTTCCGCTTTGTGGAGCCAACCGCGATACCTAGCTCCTTGCAAATTTCTAGGAGGTCCTGAACCTTGAACTTGTCCATCTCGACTTTGCACCACGCCTCGTCTAAAAACTGTAACCAAGTAGTCAGAGGATCCTTGGCTGACTCAAAAGTTAGCGTTCCCAGGACAAAACGTCCAACCCTATTTCTAACAACAACGTGGGTTAGCTATAGGTCTGGCAATACGATTGGAAAGCTTCGAGCACTCACCACACCAAGGTAGCTGACGCTGGTTGATCCCATCTAGCTGCCATCCACTGTTACGAAGGACGGATGGGGTACGGGGACTTTGGTAACCCCACCGCTTCTACCACTGTTACGAAAGACGGGTGGGGTACGGGGACTTTGGTAGCCCCACCGCTTCGAAGAGGCGCTGGAGTGAGGAGCCAGGAAAGACGGTCGATCGAAGAAGACTGACAAAAGACTTTATACAATATTGTACATAACCCACGGCCGTGTCTCCGTGAAGAGCTCTTGACACGGCCGGGTCTTCCTGAGCAGTCGCCGGTGCCCTCTGATGCACCCGCTTTTCTCCTCTCGTTCGGTCGCTTCCTCCTCGCGCTTTTCCACGAAGCGGCTGGAGTGCGGTGCAGGTCCGTGCCTGCAGTCATGCCGGGGGGTCCTCTCAACGTCCCTTGTTTGTTCTCGCCGACCGGCGACCGGTGAGTAGCTTCCGAAAGATGTTGAGGGATGACGCACGAGCACCTTCCGGGAATGCCCGCTGTGGGGTCGGTCGCTGGTGGAACTTCACGTGCTGGCAGGGGAACTTGAGGCACAACAGTAGTGATGACCGATGCGGCCGCTCAAGACCGTAAAATGTGTTCGTACCTTTCATCAAACATCGGCTTCGCCTCTGCGTGTGCACACAACTCTGGCCACACGCCTTCGGAAGAGGAAATAGCTCATGATTTTTTCCCCTCTCTCTTGACGTAATCGTATACCTCGTTGTTGTTATGTGGGGTTTAACGTCCCAAAACCAGCTCTGATTATGAGAGACGCCGTAGTGGAGGGCTCCGGAAATTTTGACCACCTGGGGTTCTTTAACGTGCACTGACATCGCACAGCACACGGTAATCGTATACCTCACGCACCATCGCAAAAACATGCAATTTTCACGATGTTTGTGTCACAGCTTGCATAAAAGTGGGCATGGAGCAGAAATAATGCCGAGAAGAACGGGTGCATTTCTGTCCTACCCGTATCAGATGTAATTTCTCGCCGACTTTTGTGGCTGTTAGTGCGTTAGGTGGTCGGCATTCCTCGCCTTTTGTAGACTCCTCACACAGAAAAGGGACGATGGGGACGATAGCGGATGCAGTAAAATAACTACTTAGGCGCAGGAAACATGAAGCGCTCCTCGACACCACCGCCACAACGATAAGAGCCAGGCCTGCGCGGAACTGCAGGACAGTGACAGCGTTAGCTGGAGGAGTGACCTTCTTAGAGGCCATTTTAAATGCTTGAGGGAACTATAGTGCAAGTAGAGGTAGGGGGGTGGGATAGATATCCCCTGAATCATAACTCTCATGCCGCCAAGTAAGGAAGTACCCACTACGCCATAATTACTGCGGTATTATAACGTGCAAATCTGTACAACTGCACATCCTAGAGAGTCTCTTGGCGTCGTTTTCCCGAGAACGAACCGAACTCTCGGCCCGGCGTCGACGGCGACCTGCGGTTTGGGCTTTTCTCTGCACAGCTGTCTGTTGTGCCCGACGGTGCCTTGCTGCAGCCGCGCGCGTATACGCGCGCGGCTGCAGCAAGTGAATCGCAGAGCTATAGCTCTGCAATTCACTTCTTCAGCAGCGGTCCGCACTTTTACGAGGAGGCGCCATCAGGTATATCGAAGAGCGAAGTTGAAGAGCATTGTTTCATAATGATGATGTTGATGATGCCTCTGTAATGGGTGCAGAGCTACGAAGCATGCACGCCTGTGTTCTTTCAAATGATTCCTCGAACTCGTTATGCAATCCACTTTCCGCGACGTGTAGCGGCGTATTATTATTCTGCCACGTAACATTACATTTGTAAATGCGATTACTCGGCAGACGTTATACCTGTTTAGGTGGTTTAGCGATGATTTTTCAAGCACAGGTAAAGCACATGTTTTTCAAGCTCAGTGGTAGAATGCTCGACTGCCACGCAAAGGGTGTGGGTTCGAAACCACGCAGAGGACGTGAGTTTGAATCATCCTCGGTGCTGGTTGTTTTTTCTAAAATTTGCGCGATAGCGGTCACGGACACCGGCGGCGGCGGCAGACAACTACGGCGCCAAAAACGGCCCTTGTTGTGATCTCATAACAGCTTACGCTGTAATAATAATAGAGTATACGCTTCGATACTAACAGCATGGGTCGGGTTACAGCGCTCAGTGTAGCAGAAAATGCGGCAAAAAGTGTTCATTCGTCCGGTGTGATTGCTTTGTCGTTACCAGTTTGGGTGATAATCACAGATAAAGTGGGGCGTCCTCCCGTCGTAGGACGTGAAGCAGAGGAAAATGAGAGATGTGGTGCCACACGGTATCAGTACTAAATAGGCTGTTCTTGTTTCGACTGTGCTTGAAGATTCGCCAGGCTGGAACAGAAGCCAACTGTGGCAAAATCCCGCACATGATACAATGAAGCCCTCCAAACAGCCCATCGCAATCGCAAAGTGCATGCGTAGCATTGTTGTACATACATTTTCGCACTTTGTAGGACGCTTTATGTATGTGTACTGCGCTTTACTACAGTAATCTTTGTGTTACGACATAATGCAGGAGTTAAAGTGCACTATTAGAGACATTACAGATGACTAGCACACACATGCACGCACGCACGCTTTAGTGAAGACAGTAAATGAAACAGAAGAAACTGGGTACCATTCTGGCAAAATTTTTCAAAAGAATTTCACAAGCATGATACCTTACTATATTCTTCAGGTGTTGGAATATAAACAGCCCGTAGACAGCAGGCAAAATCGCACTCGCGCACATCCGTGCACGGACGACAAGAAAGCCTGTCGCGTTTATTCCATCCACCCTATAGTCGCAGTGAACAAGAATGCAGTTGTGGCCATGCGGCATGGAAGTCAACCGCTGAGCTAATATAATAACATGGAGGAGGCCTGTTTGCTGATATCGAGAGCCTGTACACATTTTTGGAGCACCCCAATTTTCATACATGGCAGCCTCATGTCGACAGCACCAGGAGAACAGAACTTTGCTGAGTATTTGTAGACAGCCGAAGAGTGCCTAAATGGGGGTACTTTTACTTCATTTCGGTTGACCAACGTTCGCTTAGACAACCACATCGTATCTAAAGCCTTACCTCATCTTTGCAAATTGCCAACGACAGGAGTCACACGAGAGAAAAATAGTGCTGGTTGTCACATGCACACATAGAAGAATGGGGCTATAGTTGCGCATGCCCAGAAGCTTTATAATTCCCTTGCTTACGGTACCCTTTTCAAAACATTTTTCAAAACAGCAAATCATTGTTGTTCACGCAGTCAAGTGCCATTGCCTTACAGGCTTACGGTCGACACTGCAGAGGGAGGTGGCTGCAGGTGAAATAAAAGGAGAGACCGCCCGCGCAGACATGGAGGGGAGCATAGCTATCGCTCGTGAGCAGCGACAGTCGCGGCGGTCGCCCTCAGACCTGAATGAAAAAAAAAGACACATTTCAAAAACCGAAGAGAGAAAAAAGAAAGAAAAACACGGACTAGCACATGCATGCACAGACGTACACACCGCTCCGAGAGTGGGACTACAGTGTTCTAAGAACACTGTAGTGGGACTAAGGACAGCAATTACTTGCTCACTGGGGGAGCACGAAGGAGGGAATACAGGAAGCCAGAGGAAAGGCGACAACATTGTAGTGTGTCCACCCTTAGACCCCCAGTCCCACCCCCCTCTTTTTGTGACCTATTCTCCGCTTCTTCGCGTACTGTCCCCGGCTAGAATGAACGTTCGTAGAAGCGCGTCTCCTCCTCACCCAGAGCCGGCCGGAGTTTCTTTTTCTCCGTTCTCCGCTTCTTCGACCGAGTGGCGTAGCCTAGCGGGAAAATTTTAAACATAACCAAGATGGCGGCAGTGAGACCGCCACCTTAAAGACTATGCGCCCATGAGAAACTTTCATCTTTGAAAAAGGCTGGCCTCCAGCCGAAACGTCAGAATAAATCCTATGTTTGTCACTGTCTTTCTTATATATATATATATATATATATATATATATATATATATATATATATATATATATATATATATATATATATATATATATATATTCAAAAGAAGAGATTCACTCGATTAACATCAACAATATAACTTTACTGACGTTGCGGCCGGTGGACCGGCCTTCATCAGAGTAAAAAGGTGCTGCAGAGCACCTTCCTTTTAAGGGTACAGGAAGGGGAGAGAGTGCGGCTACAAAGGCGTATGTTTGTACAGGGAATGGCTACGAAGTCTGCCTGGACAGAACACGTGATCGGCTGTGGCGAGTCACGAAGCGACACCGTAGCCTCTCAATTAACAGCAAGGCGGCACACTTACAACCACGAGGGATTCTACTACCTGTACATATGTAACGCAACTATAAAGCCACTCCACATTGTAAAAATGGTACAGCAGAAAGGATAAAAAAACAAAAAAACTGATTTATTGACAAATGGCTGGCTAGAATCAACTAGAATATTTTGTAATGGAAAAATATAAGCCAAGAGGGAAGAAAATTGGAAATAAAATAACAGATAAAAAAAAGTTCAGCAAAAAAGTGAAGAGTGAAAGAACGCATTGTAGTTGTTTGAAATGGCTTCCTCATAATGGCAATGCCATAGTCACTCGGGAAACATGTGAGTTTACCCATGTTTTAATAAATTCCGAGGTAGCGGCTTTGAACTAAAAATGAGGTAGGACTCACGAACCTGGCGGTCGTGGTGCGTCCGAAAGCCCAATTCGAGTATCATTGCCTTGAGGTCGCTAAATGAATGGCCGGGAAGGTGCACATGCTTAGACAGGGGCAGGTTCAAGGAATTTTTTGCGTGTGACTTGTGATTATTAAAGATTATTAAAACGTATTCGGAAAGGTGTTTCTGTCTGACCAATATATTGTTGATTACATTAGTGCACTCAAGCAGGTAAACGACATTAGCCGTGTCACAAGTGAAGTTTCCTTTAATTTGTACAAAAAAGTTGGATGCGGTGCTTTTTGCTTTTTGTGTAGTTCTAATGTAAGGGCAGACCTGGCAACGTGGCTTATTACACGGCCTGCAGCCGGTGCCACGACGTGGATTTAAAGTTGATTTAGTTAAGATGTCTCGTAAATTTGTGTTTCGTCTGTACACGACACGAGGCGGTTCCACGAATATGCGTTTGAGGTGATCACTTTGAGTAAGAATGTTATGATGCTTTTTATGATGATGTTTTTATGATGCTTTTATGATGATGTTATGAAAGAAACAAGAAAAAGAAGGCCACTGCTGCTGTCTGGTGCCCTCCAGTCACCCCTGAAGAAGGGTCCGAGTGGGACCCGAAACGTCGGGTTTTTTCACCTTTAGGAGTAAATTTTACTTTTGATGATTATAATTTGGTTGGTGTCCCCCCTTTTTTCACCTTTTTAAAAATAGCTGATACCTTTCGCAGCGATGTAGAGTGAGTAAGTATTAAGTTAGTCTTGTGTTCCCTGCTCGATGACTGATTTTTGAGAATTTCAGCGCGGTGAAGCATGTCGGCGCGAGTTATAGCATCGTCAATTATATTTTCCGGGTATTTCTGTTTGAGGAGGACCTTTTTCATTTGTGAACAGTTATGATCGAAATCTTCTTTTTTTTGAACATATGCGTTTAAATCTATGTGCTTGACTGTACGGGATGCCCGTCTTACAGTGCCGCACATGACTACTGTGAAAATGTAAGTATTGATTAGTATCCGTTGGTTTCCTGTAAAGGTTGCAAACCAACTTGTTTTTCGAAAGCGACACGGTCACATCTAAGAAGTTTATGCTCTGCCTGGAGTATTGATGAGAAAACGAAATAGTCGGATGAGCAGAATTAAAGTCGGTGATGAATTGTATTAGATCGGTTTCTCCGTGATGCCAAATTAAAAAGATATCATCTATGTAACGCTTATAGTAGAGTGGCTTTAAGTTGCGACAACTCAGAAATTCTTCTTCAAGTACTGCCATAAAAATATTGGCATAATTAGGGCCAATTCTCGTTCCCATTGACGTTCCGCTCACTTGCAAGTAGTGAGCGCCATAGAACTCTGAATCAACTTCAGAAGTGTGCGGAGGGTATAAGTCAACAGATTTATCAATCTGCGACTCTTCATAAGCTGTTAAAACCGCTCTGATTCCATCATCATGGGGAATATTAGGGAGGAGACGTCAAGTGTTACCAGTAGACAATTAGCAGGTACTGTAAGGTCAATAATGTCAGAAAAGAATTGTTGGTGTCCTTTATGTAAGATGGATAAGTAGGTGGGATGCGCCGAATTAGGTTATCAACGTATAGCGAAATGGCTTCAGTGACGGTGCCCACCCCAGAGACAATAGGCCGGCCTGGGTTGTTGATTTTATGGATCTTAGGTAGATGATAGAATTTACCAGCTACTGGGCTGAGAGGAATGAGGGAGTTTCCAATTTTGCCTTCTATTTTCTTATCTTTCACAAGAGATGCTACTTTGTTTTTGATTTCTTTCTTGAAATTTTCAGTAGGGTCACCAGTTAGTTGTTGATAAATTGAAGAGTCAGACAATTGGCGGGTCGCTTCATTCACGTAGTCCTGTTTGTCCATTATGACTATTGCACCCCCTTTGTCAGCTGGTTTTATTACTATATCCTGTTTGCTTCTCAGATCATCCAATGCCCTCTTTTCCTCAGGTGAAATATTGCAACGATAGGGTCTTTGTTGCTTGTGGGTCTCAAGAATATCATGCTGTACGGCCTTTATATACAAGTCCAGACATTTGTCTCGCTGGGGTGGTGGGGTCCAATGCCTATTGCTCGGTAGTGTCGAATTTGTTATGTCTGTGCTTGTGCTATCATGGTAGTATTCGCGGAGTCTCAAATCTCTCGCAAAATTGTCTAGGTCTTTAAGTAATTGGAATTCATTAAAACCACCAGTGACGGGGCAAAAATTTAATCCTTTCGACAGAGCACAAAGGTGGGCTGTCGAAAGGTCCATACTGGACAAATTAACAACATTACATGCCGCTGCGTCATCATTCTTGGGTTGCATTTCGACAAGGGAGACAGTTTGCTGTGAATCTAATTGGATATCGGAAGGCATCCTGTCTCGGACGAATGGACCTTTCCTAAAATCGCAGCGCCGCACCTTCCCCTGGTGGGCGCGCGCAAGGCACTATGGGAAAAAAGAGCGCAGGCGGGTGGCGAGCCCCTCGCCCCGCCGTCTCCGTCGTATACGTTGCCCGGTTTGTCGGCTTGCTGACTGATGTGCTGTGTTGCTGGATCCGATAACAACACAAAAAAAGCATACGCGCATCTTCCATTACTTTCCCAAAATCGAGATTCCGAAGAGGGGGTGGGTACGGTCCGATTGTGAGTCCACGGTCCGGTTTTTAGTCCATTGCGACGTCCGGCGATGTGATCCGGCAGTCGTATCGGGGGTGCTTTGCTGGAATCGCGTAGAAAATATTATGATTTGTTTCTGACGCGAAATAAACCCCTATTGAGTAATGTTATGCTTACAGTGGGCCAATTTTCAAAGCAGCCCCCTCTTCCAGAGCACTCGAGAGATCGTAATCGGCCGCGGTTGGACGGTAAACATCGCTGGGAGTCGTTTCACCGAAGCGCCTCGCTTCGTTTCTACCATTCCGCTTTACATCGAGGCTTCGCGAAAAATAATCGCGTGTTAATGCACGACATATGAGCAGGGATGTTAATCGTGTTGCCAAAAATGAGTACTTTGTGGCGAGCGCACGACTGATTGCGAACGACGACGGCCACGGCGTCGGCCTGCGGCTAGGCCTACACTCTAAAAACTGCAGCCGGTTTCGCAGGAGTGAAACGACCCAGCTACTCTTGAGGGCATCGTTCTACTCTAGCAAAACGTCGGATGGAGTGAAATGTCCATACCTCTTGCGGCATGAGAGAGTAAAATGCAATTTCACTCCTGTCACACCCATCTGATGCTCGCATTCGCAGCCGCAAACATGGCGGCTGGGGTGGGAGCGGACGATTGAAGAAGACAACAGCCGCTTTTTGAAGTGTTTTTCGATAGAACTATAGCAGCGGCCTTCCTACGACTTGCACGTACAAGCTTTCGCGTACAAACGCGTGCAATCTACGTTTAATGAACGGTGCCTTCCTCGACTACGAGCCACAACCGACGGGAGTCATAGCGAGCTGCCTCTCCTGTGTTTCTCCCCGATCGAACGGCCGTACCCGTGTTAGTGAAACCCGCCAGCCTACACGCCTCGGATTCTTCGCTTACGTGTGCGAAACGAAGAGGAATGCACTTTCAGTGACACAGTAAGCTGTTGTCATCGTCGACGGCTGGTCTCCGAAGACTCACTGGATATAACTCATACATGTGAAGAAAAAGGCTTCGCTACGACTTCGGCATCGAGCCGTATGATGGCCATGAGCGCGTCGACGGTGAAAATACCGTGACTGCGATCCGTCCCATTCGCTAGTCTTAAGTACAGCATATACCCTATAAACACTTCTGATGGCAGAGACTATTTCATCTGTGTGCAGAATAACGAAGAACGAGGAGTGCATATTTTGTGATCGCCAGCGGTTGTTCGCCGTACAGACGTGCTCGACGGACTCGTAAGGGAACGCCGTCGGAATGAAGCGGGTGGTAGCGGAGCACCCGGGTGCCGCTTTTCTTCGCTGGCGTTGATGAAATTCAGCCGCTGTTATGTTCGTACTCGCTTCCTCAGGTGCATTTTACATCGCGAACCAGCACTGCGAACTCGCGTTTGCCCGTAAAACGGAATGCCAGCTGATGATAGGAATGCGTTAATCTAAAAGACATTGTATATGTTCCGCGTGTTTAGATTAACAGATCTGTATGGCGAGCGGCTGCCTATGAACCAACGCTAAATATACACCTGTTCTGTGCATACATTTTGTTTAATTACGCAGAACAGTACCTTACCACTGGCGCTACATAGCAGGTCAAGCATAACGGTTATATATACGGGACTTCAGTGTAAGACGGTGTATCGCGAGTGTGTTGTGGGCTTTGTGCTTTGCTGTGGTTGTGTTATTGGCGTGTATGTGCGTTCGTGTCATGTTAGCCTGTATGTTCTATGTTTAGTGTGATGTAATTAAATGCCTGCTAATTGTAGCATGGTCGAAGAACGCATTGGTTTTTTTTTCTTTTTTTCTTGTCTCTGCTACTCCCTCTGGGAGTACACTGTAAACAAAAATTAGCCGAGATGGGAGTAAATGGACCTGTCCTCTAGCGCATTCCCTGATAAGAGTTTAATATACTCCGGTCATCATCATCATCATCAGCAGCAGCCTGTTTAGGTCCACTGCAGGACGAAGGCCTCTCCCAACGATTTCCAATCCACCCTATCCTGAGCGAGTTGGTTCCACTTTATGCCTGCACACTTTTTAATTTCATCGCTCCATCTAACCTTTTGCCTGCCTCTGTTACGTTTTCCCTCTCTTGGTATCCATTCCGTTGCTCTTACTGTCCATCTGTTATCTTTCCTCCTCATGACATGCCCTGCCCAGGTCCACTTCTTTCTTTTAATTGATATAATAATATCGGCTACTCCTGTCTGTTCTCTGATCCATTCCGCTCGTTTTTTATCTCTTAGCGTTACCCCCAACATTTTTCTTTCCATTTCACGTTGCGCGCTCCTTAGTTTCATCTCTAGTCTTTTCGTTATCCTCCACGTTTCTGCACCGTACGTTAGTACTGGGAGAATGCAGTGATTGAATACTTTTCGCTTTAGTGAGAGCGGTAAGTTTCCAGTCACGATTTCGTAATTCCTTCCGAATGCGCTCCAGCCCATCCTTATTCTACGGAGAATTTCTTTTTCATGGTTAGGAGTTCCTGTTATTAACTGTCCCAGGTATACGTATTCGTTTACACATTGTAAGGGTTCATTGTCGATTTTAAATTCCTGTTCCTTAGCTAGGCTATTGAGCATAACTTTGGTCTTCTGCCTATTCATTTTTAATCCAATTTTAATACTTTCCCTGTTTAGGTCATCAATCATGTTTTGTAGTTCGTCTCCATCATTGCTAAAGAGCACAATGTCGTCTGCGAATCTTAAATTGCTGAGATATTCACCGTCTATTCGAATTCCCTTGTCTTCCCAGTCTAGACGTTTAAAGATTTCCTCTAAACATGCAGTGAATAGCATCGGGGATATCGTATCTCCCTGTCTCACACCTCTCCCGATCGGGATTTCTCTGCTTCTCTCATGTAGGAGTAGTGTGGCTGTGCAATCTTTGTATATGTTGTTGATGGTTTTCACGTATATGTCCGGTACCCCTTGTCTACGTAGAGCTTCTAGAACTGCTTGTATTTCTATCGAGTCAAATGCTTTCTCGTAGTCGATAAACGCCATATAAAGAGGTTTGTTATATTCCGCGTACTTCTCGATTACTAGGTTGACAGCGTGGCTGTGGTCCATTGTCGAGTAACCTTTCCTAAAACCAGCTTGTTCTCTCGGTCATGCGGAGTAAAAGATTTACTCCGCTTGACCGGAGCTTTTGCGGGTAGCTATGGGAGTATGTGTTTACATCCATCGCGGAGCTCTTGCGGGTACCTATATGGGAGTTTATGTTTACATCCATGTAGGAGCTTTTGCTAAAGCCAGCTAAGCCTAGGCGTGGTCCGGGACAATTTCCTTGCAAAATTTTATTAATATTCGATCTACCTGGGTAAATTTGGTATCCTTTTGGTCCTTTCTCCTTCCGGTCGATAGTCTTGACGTCTGCTTTCCGATAATCCTGTTTTGTCCGCATACAATCTTGATAATTTCGGAAGCCTAAAACCACGTCAACACTCGCTGGGTGGTGGTGCCCCAGTCACTTCATAACAAAATATTTCCGATTCGCGCATCACTGTGGTGGTCTGGTCGATGTGCGGCATTCGGCTTCTGGCTGGAGGAGCAGAGCGGTCACCAGTGGAAAGAGCCTTGACACGCTTACACAGAACACTGATCGGCCGTTGCAAACTCACGGCGCACTTAAGACTCGTTTAAAAAAAACGAAGTGGTGCTTCACTTGGACACACTAAGCACACGTGCGAGCACGCACAGATACAACTCCCACCGACAATTCGTCGAACCAACCAATGCACTGGAGCATCACACGGAAGCACTAAACAGACGCGCGAGCGCGCATACACACACACATCACACCGCCGCAAGAGCGTCGCAACCGAAGATGGCTGTTAAAAACTCCCATGTGGAGGTTGGGAC
>CM023481.1:312583471-312771048 GCA_013339685.2 Hyalomma asiaticum
CATGCGGAGTAAAAGATTTACTCCGCTTGACCGGAGCTATATTTACATCCATCGAGGAGCTTTTGCGGGTAGCTATGGGAGTATGTGTTTACATCCATCGCGGAGCTCTTGCGGGTACCTATATGGGAGTTTATGTTTACATCCATGTAGGAGATTTTGCTAAAGCCAGCTAAGCCTAGGCGTGGTCCGGGACAATTTCCTTGCATAATTTTATTAATATTCGATCTACCTGGGTAAATTTGGTATCCTTTTGGTCCTTTCTCCTTCCGGTCGATAGTCTTGACGTCTGCTTTCCGATAATCCTGTTTTGTCCGCATACAATCTTGATAATTTCGGAAGCCTAAAACCACGTCAACACTCGCTGGGTGGTGGTGCCCCAGTCACTTCATAACAAAATATTTCCGATTCGCGCATCACTGTGGTGGTCTGGTCGATGTGCGGCATTCGGCTTCTGGCTGGAGGAGCAGAGTGGTCACCAGTGGAAAGAGCCTTGACACGCTTACACAGAACACTGATCGGCCGTTGCAAACTCACGGCGCACTTAAGACTCGTTTTAAAAAAAAACGAAGTGGTGCTTCACTTGGACACACTAAGCACACGTGCGAGCACGCACAGATACAACTCCCACCGACGATTCGTCGAACCAACCAATGCACTGGAGCATCACACGGAAGCACTAAACAGACGCGCGAGCGCGCATACACACACACATCACACCGCCGCAAGAGCGTCGCAACCGAAGATGGCTGTTAAAAACTCCCATGTGGAGGTTGGGACCACGTGAACTAAAACTCCGTGTGGGTAGTATAATAAGGTCATGTCGTTTTAGGGGCGAAGCTCCTCTTAGTCTAACCTTGTCACGCGTCAGGCGTCAGTCGTCAAGCGTCAGGCGTCAGTCGTCAGGCGTAACCCGCGTGCCTCCCGGCGCGTGCCTCTGCTGCCTTGTGTGAGAGGGAGAGATAGAGAGAGAGAGCGAAAGGCGCGCGTTGGCTATGAAAACGCTCGTTCTTAGAGGAACGCTGTACCAGCTCGCAAAGAAGGAGAACACGCCCTCACCCGCGAGAGACAACGTTGGCGCAGGCAGCGTCTCCTAGCGAGCTTCTTGATTGAGAAATACCGACTGCTCGTGTTGGGGAAGCGTTCACCCATATATATATATATATATATATATATATATATATATATATATATATATATATATATATATATATATATATATATGCACTGGATCTTGACTTGCAATGAAGTGCCGGTGGGAGATTTCAATTGTGCATAGTTGAACCATGAGGATTCGTAGCGTGCGCGTTAACTAAATTAATCCGGAACTCGGCACGATCTACGATGAACCTCCCGAGCTTCGCCCACTCATCATCATTCACTACGTGGATATGCTGTAATTTTTTTATACTCCGTCACTTAGCAATGGTGGTAAAATAATGTCATGTGCCGAGTTCACTCCGCTATGACGGAGTAAATGGTTGGGGCATGAGAGTTTTTTCGGTTGACACGCTGGTAAAAGCTCCCATCTCGGCTAATTTTTGCTTACAGTGTACTAGCACCCCGCTTGGTGGGGTAGTAGAGCTCTCTTCAAAAGAGTCTTCGAATCCCCTTCGGAGGCGACCTATTACTCTCTCTTGGCGAGAGTACCGGTACCCTGCAATGGGGTTGATCTACTCTGAAAAAAGGAGTTAAATTTGGGACACGAAAGTACTCCCCCAAAGTGAGTGCCCAGCACTCCCTTTGTTTTTAGAGTGTACCCTCGGAGTCGTCGCTGATATTTAGCTGTTTTGATGTGTTTGTCACTCGCGAAGGCAGTATTTTATGGACGATGTTATTTAGTGCGGTTACATAACAAAGCAGGACTTTGCAAAACTGTTTATTTTGTACTTAATGACGGGGACATGATGCTTACGAGCGTGTAACCGACGCGCTCGCTTGTCTCCCCGTGTGTGTGTGGAACCGGCGTGTGTCGCACGCCTGAGCGCACGGCATCGGACGTGGTATTGGACGCAAAATCGTACTGTACGTGTGCTTAGCGCTTAAGCCGACAAGGACAAGAAGGGCGGTTTTCGCGTCGGCAGTCCGCTGCACGTAAGACAGGCGGGGCCCACTTCAACCCAAGCGGCCGCAAAGGCTACATCGACTGCTTACCAAGAATATTCCCTCATCCGGTGTTCGAGGAACGAGCGTGGCCGAGATAATACGCGAGTTTACTCAATCCATACGAGTGCGGGTTCTTCCTAGGCGCCGAAAAACGGCAACCGGCAATGCGTGTTCACTGGCATACTGCTGAGGACGTTGTCATGCTTGATGTTTACTCCATAACCTACGACAAACCGCGCAATGCAAGAAGAAATGAAAACCGCGTGGTGCTTTCCAAATGGAGCGCGTAAATCGACGTGCCTCGTCTGCCCCAACAAGCTATCCTGCGAGCGCGGCCGGAGCAGACAACGGAGCTCGGCGCTCTTTTTTCCCGTGATGCGCAGCGCCGACGCGCGGTGGCTCACGGTATTTTTAGGAAAGGTCCATTGACCATGGATGGATGGATGGATATTAGGAGCGTCCCTTTATAACGGGGCGGTGGCCGGGCCACCAAGCTCTAGCTTTATTTCTTTTTCGTTTACAACCATTTCTTTTCCCGAATCGGCTTTGCAAAATAGTGAGCGCCACCTGGACTTTCAAAGCCAAAAACTCTCGTGCACTGGTTGGTTTCGTGTTCTATGCGCGTGCACAGTCCACATTTGTCACGCCACTCATCCCGTTCCGTGTCCGTCCCCGCCTTTCCTTTCTTTCGCTTCGGCCCCTGTCTCTAAATTGTCCAACTGGCTTTGAGTCGGCTCACTCCCGGCAAAATTTCTGAGAAGCTTTTGTGGTGCTGGGGCATGTCGGATGGAGTGTGCAGACGTGAATGCGCTTAGAGCAGGAAAGCAACCTGTAGACGAGAGTTTTTGGCTGGGAAGCATCCTTGCGGGAAAGCCAACTTACAGATTTTTGCAAATGGTCAATTTCTTAATTTTTTTCTCCGATAGCGCTGATGTCTCATTGTTTTCGAATTGAACTATTAGTTGAGACTCTTCGGAAGTGAGGGACTGGCTGAGCAATTCCTCCTGTTTTCGTAGCGAATCGGCATTTGCTTTGTGGTGATTAATTATAACTGATAACAGTTCTAGGGATGCTTTTTTGAGCACTGTCTCCCACATGGCCTTATTAGCAACGGACATTTCTGAAGTTGCTGGTTTAATGTTAATTTTTAACCTTCTCGGTACGCCCCGCCACGGTGGTCTAGTGGCTATGGTACTCGGCTGCAGATCCGAGGGTCGCGGGATCGAATCCCGGCCGCGGCGGCTGCATTTCGATGGAGGCGAAATGTTGAGGCCCGTGTGCTGTGCGATGTCAGTGCACGTTAAAGAACCCCAGGTGGTCGAAATTTCCGGAGACCTCCACTACGGCGTCTCTCATAATCAGAACTGGTTTTGGGACGTTAAACCCCACAAATCAATCAACCTTCTCGGTACCACCGAGGCGCTCAAATAGCGTGCAAGGGAGGAAGCGTGCATGTCAGAACGGATACGTTTTTCAGTAATTTTCCTAAGTTTTTGAAAATCCCTCGAGACCGGAAAGCGAGCCGCCTTACCATTATTTGCTGGGCACAGTCATTCCTCGCTGTTGCACGAGGCGCTTGCAATGCTGCGGAGGCTGTAATTGTGCTGGCTTGGGGCCTTTCTCGACTGAGTTGGGGCTGCCGAAATCCTGCTGACATTCGTCTCGTTCGTTCTGCACGCGAAGGCAGAAGTCACCGGAGCGTGAGGAAGCGATGGTGCTGGATGTGGTGGTGGAGGCGGGAGCCGTGGAAATTCTTCCTGGCTAGTCAGGGGAATCTCCGTGGTTTCCGTCGCAGCTGCCTCCGCAACGGTCGGGTCGTTCCACTCAGATTTTTCCATTACAAAATATTCTAGTCGATTCTAGCCAGCCATTTGTCAATAAATCAGTTTTTTTTGTTTTTTTATCCTTTCTGCTGTACCATTTTTACAATGTGGAGTGGCTTTATAGTTGCGTTACATATGTACAGGTAGTAGAATCCCTCGGGGTTGTAAGTGTGCCGCCTTGCTGTTAATTGAGAGGCTACGGTGTCGCTTCGTGACTCGCCGCAGCCGATCACGTGTTCTGTCCAGGCAGACTTCGTAGCCAGTCCCTGCACAGGCATACGCCTTTGTAGCCGCACTCTCTCCCCTTCCTGTACCCTTAAAAGGAAGGTGCTCTGCAGCACCTTTTTACTCTGATGAAGGCCGGTCCACCGGCCGCAACGTAAGTAAAGTTATATTGTTTTTGTTAATCGAGTGAATCTCTTCTTTTGAAAATATTTATTCGGTCTTACGTGCGAGATCCAGAATATGGTCGTGAGGTACGCTGCAGATAGTGTAGGGCTGTGAAAGTTTTGATCACCCGTTCGTTAACGTGCAGTGACAACACATAGGCCTATGGAATTTTCGCCTCTATCGAACGGTGCGGATCTGCGTCTCTTGGGTGCGCCGTCAAGTGCCCCGTGTGCCGAAACCACCTTCGCGTGCCCTTTTGTTGCACGTTCGTTACCCGAAAGAAAAGCGTTTCCTTCCAGCATCATATTGGAAACATTATTTCGACAAATGTCTCCAGTTTTAAATGTCTTGTAGCTGATGCCTGAACAGGTGCAACCAGATTGAAAATGTGTGCTCTGCATCGTACAAAAAAGCCCTGTTTTCTTCGAATAAAGCGGCAAAACGCAACGATAGACATCAAGCTAATGACATACAAAGCATTTATTCGTGCTGCCTTAAGGCCGAACCACACGTCACGTACGCTTCTGTACGCATCGCGGAATAGCGGGTGTTACGACTGGCCTGCTGCAAGAGCCGGCCAGCGGGTAGCGTGGTGTTGAGCAGTGAAGAACGACCCGCAGGTACCGGGTCCCAGGGCGACGGGAGACGGGGCAGAGAGAACTTAAAAGAAGAGGTTTATTTTACATAATTACACGGAGCTCGCTTCCGCGAGGCTCCAGTAGCCAGAGGGATTTCTCCAGAGCAAGATGAGGATTCTCCGCTCTTCTCTCTTGGTCCCGTGCTTTTTGTCTCCCGGTCTCTTCTCCCATTGGGTCCTGGGAGAGGAAGGAGAGAGAGGATGGGTGGTGTCCAAACGTCCTTGACCCGCCCATGCTGTAGTCGCCGAAGGTCGCAGGGGACGAGGTCGAAGGTCGAAGCCGAACACGTCACGCAGCCCACAGCACGGTCATCACACGAGCCCGTTCTACCTGGTAAACGTTTGTGTGGTCCGATAAATATGGCACGCCAGGCGAACCACTTCCAGATGTGCCGTGCGGGGTTGCTTCTTCGGCCCGATGGCCAAACGTACATGTGGGCTGTTGTCAATAAGGACCACCCCTTCGGCTCGGGAACTGGCGTCTTTCTCGGCACCACCGCGGCGCCTCGGCTGAACACAGATGTTTTTAATCTGCGAGGACGCGGAGCTCAGGCCAAACGACCCGGCGGCCCTCCCGGCGTTTTGGACGCCAAATGCAATAAGCTACGTGCGCCGTTCTCAGCCGAAAGCCCGGTCGTAACACGGGTTGCAACCGCACGTCGCGTGCGCCAGCGCGCGTTCACTCCAGGCTATGCAGACGTCGTCGTAGCAGGTATCGCTTCGTGCCGATCTACTGATAGAGCTTCACGCTACGCAATGTAGCCCTCGCTCCAATCCCGTGGCAAAGGTGGGGCCTCACAGCGCCACTCCACACAACGAAGCACCGCTAGACGAACACTAGCGCGTATTCGATGGCGTCGTGCACGCTGAAGCAAGGTGCACGATAGGTCGCGCACGACGAAGTGCGACCATGCCCGCAGCGACGGCAGGCACCCGAGCCCATTAAGCGCTTTAGTGTGCCTAAATGTCTTTAAACTGTGCTCGAAAATAAATATATGAGTACAGGCGTAGTTGTAATGCATAGACATTTGCTAAATAAGCACGAAAAGGAAAGAACAAACAATCTGAATTGGCTACTATTCGTCGGCCGAACTGGTGCAGGATAAAGCCATGTCGTAGTTGCGTATGTAAAGGACTCCAAACGCGTGTGGGATGCGTGAAATCGAGCGCCGATATCAAGCCGGGCTTGTTCTCCGCGCTTGTAGATGCGCCTGCGCAGTGCACGCATGCCAGTCATGGGCTCGTTACCAGTGAAAAGTAACAGTGTTACAGTTACAGTTACCTAAGCCAGAAAAGTATGTTACAGTTACAGTTACTCTTAAAAAGTGACGTCGTTACTTTTCCGTTACTCTATGTCATCAAACCCGTGCTATGGTGTACGGGACGCGATCGCCGGAAATAATTCCACGAACCAACGTCTTGGTTCCCCGAAAAAGATCCCACGAAAGCTTGGACAATAAGATTTTTGGTCCCCTTTAGCACACTAGCAAAACGCCAGCAGTGGTTCAAAGACCGAGTCAGAGCCAAGGGTGGTCAAACAAAACAAATATATTTTCATCAAATAGGCAGTCACACAAACGTACACAACACGGCTTTCACAAACTCAAAAACAGATGGGTCGCAAAGTTACACAAAGCCAACCACACTAACAAGCTCATGCACTGCAACAAAGAACAAAACACAAAAGAGTCCTATTCACCAAGACACTCGGCGTCTTCTCACTCGAGGCTTGCAGGTGGCCTGTCAGCTGGTTCGGCGTTAGTCACGCACGACTTCTTGCTTCTTTTTACTTGCAACTCTTCAACTCTCTCTTCGTCTCTTCTTCCACCTCCTGCGCGGCTCGTGTCCGACCGCTTATATAGTCTTGGGAAAGGGAACTAGAAGGTTCCGTAGGGCCACGTGACCCAAAGCACCCACACAGTTGGGAACCTTCTCGCCCACTCTCGAACCTTCTTGGTCGGGGCGGCGCCTCTTTCTCTCTCGCACTGCGCGGGGAGCGTCGGCGTGTGCTCTCCGCTTCCCTTCTCTCCTTACGTCTGTCCCGCGCGCGCGCTCTCCGCGATAAGAAAGCTTCTACAACATTCTGGCCTTTTGTAGGCGCGGCGTGACTTTTGAGCGCCTCTTCCGAGCGGCGTTTTCTTGTTGTTGTTTCGACCTTTCGGCGCTGGGTTTTACTTCAAAATAGGCACTATTTTGTGACACTCTACAAGATTAAGTAATACATCGCAAGCCCATACGGTTTTTTCATACAAAGGTATGAAGGCGTACGGTTAGTCAGAACTGCTCGTGGTAAAACGCCAGATAAAAGGAGCGGAAAGGGGCTCACTCAAAAGCAGAACACCAGCAATCATTGTGTACGATCCACTTTTAAATAAATAAATAATACTGCAGGCCAAAATACTGACCCATGCAGGAGGGGCAATACAATGAAAATATAGTCACAAGAGGCTGACAATACAAGAAAATATTTATTGATTGCCGTAAACTTCTTGTTGATTGCCGGGAATTTATTTACAAAATTCATTGGGACAGCCTGGTGCCACAAAAAACTGCTGCACGCTCGTAAATGACACAGAAACTCATCCTGATACGTGACGCAGAGTATAGGTCCCTTCCAGCTACATTGCCGCAGCCATTTTGGGAGTGCTTTTTGAAAGTACCGCCGCTTTGAGAACTGAACGTGTTCAAGGCATTGCAAAGTGTCTGTTTATAGATGGGGTCCGCGCGATTTGTGGTGAAGAAATGGCTGGCCACACGAAAAAAAAAAACCAACGATGCTGCACCGGCCTCTGAAAAAGAGTGTATTTCGTCGCTCAGGCCGACCATCGCGCACCCTTCTCTGCATTGGCGTTGGGAGAACGCTTCCCCACCATTTTGTGTCGCCAACCGGGGTTCATTTGCTTGGCTTCGTAGAAAAAAAGTCTTCATTTACCCCTGGAAACACATCTGCCCATTTCCGAAAAAAAAAGCGAGGAGATGCCCGTATCCTGCACAGCATGGCGATACAAGCGTTACATCGTAAAAGTATTCCACTGATGAGATACCAATACATTTTGCAAATGTATCTCGATATAGATATACAGAATAGTCAAAAGTATTGACGAGGAACACCGCGATATTCTTGTATCGCGGTGCGCAGCCGAGCTTTTAAGCGGTGTTGCTGCTGGATATTTTTTCGAAAAAGGAAGTAACTGTAACGGTATTTACAGTTACAGTTACTGTGTAAAAAGTAACAGTGTTACAGTTACAAGTTCCTCTAAATTAAAAGTAACTAGTTACAGTTATAAGTTACTGAAAATAGCAACTAGTTACCGGTAACGCGTTACTATGTAGTAACTACTACTCAAGACTGACGCATGCGCAGTTACGCGAACGGCGCGCGCAAGTAAGCGTACGCACATCGCACGCGTCTTAGAAGCGTACGTGGGGTTCGGCCTTTAGTCTGGAGTCCTCATCACCGAGGTTTATTGGCTCTATTAGAAACAATTCGAAGACTCGCAGCCCGATTCATATGCTAAGTACAACGACAACAAAAAAAGCACTTATTTACTGAAATGCGAAGTTCATGTGATTTAGAATCATTAGAATTTAGGCGACAAAGGAACAAAATAGAATTACCGTTTCAGATTCTCAATGATAATACAGAGATTGTGGGAATGTTGACATACCCTGATGAGTTTCTATCGCGTGGCGCTCGCGTTTCCTCAAAGCTTCTCTAAGGTGGCTTTCCCGCGGGGCGCGAGACGTGACGTCATCGTCATGCGCACCGCTGCGCTGGGTATGGCGCTGGGTGGATGGATGCTATGAGACTTACGAGACATTACAGCTAGGTGGCGTGAGCCGCCGCCCGATATAAAGGGTACAGCTTGATACATCTATCCATCCATCCATCCATCCTATGAGCGTCCCCTTACCTGTAGCTTCCATAGTGCTGCACGGAACGGAACTCCTGAAAGAGACTATTGCTGTGGAGTCACCAACCACATCAAATCCACTCCGAATGGATCGAGGAACACATATTGGTCTTTGGAAGCGTCTTTCCAAAGGAACCATTGTGGACCTGGAGTCAGGCCACAAAATCTTGTATGCAGCGGCAGTTTATAAATACTTTTGGAGCAGTCTTTTCACACGAGTAGATATTTCATTAAGTAGGCACATGCTGCATGATCATCATCGTAGCAGGTCATTATGCCTCAACCGCAAGGAATCTCGTGAGCTCGCATAGCGCCACGAGCAAGAAGAACGCACGGTCGCCTTCGGCAAAGCCAAACGCTGTAGCCGCTGGAAGCTCTGTTCGATCGTCTCCTTCTCGGGGAAGGCTCTACGTCTATCGGCTCCCGGCTTACGTACCGAGTGTGAAGAACACGCACCGACTTTCTTCAGCCGCGGCCGCTCACTTGTGCCTGTTCAGCTTCGATTCCAAGGCAAGTGGCTCTTTGCTGGCTCAGCGCAGGGGCAGATCCCTACACCCATGAAGTGCGGCCGACCTGTCGGGTACCCATCCGGCCAACGCACTCCGAGAGCTTCACAGGTGCTCATCTGGCGAGCCGTCTTAGTGGACAGATCAAGCAGTGCGGGAAAGGCGCAACGCTCAGCTGTTGATCGTGCCCGCCAAAGATGGACGCGCAGCCTGCCCTCGCAGCAACAACTTGGAGAGCATGCAGCATCAATAATTCGAGGAAGCCTCCATGGAGTCGGTGCTGGAAAGGCTGCTTACGTTACATGCAGTGGAAGAGACATGGAGACATGATGCGGTCGTTCGGAGGCGCTACCACACGCATACGGGCCGCGTCTACTCGGTGTTCCACCCTAACCACCAGGAGCGGTCGTATGCGCTGCCCACTGTGGAGGAGAAGTCGACACCTCTCAACCGAGAGGAGGCCACCAGAGGCTTCCGCGCGCGGGCAGGCCGCTTCTTCGTCGAGCTTCACACTGACCACCTTGAACAGCCGGGGCCGCTGTGGAGGTGGCGTCGCACTGCGCCTTCTGCGTAGTGGCCATTTGGGAGGGCTATCACACGCATAGGTCGGCAGTGTAGGGGAACACTCACTCACACTCACTCACCCAAATTTTTCCAGCATCCGCACTCATTCGCACTCGCACTCACCTCCACTCACACTAACTTGCACTCACTCGCACTCGCACTCACCTCCACTCACACTCACTGGCGCTCACTCGCACTCGCACTCACTTCCACTCGCACTCGCACTCACCTCCACTCACACTCACTTGCCTCACTCGCACTCGCACTCACTTCCACTCACACTCCTGGCACTCACTCGCACTCGCACTCACTTCCACCTCACACTCACTGCGCTCACTCGCACTTGCACTCACTTCCACTCACACTCACTGGCACTCCTTCGCACTCGCATCACTCCACTCACACTCACTTGCCTCACTCGCACTCGCACTCACTTCCACTCACACTCACAAGCACTCACATCGCACTCGCACTCACCTCCACTCCACTCACTGGCGCTCACTCGCACTCGCACTCACCTCCACTCACAATCACTGGCGCTCACTCGCACTCGCACTGCACTTCCACGCACACTCACAAGCCTCACTCGCACTCGCACTCACCTCCACTCAACACTCACTGGCACTCACTTCGCACTCGCACTCACTGCACTCACATAGCACAATCGCACTCACTTCCACGTCACACTCAAAAGGCACTCACTCGCACTCGCACTCACCTCACTCACACTCACGGCGCTCACTCGCACTCGCACTCACCTCCACTCACACTCACTGGCGCTCACTGCGCACTCGCACTCACTTCCACTCACACTCACAAGCACTCACTCGCACTCCGCCATCTCACCGCCACTAACCTCCACGCACTTCACTACTCACTGGCACTCACTCGCACTCGCACTCACTTCACTCACACTCACTGGCGCTCACTCGCACTCGCACTCACCTCACTCACACTCACTTCCACTCACACTCATGGCACTCACTCGCACTCTCACTCACCTCCACTCACACTCACTTGCACTCACTCGCACTCGCACTCACTTCCACTCACACTCATTGGCACTCACTCGCACTCGCACTCACCTCCACTCACACTCACTTGC
Organism: Hyalomma asiaticum; assembly: GCA_013339685.2. Lineage (NCBI taxonomy): Eukaryota > Metazoa > Arthropoda > Arachnida > Ixodida > Ixodidae > Hyalomma > Hyalomma asiaticum. The sequence goes on from CM023481.1 coordinate 312,594,514, forward strand.
ACTCACTCGCACTCGCACTCACTTCCACGCACACTCATTGGCACTCACTCGCACTCGCACTCACGTCTATGAAATGAGTGCGAGTGAGTGCACTCATGAGTGAGTGCGCCGACCTATGCAGGCATCTGCGGCAAATAGAGTGACACGAGTTTTTCCTCCTGGGTAGAATAAACGGCAGCGGTGCCAGTACACTGCGCAGGTTTCACCTGGTCGCCGACCTAACTCGGCACTACGCGCACCTCTTCAGTCGCGCGTACATCTCGAACTGTGAGCGCTCTCTAATGTATCAGAGACTAGAACACATAGTATTTCGCGACTGTCCCCCATTCGTGCCACAGCAGTAGACGGCGGCCACTAGGCTGGCTGATATGGGAGTACAAGCAATAGATGAAAGCTGCATTTCAGCCGAAATAGGGGACCATACCGAATTACCAAATGCTGCAAGGTCATTTTTTCAATAGAAATGGACTGGATGCTAGACGTTCGGTACCACTTCGCAAAGTTGCGGATTATGAAAAGCGACTATTAACCTTAGATGCAACTAAAGTGGCTTCTTTTCATTATGCGACTATTAGACCTTTATCATAATCTTCGAGTGCATTTCCCTGCACAGCATATTCGTCCGACTAATGGCGGCCCCTGTCACGTTTCAAGTAGAGGCGAGGTCCCAGTTACCCGTGCTGGGGTTTGACTATTGCCAGTGTTTATGTCAAGAGTCGACATTTTTCGCGTCACAGCACATTGTTTTGCAGAAGTGAATAGCTGCCATAAGTTGGGCTAGTTGGTATCAAGCGTAATGAAATATGATTACTGGCGTCCATGTCCCCTTTGCGCAAGCAGTCATGTCTTGTTATGTATATACGGATCACTCATTCTTATCCCCATCCTCATGCTTCATCACTCTTCTTCCCCTGTTGCGTTGTCCCCGAAGTAGAGTAGAAGGCCGGGGCGTACTAGATCAGGCCACCCTCTCTACCTGTCTCCAGTGTATTGGACTTCAAGTACGCGAGTATGTAGCTTCATTATGAAACTGAGGTTGCTTCGATGTAACGTTGCTCGCTGTGACAGATTATGCACTGCATTGTGATGTTGTTCATTATAACGATTATGTTAATATTTCATGCGATATTTTCTTTGAAGTTCACTTTGGTCAGTATTCATTGTCACTTGATTGATGCTTTTGGTAGTCTTTTCAAGCTTGCCTCTTTAATCAGCTGATGTCCTAGGCAAATTTTCACTTTGATACCTGGGTCATATTTGAGTTCCTTTGTTCATACTCATTGATTTTATGTGGCGAAGATACTGCATAACATGACTGAAAGCGGCTATCACACAGTCATCCATTATGCTGTCTGTGCTCATATAACGGGATGCGCTGCTCTCATGCTGAGAAATGCATTGTCGTTTGTCTTTTGATTATTGTTACTAGTGCGCTTTCTGTAAGCCTCTAGTCGTTAATAAGTTCCAGATATATTTAAATTATTTCTTCTGCAGTTCCTTTTGAATATTTGTGGTTTTATTTTTCTCGCATTTCTCTTTTTTTTAAACTACCATAAGTTAGTTTCTCAATGAAATGTTGAATAAAATGTTGACGTCATGATCATTGGCAGTGGGGCCTCCTTGTTAGTCTGCTTGCCAAGAAACTTTCTATCCTTAACTGTAGAAAGATATGTCACTACTGTTTTTGGTAGATTTGCTTCATACTATACAAAGTACAAGCTATATTGATTTTTGTATGCATGACCACTAATTGTGACCTAAATGCTAAGACTGATGAAGCCTTTGCAGACAACTGTGTGCCTACCTTTCTGCACTATTGCTCTGTTGCACTCAATGCTGGTGCTTTGACCCGCCAGAAAAGAAAAAGTTCCACGCAAGTGCGACACCAGCACTTCTTCCTAGGACGAAAGTATTCAGGTGGGCTGGCACTAACCCGCACTCTGCAGCACCCTAAACCTTATGGTGCAGCTGATAACATAGCAGGTCTCAGCTACTACCATAAGGCAGGGACGACGTCCGTGGATCGTGGGTGCCCCCCAAAATTATTATCCCGTTGACACCTTCATAACCACAGAGTTAATGCCTTAGGGGTGCAAAAAATGCCTTGGCGTCATTTGAACCCCTAAGGCGTTATCTCTGAGGTCAGATTATCATTTATATATTCTGAGGGTGGCAACCAGACCAAAATTTTGGTGGGCGCGCCCAGTTCCCGAGCACGATTCCTGCTTCTTTTTCAGATTACGGCTAGCATTTCAGGAACAGCTTTTTGATGACGCACGTGCAAGTCTTTGAACGGATTCAGAAATCCCGGAAAATGGGATTATTGGAGTCTCCTCGAAGCCGTCGAAAAGACCACCTTTTTGAAGACGCATGTGCAACGAGCCGGACATCAGACGATATACGACGCATCCAGGACTAAGGCTTCTTACGTGTGCCGTCTGCAACGTTAACGTCTAGGATATCCGTTTCAAAGTCGTCATACATCCTTTGTATGCTAGTTGGGCAGGAGAGTACCAAGACCGTGGCATGTAAATCAAGCCGCTCATGCCATACATGTCATGATTTTCATGTTATGACCTGTCATTTATGTTCGTCATGCAGTCATGTTGTGCCATACTGATTTTCGTATACATCCCATTAACGAAACGGCCCAGGAGAGCACCAAGACAGTTTCATGTAAATCATGCATGTCATGATTTTCATATAATGACCTGTCATTTTATTCGTCATGCAGTCATATTGCACAGCGATTTTCGTATACAATCTATTAACGAGACGGCCACGGATACACACATACATACATACGTACATACGTACGTACATACATACATACATACATACATACATACATACATACATACCACTCACACTCACTGGCACTCACTCGCACTCACACTCACTTCCACTCACTCGCACTCGCACTCATTTCCACTCACACACACTGGCACTCACTCGCACTCGCACTCACTTCCACTCACACTCACTGGCAATCACTCGCACTCACCTCCACTCTCACTCACTTGCACTCACTCGCACTCGCACTCACCTCCACTCACACTCACTGGCGCTCACTCGCACTCGCACTCACTTCCACTCACACTCACTGGCACTCACTCGCACTCACCTCCACCTACACTCACTTGCACTCACTCGCACTCGCACTCACTTCCACTCACGCTCACTGGCACTCACTCGCACTCGCACTCACTTCCACTCACTCGCACTCGCACTCATTTCCACTCACACACACTGGCACTCACTCGCACTCGCACTCACTTCCACTCACTTGCACTCTCTCGCACTCGCACTCACTTCCACTCACGCTCACTTGCACGCACTCGCACTCACCTCCACTCACACTCACTGGCGCTCACTCGCACTCGCACTCACTTCCACTCACACTCACTGGCACTCACTCGCACTCACCTCCACTCACACTCACTTGCACTCACTCGCACTCGCACTCACTTCCACTCACGCTCACTGGCACTCACTTCCACTCACACTCACAAGCACTCACTCGCACTCGCACTCACCTCCACTCACACTCACTTGCACTCACTCGCACTGGCACTCACTTCCCTCACACTCATTGACACTCACTCGCACTCGCACTCACCTCCACTCACACTCACTTGCACTCACTCGCACTCGCACTCACTTCCACTCACACTCATTGGCAATCACTCGCACTCGCACTCACCTCCACTCACACTTACTTGCACTCACTCGCACTCACACTCACCTCCACTCACACTTACTTGCACTCACTCGCACTCGCACTCACTTCCACTCACACTCATTGGCACTCACTCGCACTCGCACTCATGTCTATGAAATGAGTGCGAGTGAGTGCGAGTGAGTGCACTCATGAGTGAGTGCGCCGACCTATGATCACACGTAAACGAGCCGCTTCTACTCGAACGTCCGCCTTTGGAGCCAACAGATGAAGGACACGGGACCCAATATGGAGGAGCCAGGGGGCGTGTCGTTCGTACGGTGGCCGACTGGAGGGTCTACCACACGCGGACGCACCGCTTCTACTCGGAGCTCCACTTTTTCCTCCACGTAGTGTCCGCACGCGGACCCTCTGTCGAAGAGACGTTGGGTCGTTTCATCTTTTGTGGGGGCCGTACGGAGGGGCCACGGCACGTTGACCGGCCGCCTCTACAAGAACATCTGTATCGCCAGGAGCGGATGCACGAATGTCCCGATGTGCAGGGGGTGAGGAGGTATGTCGTCAGTGCGGTGGCCGCTCGGAAAGGATACGACGCGTCGACGGGTCAACTCGATTCGCAGCTCCACCATTACTACCAGGAGCAGCTACACGACAGACGCACTGTTCAATGCTTGGAAACGGGATGCGTGTGGCAGCCGTCCGGAGAGGCTTTTCCACGCCGTCGAGCCGCCTTTACTCGGAGTCTTGTTCTTACCACCATAGAGATCCGGCATGCAATATTCGTAGCAGGTACTCCCATCCTGGCATATTTTTGATAATGTCAAAGATAGCACCGATGGTCAGGGGTACAAGGCCAGGCTGGCTCCTGTTTCCCATCATAGTGTGGGTCTTCCCTGAGGATGTTCGGCGAGAGGCAAGGATGGTCCTCTTGAAGGCAACCGTCAGCGACTCCATATTTTGTTCGATGTCACTGCTCCTTATAAACTTTATGGTTGGTGCTTGTGGAGTTAGATATAGTCAAACGCGTGGATTCTGTTTTTATTCACTCCATATATATCGTGTTTCCACTTGACTTGGAGATGGGCTCCTCGCAATGCTTTTTTCGCGGCACCGCAATCCAACCTTTACGTTTTAATAAATTTTACGTTTAAGTTGACTGCTTATCGAGTTATTTTTGATCTTATAAATAGTCAATAAACATCGGCTAATAAATATTTGACTGGCACCTAATAAATATTAAATTGTCATATGGTAGGATATGTAATAGACCTTTTTCAAGCTATCCCAGAAGCCACTGCGAGCGCGTAGTGCAGTATGGGAAATGTGTGTGCATCGGCGGAGGCAAGCTCGGTTTAAGCAAGCGCCCGACGCAGTGGCAGCTGTGGGATCGAAGCTACGACGCGATAAAAATCGAATACGAGTTTGATGAATGCAGTCTGTCGACGTAGCCTGTTCATCCGCATCGTGAAACGTGCGTAACATTTAGATTTGCGCGTCCGAAAACGATGTACGTACACAAAACAGGCGCACGCTCAACGTGGCTATACTCTGCTTTGCTCTCGAACATCTTCAGAATAACTGATCAACTGCATCGCGTGAGCTGCAGCAATGACATTTGTCACTTACATGACAGCTGTGATCGTAATGTCAACAATCACAAAACTCGACAAATAAACACAAAAACTAAAATTCACACACTCAGTCTCAGTACTGCAATAAAAATGTTCACGCAACAGGATAGTTAACGCATAACATTTCCGAAAAACGAGATCACACACATGTTCACACACACAGCAGCCCGTGTGAACATCTAGGCGCTCGCAAATCTTCTCTTCTTCGTGCAGCAGTTAAGATTACAGAGCATCGAAGGAAAGTGTACGCGATCGCATGTGCACTATTTCACCGACACAGCTGGACATGGCAAGTCGGCGGAGCTAGCATACATCAAGGACCACTGTCACCAAAATGTGGTTTTACTAAAGCGAAGTTTTATTCAAAAGGGAATCAAGCGACAGTAGCGAGTAGCGGGAACAGAGCCCAGCGGGACAGAAGAAAAGTACACGCACCAAGCACGAAGGGGTACCAAAATGAGCCGGAATAACCCACGCGGTAAATGGAAAACCATACACGTTTAATTAGAAAACAATGAATTACAGTACCTAGAAAGAGATATCCGCAACATACTTCGTTCACGCACTGCGCACAGTTCGTTCGTTTAGCACACACTGCCCGTTGGTCTACTTCGTCGTCGCAAACACATCGCTATTTTGCAGTTACACTGCAATGCCGACACAAACACGTACACAGCAATACAGCGTCCACACCTCGGTGTTCTCCGCACACGCGCAGTGGAGATACAAGCACATGGTCACTCGCAAACGCACGTATACACTGCCGAGACTCCGGGAAACTACGTTGAGACATGCCAGCGCGCACCCCGTACGACCAGTCCGACCCCCGCGAATGACCCGCTCCTTTTTCATTGTCCCGTGCAGCTGTGCGCCTGCTTACAAAAGAAAACACACAAAAAATGCGTTTGGCCTCGCTCCCATGTCACTCACTCGGAGCGAAAGACGCGCTTGGAAAGGCTGGGTTTCGCTCTGCTAGGCGGCTGGATGTACACACATTTCCCAGAAGCACTTGCGCGCCCACGGGTGGCGCTGCGGTGCTTGAAAAAGGTCTATTGTCTCTCGCTTGATATGCATACTCATTCGGAAGACTTCAAGCAACTGCCATTTGGCGCAAACTGGTATGTATATACATGTAATTGACTATGTATTGAGCACTCTCAAATCTGCAAATTGTCGTAACAGCTTCGCTTCAGCGGTCGAAGTCTCAAAACTCCTCTTTCGTAAGTATTTTCAGCCATTGGCCGGCTGGGTTTACTTATGTATGGCGATAGGATTGGCCCAAGCATTCCTTGAGCCTACTTAGCGGGATTATTTTTAGGAGAATATTTATACATTTTTGACCGAAGATCAAAGGACGAAGATCAAAGACGTATACTCGCGAACCATAAGTAACATCTATAAAGTTTGCAGAGCCACATTGCTCCTTCATGAGAGGAGCAGAAAAATTGCGATGAAGAGAGGTGTCAGACACTATCGGAGAGATCGTGTCTCCACATGATCTCCCCGATGTATTTAATGAATGTTTTTGTAGCAGAGCTACTCTGTATTCTGCTACAGACACAAACTGTATTCTGCTAGTTTTGAGGAAGTGTTAAAGGGGAGCTGACACGAAAATTTTCGTCTGATGTTTTTTTTTTTGCTGCAATACGTAGCTGAGGATCTGTTTAGCCATAACACGGCACACCAATTGCCCCAGCGTGCGTCATATAATTATTTATGGCCTGTTTATTACCCACTAGTTTCAGTTTTGGTTTGGGAGAGCTCCAAAACCGACAAGGCTCCCGGTGCAACTGGCGCTATCTAGCGCTCACAATGGGTTAAAGGAGTTCAACCACGTGAGCACACATAACTGTGACGCACTTCCGCACGACAACAGACGCGTGCTCGTTCTCTTTCGCCTGTAGCACGTCCTGCGCGTTGTTGTCGCTGTTGCTGTCATCGTCATTGGGTGGCAACTATTTCCTTGAGGTAGCGTAGCCGGCAGTCTACTAACGCAGGCGCAGCGAATAGACAATGGCGGCTATGACGTCATCATTGCTAGCTGCTCTGCTCGGAGCTCGGCTGCCTTGGTGACGTCGCGGAAGTTGGGGGTCCCCTTCAGGTCACCTTTGCTGTTGTCAATGTCGCGATGTACGGCGTCTATCGCTCGATTGCGCATGCGAACTTCAATATTCATTTAAGTGACCTTCGGAGCTGCGTTCGTCGTTGAGATTTGGTAGATGACGTGTGCATGTCCACGAAAATCGATCCCGAAGGCTATCTTAGCAGCGAAATTTTGGTGTCAGTGCCCCTTTAAAGAGTTTAAACTGGGAATAAAAGGAATACAGAATACATAGTTTTCACGTGACGTCACGTCCGTCGTCTGCACTTTCCGTCCGCCATTGCTAGGTGCCTCATTTGGGTCGCCTGCTTGTTCTCCGTGCAGTGTAACGCGCTTCTGACGGCCCTGTACGGTGGTTTAAGCGTGGTGATGCCGAAGGGCAAGTATTTGAGTTTTGCCCTGCGTACTACAATGGCCTTGCCGGCACAGAACGGGCACGGTACGATACGACGGCCACTAGCGCTCGGCGCTGATGCGACTGCAGATGTGAAGCTACAGCCCGCTTCAGCGCAGGTGGATATAATCAGATAGCTGATTTTGTAGCTCGGCTGCTTCGGCTGCTTCGACTTGCAGCCGAGAAAGGCGCATAAATCGATCGGCGCACCAGCAACTCAGTGCTTCTGGAGGCAGTTAACCGCTGCAGTGCTATTGCAACATGCGACTCGGATCCGGTCGAAGCCCGTCGTCGTACTCAGCGAGGTTGTGCACAAACGTAGAAAAACTACACCGAGATACCTCGTTGGTATTTTGCGGTTCCGTTCAAGCACCGGCGATTTGCCACTTTAGCAGATGTAGCTGTTAATTTGTCCGGGATTGCGTGGACATTAAATGTAAACACAGCGCATCGTTTCTATCTTACATTAATTGAAGTTGCGTTTAGTATTGCGAGGAAATGATCTCCAAACACAACTTTCCAAAGATTCTTTGCTACCATCTTTTCTCCGGTTCAGCAACCGGCTCTGATAGCGGTGCGAACGCGTGGTGCATAGTAGGGAGTCTACATGACCGCGGCTCAACAGAGCGGTCATGTGGGTTCCCTTGTGCATAGGTTGCACATGTTTATATGCTTCATAAAAGCGCTGCACCTGCCATGCAGGCTCAAGAGGCACGCTCGCACATTGGTACTAATCGTGAGAACATGCACACGAAGAAACAATGAGTGGCTCTCGGCCAAATAAGAATTCCTAACGGCTTACATGCCAAAACCATATGTCATACGAGGCGTGCCCCGTAGTGGTAGGCTCCGGAAAATTCAACTACTTGGAGTTCTTTGACCTACACTTAATAACACACAGTGCACGGGCCTGTGTGTCGGCTCCATCTAAATGCGATCCGCTGCGGCCGGGGGGTGCGCGTCGAATCCGCGTGCCTTTCGGGTCAGCAGTCAATCACTGCCAAATGCCCTCGCACTCCGTCCAAGCGCTTAAAGGACATCGACTCGCCACTACAGTACTTTTGCTTGCTTTTGCTTGTTCATCGGCAACCAAATATTGGGCCTATATATGCGCATTATTACGAACGAAACAAGGAACACAGAGAAGCGCGTAAGCGGTCATCCATACGTCAACTCAGTCAGCTTGTACCTATAGCAATGGCGGACGGGGCCGCTGAAGCCGCCGGAAGTGACGCGCGTGCAAACTATGTATAGACGGCAAATACCTCACCAATTTATGTTTTGTAGACGGCATTGTAGCTTTTATAGAATGACGGTGAGCTAAAAAAAAAAACTAATGATTGAGGAGCTAAAACGGAAAAGTGTTAAAATAGGACTATAAATGAATAGGTAAAATATCAAAATTATGCTCAACAGTCAGGCTAAAAACCAGTCTTGGGCAGTAACTAGTTATTAGCAACGCGTTACGGCTAACTAGTTACTTTTTTCAGTAACTTATAACGGTAACTAGTTACTTTTGATTTAGAGTAACTTGTAATTGTAACAGTTACTTTTACACAGTAACTGTAAATGGGAATACCGTTGCGGTTACTTCCTTTTCCAAAAAAATATCCAGCAGGAACATGGCTGGGCGGTATCGCGATTAAGAATATCGCGATGTTGCTTATAGATACTTTTGACTATCTGCATCTCTGTACCGAGATACATTTACAAAATGTAGTACCTCATTAGTGGAATGCTTTTACGATGTATCGCGTGAATAGCATGTCTGTGCAGGACACGGACATTGCTTTGTTTTTTTTTTTCGGAATTTGGATGACGTGTTTCCAGGGTGCAAATGAAGGGTTGTTTTTTTGTCTACGAATCCAAGCAAATCATCGCCAGTCGGCGACACAAAAGGGCGGTGAAGGGTTTTCCCCACCCTCATGCACAGAAAGGTGCGCGACACGGCAGTATATGGTCGGCCTAAGTGACTAAAGGCACTGTCTTTTAGAGGCCGGTGTGGCCAGCCATTTCATCATGACAACACGCGCGGAAACCGCCTAAAAAACAGACGCTTGGCAATGAATCGAACACGTTCAGTTTTTAAAGCGGCTGTTCAACAACCTCACCGACGTCATGTTGGCCAAATCGTTGCTGTCTAAGCAACTCGAGTACGCAGCAGTAACTCCATGACCATCCTATGCGGCATTCCTATCGCCGAATCCATGTGAACTTCCGGAGTTTCATGTATTCCAGGATAACGCCATGCACTGGGTCAATGAAATTAACTGTCTCGGAACAATTTATGCGTGGCCAGACCAACAAAAATTGCAGGTGGCCCTAAGCCACATTGGAGACGTTGCCGTGGCCTGGCATCGGTACCAAGGCATATGGCAGCTGCTCTGGCAGGAATGGTGTGCCACTGCTTTCGGCCACTTGCCGCACGCCGGTCAACATCATTCTACCACGTCCGGGACACGGGAGGCGCACCATCTATCAGTGCAGCTGTGCGCCCCAACGGCACGCCGTCTCGCGCAAACAGAGCTCGTGATGGCCACCGCCTTGATGCTGCAGCTGTGTCCTACAGCCATTAGACCGAGAGCATCGTGGGACACGTCGCCGTAAACACAGACCGAAGCCGCTGTCCAGCGCATGTCTCCGTATCTGCGTGGGTGCCTGACCCCGAAGAATCACCGATAGGTGCCGAGACCACTCGCCATCCAGCGGAGTCAGACATGTGGCGCCCAAGCTCAGCATCGCTTGGGCACGTGGAGGCGACCATTCTCCACCCACAGCAGTCGCATATTAGCTCCTCAAGCTCGCAATCGCGTGTACGATCGGAATCTCCGGCGCCTGTCACGCTGGAAGCTCCACCACTCCATAAAACATCCCTGTCCGCTGGCTCCTAAACAACAAGGCGGTTCTGCGAATCCACAAATCAGACCTTTACAGGGAGAACGACAACGGCGTCCATTCTGAGCGGTCGGCGACAAGTGCGCCTCATTCGCTGAGTCGGTGGACATCCTCCCTATGCTGAGCAAAGCGTCACACAAAGAAGCCGATTGTGTAAATCTCGTTCCGAGAAATCACTGTTCCGTACAGCCCAAGCCTGCTTCCGTTACTCTACTTGTTTGGGAACGAAGGTTCTGTTACTCGCGGCCTGACAGTGATAACGCTGTCAGCTGACAGCTGGGGCAGGACAGTCGTGAAATTCTCGACACACCTGGGTTTTTCTTGTCTCTGGAGAACTGCGTTTGGACTTCAGACGGACAGACAGAAAAACTTTATTGCGTATACGGCGTGTTTGTGGACTGGGCTTCTGCCTAGGTATCGGCCAGGAGGTCTTGCCTCCTTGCGGCTTCCTCGGCCCGCTGGATTGTCCAGAGTTGTTCAGTGAGGGCTGAGCTGAGTAGCGCGGCCTGTCAACACGCGCGGAGGCTGTCATTGGAGGCAGTATTCTCATTTCCGTGTATTATTAATCCCTGACATTCCCATAACATATGCTCTAAAGTAGCGCTTGCATCACAGTCTTTTCATTTATCGGTCATATATATATCTGGGTACATAACATGTAGTAGTGCTGGACTCTTGTATGAGCTAGTTTGCAACTGTCGCCATTGGACAGACTGCGACCTGCTAAGTTTTGGATGGGGTGGTGGGTAGACACACCTCTGCAGTTTATAATGTTTAGTCATGTCATTGAAGCGGGTTAATCTATATCTTCACATTCCCAAGCGTCGAGACACTCTGACGAGGGACCAACATCTGTCGTAGCTCGGAAAGTGAGCCCTCGAGCTACGTTGTGGGCTGCCCTTATTAGGATTGTTCTCTCCAGTATAGGGTCGGTGATCTGGGCTGGTATCCAGAGAATTTGGACGCGCCTTTCATCGCGGGTTCTTTGGTCGGTTCTGAGAATATGCAGTGCCTCAGGGGAGATTCTGCCATTTGCAAAATTGCGCACTGCACTTTGTGAATCGCTAATTATATAGTAGGCGTCAGTTTGTGCTATGGCTAGTGCTATAGCTGTCTCTTCCGCCGTTTCAATGTGCCTCGTTTTTAACGTAAGACTTGTATTACATTCTTTATTGTAGTTAACCACCGCTGCGACGAAACAAACTTTGTGTTTGTAGCGGGCGGCGTCTACGAACACGGCCTCCTTGTTGTTACCGAAGCGTTTTATCATGGTCTTTGCTCGGCTTTTCCTTCTTCCTTCGTTGTGTACGGGGTGCATATTTTAAGGTAGCGGTGGGACCATGATTCTCTCCCGTACGTCTCGTGAAATATCGTATTTGGAGTGTGGGATAACTGATGCCTAGTTTCTCTAAGATGTATCTGCGAGCTTTTGTTTTGGAGAGGCGCTCGTATTGTGCCGTACGTTGCGCTTCTATCAGTTCATCAAGTGTGTTGTGTAAACCTAACGCAAGGAGCCTTTCAGTGCCTGTACTCTGCATGAGTCCTAGCGCTTGTTTGTATACTTTCCTGATCAAAGCGTTTAATTTTGTTTTTGCCACTGCAGACCAACTATGGTATGCGGCCACATACATAATTTGACTAATGACAAACGCTTGGATGAGCCTGACGACGTTTGCTTCTCTCATGCCGCTATGCTTGTTTGTGATTCTTGTGATTAAGCGCATCGTTCGAGAAACTTTCGCTTCTGTATTGCGAACCGTTTCCCCGTTTGTGCCTTTAGCTTATGTGATTAAACCCAGTGCCTTTAACCTGTCCACAGTGGGTATGGAGTGTCCATCTTGCGTTGTGAGATATATATGTCTGCGCCTAGCTGTATGCTGTGGTTTTTGGGAGGTCGTCCTCTTAATTTTGGTCTGTATAGTAAAAGCTCCGATTTTCCCGCTGAGCACGTAATGCTCGATGGTGTCGATCGCTTCCTGTAACCGTTCTTCTATAGAGCTATCGCTACCGTTGCCTATCCAGAGAGTAATGTCATCGACATAGATTGCATGATGTAAACCTTCGATTGTCTGCAGTCTACTGGGGAGGCCGATGAGAGCTAAGTTAAACAACATAGGGGATATAACCGATCCCTGTAGTGTGCCTGCACTACCTATGGATATTTCTTCGGATGTGAGGTCTCCTACTCTGATTTTTGTTTTCCTATTCATGAGCAAGCTCCGGATGTTATAATTATAGGTCCGCTCACCCAAGCCTAAGTTACTGATCTGATTCAGTATGGCTTCATGGGCGACATTATCGAATGCTTTTTTCAGGTTTAACCCGAGGATGGCTCGAGTTGTTCTCCCGGGGTCATCTACGACCTGGTGTTTTAATTGCAGCATGGCATCTTGTGTAGAGAGATTTCTCCGGAATACTATCATTGTACATGGGAGTAGGTCGTTGTCCTCGAGGTAGTTAGTGAGTCGGGCGAGGAAGGCGTGTTCCATCAACTTACCTACACAGGATATTAAAGATATGGGCCTTAGATTTTCAAGTTGTAGGCGCTTGCCAGATTTGGGTATGAGAATGACTTCTGCCATTTTACATTGCTGCGGAACGTGCCCTTGTCTCCAACACTCATTAATGAAATCTGTTAGTTTGTCAATAGACTCATCGTCTAGGTTACGGAGCGTTTTGTTTGTTATGGCGTCTGGGCCCGGTGCCGATTTAGTACTGAGTTTGTGTAAAACTGCTCTTATCTCGGCTTCGCTAAATTCCTCATCGAGGTCGGTGTTCGGCGCTCCCACGTAGTCGGGGTGAACACATGTTGGTGCCTGGGATATTTATTTAAGTTCGACCTCTTTCAGCAACTCCTGCTCTGTGCCTTTATACGCATGTGTAACTTTGTTTATATTTTGCCTATGCACTGCTTTTGTGTCCTCCGGATTAAGGTGTCTGAGTAAGTTCCATGTTTTGCCTAGCCCCAAGTTGTTGCCCATATCGGCGCAGGTTTCCTCCCACTGCTGGCGACAAAGCTGTTGTGCATACTGCGCGATTTCCTTGTTTAGTATGGCTATCTTTTTTCTTAGTGTACGGTTGAGTTTTTGAGTTTTCCACCGCTTTTCCAGCCCTTCTTTCGCTTCCCACATATGTAAGAGCCTACTTTCAATCACTTCAAGCTGAGATGCAGATGGAACTATCTGCGTTGCTTTTGAGATATCCTCTTTTAGGTTGGCTGTCCATTGATCAATGTCTGTAATAGTTTCCGCAATACTCTTTCTCATATTTCTGAATTTTACCCAGTCAACGAGCTTTAGCTGTTTCCCCTTGCGTTTGTAGGGGCCCCCAGTAAGCTGAATTTCTATAATGAAGTGATCGCTACCAAAGTCTTGCTGGGTATTAAGACATCGTGCTGATTGCGTGTTCATTGTAAAGGTGAGGTCGGGTGTGGAATCGGCACAGACACTGTTACCTTGCCTAGTGGGCATTGCGGGGTCAGTGATGAGGGTTAGACCTTCCTGCTGCGAGTCGAGCCAAAGATCCCTGCCCTTAGGGTGGACAAGTTTATAACCTCACGCGGAATGATGAGCATTAAAGTCACCCCCAATTACAACAATGCTGTCACCTGCGATGGCGAGCATACGTTTGAAGAGCGTCAGGAATCTGTGTCGTGCAAATTTCGGGCTATCTGTACACGTTTAGGATGAAGATACTGTCGGCTTTCTTTCTCACGGGTATTATTTCGATCAGTATATTATGCATATCAGTAACTCGTGTGTTGTGTCGCACTACCGTGGTCCTTCCGCACTAAGGTTGTAAGAACTTTGTTCTCCCCTTCGGCACTGCCGATAGTCTTGTACCCTGACGATTTGGCGAGACCGTGCGTTTCTTGTAAGATAATAATATCTGGTCTGTCGTTGCAGGCTTTCTTGTTTTCGTAGTTCCTACAATTCTATTGCCATATGGTGTACTTGTTGTGTCTGCCCATGGCCGAAGTTAACGTTTAGTAACCGCCGGGGTCAAGATCGCCGGCTTGGGGTGGTGCGAGGGTTTGGGAATTTCTTTAGTGGGCGCTGCTCCGCTGACTTGTAAGCCTGTAGCAGAGGCCCATTTTTCGAGTTCCGTTACTCTATAGGAGATAAGTTATCTAGTTGCTGTTGGTGAATTTGCTGTTGCTGTATAATTGTGGTAATTTGCTGCATAACAGCCGTTCCTCATTCTTTAACTTGCGCTCCCATGTTGTCTTTAATCTCTTTCGTTGCCTCGACTTGGGTTTTCATAGCTGCCTCAATTTGACTTATCCGTGAGTCTACACGTCGTTCGAATTCCTCCTGGCGTTCGTGCAACATGCCAGCGCTCTTTGTTTTCTTGGGTTTGCTGATACCCTCGCCGTTATGTTTACAGCCTTACGTTTCGGAAGAGGAATTTCAGTGCACTCCTCCATACTTGTACCACTATCCTCTGTTAGAACTGTTGCGTCATCGCGCTGTACCTTGCCATTTTTGTATTTGTCCAGTTCCTCCCCTTAATTTCTAATTCTCCTCCCTCTTGGCTACCATTATCTGATTATTTTGTAGAATCATTTGCTTAAGATGTCGGAGCTCTTCCTCTAGTTTTTTTTTTTTTTTTTCTGGTTCGAAGCAGCCCCAGCCTCCGCGCGCGCCCCCTTGACCGTGCCTGCCCAGCTCACCTGTAATGATGCAGCGGCACCGGAGTTTTGGGGTTCCTTGGCCCTTAGGTGCGAACGTGACTGCGACCTGGCTCTGCTCCTGGACCTTGAGCGGCTTTTCCTTTCTTGCGGGAGCCTCGGGAAGGACTCCGAACGGTCCCTCGCGATGTTGGCGTTCGATGGCCTTTCTTGTGCTGTGTAATATCCGTCCTCTTTTTCCTGCCTCGCTTTTTCCCAGCGAAGTTTCTTCACTAGGAACGGTGTCTTATATTTTGCCTTACACGTACGATCTGCCATGGTGTGGTCTTTGCCGCACAGCTGGCACGTCATCTTGCATTCGTGGTTCTCAGGAGGAATTGCCAAGCTGCATCCTCGGTAGATTTTGTCGTTAGGGTTAGGGCATACATGTGCCCTGTGTCCTAAGCGTCCGCATTGGTAGTTGCTGCAGAGCCCCTCGCACCTTTGGCAGTCATAGCATTGCGGGGCCCTCCTAAAGAATTAGTTTTGGCCGCTCAAGATTCTCTAGCTTGCACACCAATTTAAGTGGGCGGGTGATTGCGGCAGATCTCCGAGGGCAGATAATGCGAAGTAATGCTTCGCGGCATATACCATGCGTTGTAACTTCAGAGCCGGGGCATGCTTTTCGAATCCTTTATTCAGGCATACCAATGGGCAGCCACAAAACAGCACAAAGAACACAGCAACGTGGGGCACACGCAGCCCCGCCACGGTGGTCTAGTGGTTATGACATTCGGCTGCGGATCCGAAGGTC
The DNA here is from genome assembly GCA_013339685.2 of Hyalomma asiaticum. Taxonomy (NCBI): domain Eukaryota; kingdom Metazoa; phylum Arthropoda; class Arachnida; order Ixodida; family Ixodidae; genus Hyalomma; species Hyalomma asiaticum. The sequence continues at coordinate 312,610,637 of CM023481.1, forward strand.
GCGGGATCGAATCCCGGTCGCGGCGGCTGCATTTCGATGGAGGCAAAATGTTGAGGCGCGTGTGCCGTGCGATGTCAGTGCACGTTAAAGAACCCCAGGTGGTCGAAATTTCCGGAGGCCACTACTACGGCGTCTCTCATAATCAGAGCTGGTTTTGGGACGTTAAATGCCACAAATCAATCAATCATCAACGCCCATATATACAAGTAGCTCCAGGTCACACATGCGCAGTGGCGACCATTCACTTATCACCGCAACTTGACAACTACGACACGTGTAGCGACTATCGCGATATGAACACAACACCAGGAGACGAATTTTAGCAGCGTGACACAATTCCTTCGGAACTGGCTGCTTTCGTGAGCCAGTTTCGAAACGGGCTCAGTAAATGATAAGCGTACCTACGATAAGCATACATGATATGACTGTGTCAATGTTAAATCCCTGAAAAACACTTCAGAATATGTATCTGTAATACTAACCAAAATTTTTCAGCAATCACTTTATCATGGTATACTTCCTAATGAATGGAAAATGGGTTAGGCGATTCCAGTCTATAAATCCGGCAACAAAGCATCACCTAGTAACTACCGTCCGATCTCCCTCATCAGCATTTGCTGTAAAATGCTCGAACATATGTACAAACCTTGTTGGTTTTCTTGAGTCGAATTCTTTTTTTTCATCAGCCCAACACTGCTTCCGGAAATCTTACTTTTGTGAAACCCAATTAATATTATTTACACATAACCTACACCATATCCTCGACTAATCATCACTAGCTGACTGTACATTCTTATATTTCTCAAAAGCGTTCGACAAAGTGTGTCACAAATTATTACTTCACAAACTAAAGCAACTGAATATTGACGCTAACTTGTTGAAATGGATTGAATGTTTTTCTTTCTGAACCGCTCACGATTGCCAATGCCAATGGCTTTAACTCCGGTTTTATAGAAGTGTGCTCAGGTGTGCCACATGGCTTGGTCCTTGGGCCCCTGTCATTTTTAATATATATATTAATGAACTTCCCTCTCACCTTCCTATTCGCTGATGACTGTGTCATTTTTAGAGAAATTATCAATACCAACGACATTGAAATACTTCAGTCAGACCTTACTAATGTAGCGAACTGGTGGAATAAGTGGTTAATGGAGCTAAATATTCACAAATGCAAAGTCACGCGAGTATCTAGAAAAACGGGCATCCCACCGCCATATTACCTTGACAACATTTCGCTAGAATCAGTTTCTTGATATAAATACCTTGGTATTCATATGTCACTTCTAACCTCAACTGGTCTCTTCACACCGAGAACACAATTAAAAACGCTAATCGCATGCTAGGCTACCTGCGTCACAACTTTTTTTTGATGCACCATCTAATTTGAAACTTTTGTTATATAAAACATTAATACGACCCAAGCTGGAATACGGGAGCCCGGTATGACATCCTAGTCACGCCAACCTAATCACTGATCTCGAAATGGTTCAAAATAATTCTGCACGATTTATCCTTACTAACTACACCCGCACAGCGAGTATAACTAACATAAAATCCAACCTTGGCCTCCCATCGCTTGCATCGCGTAGAAAACTGTTCCGTGTTTCTCTTTTCCACAAGCTGTATCATCATCATACATTGCGTAATCACCTCATCCTTCATCCAATTCATGCGTCACAATGTATTGATCATCGTTACAAGGTCGGTATTTTGCCATGCAACACCAATGGTTTTTTCACAATCATTCCTGCCGCCAACTTCGATACTTCCCGCTGATCTTGATGGCCTTACTGATTATGAACAGTTTCGGGAAGCCTTAGCTAGTCAGGTGCTATTTGTGGGGATCGGGGCGCCGCGCGTCCCACGTACGCGACATCTTGTTTTCCTCGGGATGCCCTTACATCCCCCTCTCCCAGCTGGACGGAGCGGCGGCCTGTCACTGTCGAAGGCCGCCTACTTTGCCCATGTGGTTCGTAACCAGTCTGTCATTGGACAGCTGGCAGGTTCTGCAAGTGTGCGCGTTCGGAGTTTGGAGTTTGGATTCAGGGAGAACTCGCTGGCACTCGGAAGGGTGCGCACGTACTTTTGTGACCCCCCGGCCGACGAGCCGTCGGCCGGGGAGTCCAGTCGTGTTTATATTAAATGCGAAGCATTTCTTAGCGAACCTCGGCGTCGTTGAGCGTATCTATCTATCTATCTATCTATCTATCTATCTATCTATCTATCTATCTATCTATCTATCTATCTATCTATCTATCTATCTATCTATCTATCTATCTATCTATCTAGCCGCCTACGATTTTGTGCTAGAGAGAGAGAGAGAGAGAGAGATGATGGGCGGAAGGCAGGGAGGTTAACCGGAAGAGAAAATATCCAGTTTGCTACCCTGCACTGGGGAAGGGGTGAAGGGAGACAGAAAGAGATGGAAAAAGAATAAAGAAAGAGAGAGGTCAAATCGCTAGCCTGGCCGTTTCGCTAATGGGATGTTTACGAAAATTGGTATGCCACAACATGACTACATGGCGAACATAAATGACAGGTCATAACATGAAAATCATGACATGCATGTCATGAGCGGCATGATTTATCTGCCACGGTCTTGGTGCTCTCCTGGCCGTTTCGCTAATGGGACGTATACGAAAATTGGTGTGGCACAACATGACTGCCTGACGAACATAAATGGCAGGTCATAACACGAAAATCATGAAATGCATGTCATGAGTGACATGATTTACATGCGTCGGTCTTGCTCTCCTGGCCGTTTCGTTAATTGGATGTATACGAAAATTGGTATGCCACAACATGACTGCATGACGAATATGACTGACAGGTCAAAACATGAAAATCATGTTATGCATGTCATGAGCGACATGATTTACATGCCACGCGTTTCGTTAACGGGATGTATACGAAAATTCGCATGCCACAACATGACTGCATTACGAACGTAAGTGATAGGTCATAACATGAAAATCATGACATGCATGTCATGAGCGATATGATTTACATGCCACGGTCTTGGTGCTCTCTTGGCCGTTTCGTTAGTGGGATGTACACGAAAATTGGTTTGGCATAACATGACTGCATGACGATCATAAATGACAGGTCATAACATGAAAATCGTGACGTGCATGTCATGAGTGGCATGATCTACATGCCACTCGTTTCGTTAATGGGATGTATACCAAAATTACTATGGCACAACGCGACTGCATGAGGAACGTAAATGACAGGTCATAACGTTAGAATCATGTCGTGCGTGTATGAGCGGTATGGTTTACATGCCACAGTCACGGTGCTCTTGCGGCCGCTTCGTTAACTTCATATGTACCAAACTCGGTTGTCACGGATTGACATTGCCTCGTGGTGGAATATAGCTGAAGGTTGACGGTATGCCCGCACGTGCAATTTTAGAAGCGCTTGACCGCTCCAAAGACGTCAGAAGCAATCGGCCCGTTTCCGAGAAAACAAGGAGGAGATGGCCTCCCTGAGCTGGGAAGCTTGAACTTTAGGCTTTCCCATGCGACCCCCCAGCGCGGTTCTTGAAAACCCCGAACGCAGTGCTTCGGACCAGCAATGCAGGGCACGACATCAGGGAAGCCGTTGGGCGTGCACTGACCACGTGCGCGCAGTACGCTATTGTGTGTCGGTAGCCCCTCGCCTCCGAGGGGGCGACTACGCAGGCCGTTGTTGACCGGCGAAGTTGTTGACCGGCGTTGTTGTCCCCTCGGACAATAATGACCTGTCAATCAGGCGAGTTGAATGAAGATGCCCACTCGGCGACCACGAGAAAGGGTTTGGTCATCGCTCTCTCCAGTGCATTAAGGGATATTTTGGGCGGAGCAAGAAATGAAGTTCCGGAGCAATTGTCTCACAAACACGCCCCGATTTCGAAGACAGCGAATCAGGAAAAACATGCGGGTATTTAAGCGAGGAGTATTGAGGACCACGGGGTTCTAGTCGCTTGGCTGTTATGGCGTAGAAGCCGATCATCGTATCTCTCTAGAAGTTGTTAGCGTGGCTCTGTAGCGGCTGGCCACCTAACCTTAGCCGCTTCGCCTAGTTGAGATGTGCGCTTACCGTCTGCAACGTAGGCATCGGGACTTCGGCTCGAGTTAGTTAAAACTGCTTGAGTTTGCCATCAAGCACTAGCTCCCCGGGAACGCTGCAACTCCGTCGACCTCAACGCTGTGCCGTACCAGACTGTACCGCACCAGACCGTCGTGGACCCTTCAGCGCTGCAGGTCATCAACACGTATGCCATCATGTTCATACCCCTGAACTTTCTTCTTGAACTTTGGTAACTTTTGTAGATTGTACTCCTAGATTGTTCTCATCGTCCTATTCACTGTTGTTAGTTTATTTTTCCTAGTTGTTTGTTGTTCTCGCGCGTTAGTATTTTTGTAAAGCTCTGTCAAGTTCATGATTGTTAGTTGAGTGAAGTGTAGTGTTCACCTTGTATTATTTGCGCTGCCCTATTACATATTAAATTTTGTTGTTTTCTCAACCACGACTCCGATCCTTTCGCTGTGTTTGCTTGCGTACGGAACGACCGAAACTGCCGTCGTTCGCTTCGCCGACTTCGCGCCGGAGAGCTTGAACACGGTCCTGTAACAAAACTGGCGTCCGCGGACAGGACGTTCCGTACAATAGTAACACAGTGAGGGGTGAGTGTTGCGCATGGTTGAAAGAGCCCGTTCGTGTGAATTTTGGGCACTTTACTGTTAGGGTGTTGTGGCAATATTTTGCATCGTGAGAGATAGAAATGGATACCGACAAGCTCATAGCACTGGGGAAAGAGCTAGCTCTTGAGGGCGCTGAACTGAGAGAGTGGGTGGAAGAGCAGCAGGAACAAGCCAGAGAGGAGCGGGAGTTGGAAAGAGAATGGGAAAGAGAGAAAAAGGAGAGAAATAGAGAGAGAGCGAGAGTAAAAGGAGAGAGAGAGAGAAAGAATAGCGGCGAAGGAAGCCGAAGAACTGGAATTGAAGTTGCAGCAGTTAAGAATTAAGCTAAGGAACAGTGTCCATGAGACGACACTGGATTTTGAAGCGACAGATAAGCGTGCGCGCGCTTTTCATGTGAAGGAGACAGTTCATTACAACTGTGAAAAGGGGGGCCAAGTGGACAGTAGCTGTAAAACGGAGGATTTTGATAAGAGTAAGGCAGCTTCAGAGGATTGCGATCCAGTTACGGAGGAAATGAAAGAAGTTATCGGTGAAAAGGAGGTCGTGTCAGTAAGTGAAGAAAGACAGAGCGCCGTGCTTGAGGCGACCGATGAAAGTGCGCACGCACCTGAAGCGCAAGAGACAGTTGTGCATTACAACTTTGAAGAGCTGGGCCTTCAAGGCCAGCAGCAGTACGAAAGAGGAGGACTCGGGGGACCCCGCGGTAGCTCCGAAAAAGGTTGGACCAGATGAGAAGGAAATGGACGAGTATGTCACGAAAAAGAAAGCGGCGTCAGTGACTGACGGAAGCGAGAGCAACGGACACCTGGATCAGCCAGGGCAGTGTCACGTGCTTGGAGGTCTTTCCGTGGATGAAAATGAGCGATGCGTGACGTCATGTGAAAAGGCGGCAGAAAGCTCGCAAACTTGCGAAGATGCAAAATGCTCAGCGGTAGAAAACGTCGAGAACACGGAGAGCGACGCTACCAGCGGACTAGAGGTAAGGGCCGTGCAGCAAGCCGTGAATGGCAAAGACGAGGCTGGTTTAAGCTGCAATAATCAGTTCAACGAGGAGCGGAGACTCCTTTTCAAGTCTCGGCATTCTGGCGACCGTGGAGCGTCGCGGAGATTAGACGCGGTCAGCGTAGCGGAGGGGCAGGAAAGACAGTGGATGCATCTAAAGAGAACAGTTGGGCGCTCCGCTGACATGTGCACAAAGGAAGAGAGCTTCCCCCGCCGTGCTCAGAATCCCCTTCGCAGAAGGAAAGGAAGGCAGGGGTGCTTCACGACGGGCGGCAGCAAGGTACGTTTGTTTCCGAGGGCTCGTTGTGTCCCTTGGCGATGGCGGAAGAAGTCGGGAGCGCGACCCCATAGGGTACGGTTTAAGAGGATAAGCAACTGAAAGGAGTGACGGTCATTTCGAGTCATTTTGCCCACGTGCGGAAGCTATGCGGGAAAAGTCGTTTTGTTATTTTCAAGTTCACTGGGTGAAAGCGCGCATGACTTGTGATGCAGCGCAGGTTTTCTTTTTTTTTTCTTTTTCTCTTTTTTTTTCTCTTCGCATGGAACGTTTCATGGCACGGAAGTCTGATGAGGGCAATGACTCATAGTCGCGTTAATGGAGAAGGTTAACGCAAAAGAAATGACCTCGTGAAAGCTACACATATTATTGTGTACGTAGAATCAGTTTCAGTTGCGCATGGCTCGTTAAGATGGTGAGTAGAATGCATTGGTTTTGAGGAAGCGTTCGCGGCTGGGCGGATAATGTCTGTGGTCGATTCCACAAAATGTCAGCCGAAAGCAGCGGGAGGCTGCACCGCGCTAGAGTGTGTCTCGCGCTAGGATGGAGAATCAAGAAATTCTCCATTTACTGGGCTGTTTGTGCAAACCGATCACCAGCCGCTGAGCTATATCGACAAGCAAGGCAGCTAAACAGTCGGGTACTTCGGTGGGGTTTACTCCTGCAAGAATACCAGTTCACTGTCACCCATATTAAGGGTAGTGAAAATGTGGGGGCCGATTACTTGAGCCGAATATAGTTATTCTTTGTCTTTAAGAATATGCAGTTTTTTTATGGTTTGTGCTTTTTGTGTCAAGTGTAATTATTGATGCACTGCATAGAGAAGTGTACCCGTCGTGGATTTTCCCCTTTTGTGTGTGCGTTGGTTGTAGTTTCATGTTTGCGGAGCCCCTGGTTATCCTACTGGATAGCAGAGAAGTGTTTCGTGTCACTCTGCATGGCTGTGGTTAGTGAGCCCATTGATGAACGACTGTGTAGAAGTACATTGTGGAACGATGTTTTTTTCGGTTTTGATTTATTTTTATACTCACGTTGTGAGCTTGTGTGTAAGATGGGGTGCATAAGTGAAGCACCACCGATTAGTTTGGTTGAGCGAGAGTTGGTGCTTTTACTTTACTCTTGGCGAATGTCATCCGTGTGTTGAAATGTTATGGGATAACATTCCGAAAGTGCGGGGCTGTGTCACGGATTGACATTGCTTCGTGGTGGAATATAGCTGAAGGTTGACGGATGCCCGCACGTGCAATTTTAGAAGCGCTTCGACCGCTGCAAAGAAGTCAGAAGCAATCGGCACGTCAGAAGCAATCGGCCTGTAACATCGGTATAGCGAGACAACAATGCAAATCCATTTAACGTTCCTGATGCGTGCTTCGCATTTCCTTGATTCCCACTGCACGTGGGATCTGCCAATTTTTTCTTTCTTTCTTTTTGCTTTCTAACAGAATCTTTCAAAACGAGTTAAAACCGCATTGCTTATTTCAGCCTTCATTGTTTAGAAATAAATCAATGGAGGGATGTTGTCGACGCTTCCTGGCACCTGAGCCCCGTTTTCTCACTAAGATTAACGTGCGTAAGATTAACGCAAATAAACAGATGAGATCTTGCAGTCTGTGGCTTCAGAACTTCTCTTTCCAACACGCGCACATGACGCGCACACAAGTACTATATGCTCACACGTATCGGATATAGCTACAGACTTTCATTGCCTTGTGATCGAGATATTTATGAGACTAATATATTGGTAATAATAGAGTATACACACCGATAACAAATGGTTACAAGTTAACAAGGATTACAATAAAAATCGCCGTTTTTGCTTTCCAGCATGGTAGTCTTAGAACTTTCGGGGTATTCTTTCCAGGCTCTTGCATTGCTAGTTTTTGACTCGCTTTTATAAGGCTGCAGAAACACGGCAACTGCCGCGTATCTGCAGCGTTTGGGAAACGCATCGGCCGGTCACCACGCTTCCGTCCGTGGACACTTTCTTTAGCTTGATGCACATGGCCTGTCTTGTATAAAAGTTTTTCTTTTGGCAATATTGGCCCCACGGAGGAAATTTTCCAAAACTTCTATATATATACGGTCGCCTTCATCCCCACACAAGCAGCTGCGCGTGCATTGCGGGAAGGCGCGTTATCACCCCAACGACGCGAGAGCGCCTGCAGTGACGCTGAACGAAGGGAAGCTCAGAGTAAAATCACGTACGAACAGAGATTAATAAGGAATATGAAAGAAAGTAGATGGGCAGCGAAAGTATTCAGATATTTGGATGGGATGAACGTCAATTGACTCAAAATGGAGGAAGAGAACTAGGAGGCTTACCAGTTATAGTATACAGCCAGTAACGAAACGGATGGGACGAAAAAGAGCGTTAAAGGAGTATTGACACGAATTTTTGACATTGTCGTGTTGCTGTAAATGAAAGCATTGGCGTAGAGAACCCCGAAAAAAGTATCATAGTGCCTCGCAACGCAATGAATATATATTTAATACGGTTCCCTTAAAATCCCATTTTCGGTTTCGATTTCGGGGGAGCAATTTCCTATAGTGACGTGTCGACACAGTCGGACGTACGTCCATGACGCGTAGGGACAGCATTTCGTGATAGCGTCGCTGAAACTCTGTCGTTTGTGGTCAATTGCACGTGGGGCACGCAAACAACGACAATTTCACGGTAGTGCAGCCATAGAGTTTCCTACTAAAATACTAGAGGGAAAACTGGGGCTGCGATCGTGAGGATGCCATGGGAATGATGGGTATGACATGGATTTGTCTAGTCTTCGCGCCTGCGGCTTCAAACGTTCTGGTGGATTTGGTTATTCCACTTTTTTAGCGTCAATGACACGAGTGACATTACTACATATTTTCATTACGCGACGAATGCAGCGGCTGTAGTGTACTCTTTGCGGCTAGAGATAATTAGACTGTCGCATGTACTAAAGTCCTTTGCTATGATGAGGTGCCGTGCAGTTCGTTGTTGTGTTTGCTGATGGATAGCTACACAAATTATTTGCGGTGGTATTTTACCCAACTTAAGAACTATTTGCGCTGCGTCTCGCGAACCTTATCGATGCGATTTTGCTGTTCTTTTTTTTTCTTTTGTATCAGGTGCCACAGAATCTTTAAGCGTAAGGTCGCATTCACGGCTGATACACATCCCTTGTGACAAGGCTGTCCGTATATCTTGTACTAGAGCAGTCAATTCCACTGTCTGATGAATCCAACGCCGACCGAATGCGCCAAGCAGGCGCACAGTTATCGCAGTTATCGTGTGTAGTGGACACCCAGTTGACGCTCAAAAAGTCGGCTCAAATCGAAGCTCTGGCGCAGTTTCCGACGAAGTTTAACGGCACGGTTGCTTATTTAACATCACATTTTTGCACAAAACTAACCACCATACGATGGGCGATACTGCGCTTCTGCTACGGCCTCGCGCAGCGGCTTGACCCATATAGTTTGTAAAAATTCAGTCGAGCACTTGCCCTGCACTAAAAGAAGCGAGCGAAAGCCCGTTTATTATATTTAGAGGACACATATAACTTTTACATACTTGAAAATGTCTGCATGTCACTTACAAGAGCAAAAATCTTTATTTTAAATAAAGTTCGAACACAACTATATCTGGAACTTAAACCTATATGGACGCTGCTAAATCTAGGTACAAGCAGAGGAGGAAACATCGCCATATCGCACAATATTGCTAAATTTCTGAGCGTTCAGTATTTTTCTAACCGCGAAAAAGCAACTGGTACCTGCGCACGCTCATAGTTATTCCAAAATATTCCGTTTTAGTACAATATTTTGTCGTAAACGAGTTATGCTTTTGAAGTCGCAAAGCCGTATGAAGCCAGAAGAACGAAGACTAGGCAAATCCATGTCATACCCATCATTCCCATGCTGGCTCAACCGCCTTGTTTGAAACTCCCGTAGACACTAGCGCCAGTTTTCCCTCTAGTATTTTAGTAGGAAACTCTATGAGTGCAGCGACTCTGACCAGTGATTCCGGCGATTTTTAAGATACTGTGTTCATACGTCATCGTAGTGTCCTCTGCGCTGGGGCTGGCTTGCAGTGCTGGGCGACGAAAACTTTAAAACCAAACTAAAATACTTTGTACGTGGTTCCTGGCTTGCGTATGCGGAGGGCGTTAACAGTACATGGCTATAGAAAACGAAAAAATGCATATTTTGCGCCGCCGCAAAATCGCGTCAGTACTCCTTTAAGAGCATGGTCAGAGCGGCGGAGAAGTCGGATTGGATAGCAGCAATGGAGAAGAGGCCGACATTTAGCAACTAACAGAAAGGTTTTCCTTTGCTGTTTGAGGCAAGGTCAGGTTGCCTGAGAACCCGAAGTTACAGAGCGATATTCAATAAAGTACATGTACGTGCTGTGGAAAAGCTAGGGAAGCGACAGATCATATTTTGATTCAATGTACAGATGTCCACCCAGGTGTAGCTGTGGACACTACACTGCAGGAAGCCGTGGGTTTCAGGGATAACACGGGAAAGCTGAACATGTCGGCGACAGAGGTAAGTAAAAAGCGCTTATAGTATACTGGTGGCGCAAAGGTATGGAGCAAACAGAAACGCAAGGTAGTTCGGGTAATATTGTTACTTCAAAGCGCGACGATAACAGATAAAATAGGCAGGCGAGGAGAAAAATTAGTTGCGAAAATATGTGTGGTTCGGGAAAACAAACGCTTGTAGAGGAAAGAATAGAGCTAGAGCTTGGCGGCCCGCACGTTACCGCCCCATTATAAAGGGGACATGAACATCCATCCATCCATCGATTCATAGACGGTGCAGCCGCCTGGCCTTGTGCACCAGCCCCGCCACGGTGGTCTAGTGGCTATAAGGTACTCGGCTGCTGATCCGAGGGTCGCGGGATCGAATCCCGGCCGCGGCGGCTGCATTTCGATGGAGGCGAAATGTTGAGGCCCGTGTGCTGTGCGATGTCAGTGCACGTTAAAGAACCCCAGGTGGTCGAAATTTCTGGAGCCCTCCATTACGGCGTCTCTCATAATCAGAACTGCTTTTGGGACGTAAAACCCCACAAAACAAAACTTGTGCACCAGCCCCATATCTACGGAAGAACGCGAGCGTGTGTCGCTCGTGACCGCAATCGCGTGTTGCCGCTCTTTCCATAAAACTGGGCTGCCAGGTACGGACCAGGATAAATCTCTGGCGGAGCCGTTTCATCTGCGTGCCGGCCGGCGCTGCCGTTGTTCGACACCCATATTCGTGGATAATTCGGACGCGGCCAGGATTCGTGGTTGTTGACATCTGGTTCTTGTCAACTGGTGCCTGCATGGGAGGTGACTTTCGCTTGAACATCTCTTGCGCGCCCTCCGCCGCTTCGCATGCGTTGAGCACGGCAGAACGCGCCAACGGGCGCGCGTAAACGAGACACCGTGCGGCTCGCCTTGTTTCCTGGGATAGGATAACGACAAGCCACTCTGGAAACTACTCGTCCGACGGCATTGTTCACTTCGGGATATGAATCTGCCTGGCACTGCCGGTGTGCGCACCGCGCCCGATAGGATTCGTGGTATTTCACTCGTCCCTTCTACCTTTGCCCTCGCCCTTATACATCGAGTGATAGTTTCTTTTCGTCAACACTCGTGTAACCAGTTTTCTCCCCACCATGACTAACAGATGGATGGATGGATGGATATTAGGAGCGTCCCCTTTATAACGGGGCGGTGGCCGGGCCACCAAGCTCTAGCTTTATTTCTTTTTCGTTTACAACCATTTCTTTTCCCGAATCACACACATTTTCACAACTAATTTTTTACTTCGTCTATTTATTTTATCTATTATCGTTCCTCTGTGATGAAACAATCTTACCAGAACTACCTTTCGCTTTTGTTTGCTCCATACTTTTGCGCCAGCAATGCTCTAAGCGCCTTTTACTTATATCTATCGCCGGCATGTTCAGCTTTCCCCTGTTACTCCTGAAACCCATGGCCTCCTGTAGGGTAGTGTCCACAGCTACACCTGGGTGGACATCTGTACATTCAATCAAAATATGGTCTGTCGTTTCCCTAGCTTTTCCACAGCACGTACATGTATCCCCTTCTTTATTGAATTTTGCTCTGTAACTTCGGGTTCTCAGGCAACCGGACCTTGCCTCAAACAGTAAAGCGCTTCCCTTTGAATTATCGCAAAATTTTTCTCTCTTGATTTCGTCTTTCCCTTTTCGGTAGTTGTTCAATGCCGGTTTCTTCTCCATTCTAGCTATCCAATCCGAGTTCTCCGCCGCTCTGACCATGCTCTTAACGCTCTTTTTCGTCCCATCCGTTTCTTTACTGGATGTATACTTACTGGTAAGCTTCCTAGTTCTCTTCCTCCATTGTGAATCAACGTTCTTCCTATACAAATACCTGAATACTTTCGCTGCCCATCTACTTTCTTTCATATTCCTTAATCTCTGTTCGTACCTAATTTTACTCTGAGCTTCCCTTCCCTCAAAGTCAGACCATCCCATATCCCCCTTAACAGCCTCATTTGTGGTCTTCCCATGGGCGCCCAGTGCGAGACGTCCGACCGTCCTCTGATTCACGTCCAGCCCTGATTGTACCTCTGACCTCATGCACACCACTGAGTTTCCGAATGTAAGTGCTGGCACCATTACACCTTTCCACAAACCTCGAATTACCTCGTACCTGTTGTAACCCCACAGCGCTCTATGCTTCATTATTGCGGAGTTCCTCTTTCCTTTAACTATCATAGCTTTTTCTTGTACTTCCATGTATCTATTCCCATCATTTATCCATATCCCGAGGTATTTGTACTCTCGTACTCTGGGTATCTCCTCGCCCTGTATTGATATGGTCTGATCGCTGCTGTCATTGAATATCATCCAGCCGCATTTTGTCACACTAAATTTTAGCCCTAAATCTTCACTTTCCCGACCACATATACTAACCAGACCCTGCAAATCTGTTCGACTGTCTGCGAATAGCACAATATCGTCTGCATAAAACAACCCGGGAAGCTTTTGTTCTATCACTATACCTGCCTGTCTGTACGACAGCTTAAAACCAATATTGCTTATCTCCAATGCTTTCTCCATTCTCCTCATGTAAAGCATGAATAATAGTGGGGACAACGGGCATCCCTGCCTCAACCCTTTACCTATATCGACGGCCTCCATTCTACCATTACTCGCCATACCTTCCCATTCCACACATACTGTATTTCCACTGTATATTTCCTTTAAGAGCTCTATACAATCATCCCCTATACCAGCCTCTTTCATTATGTCCCATAAAATATTCTGATTCACATTGTCATACGCACCCTTAATATCCAAAAATGCCAAATGTAGAGGTCTGTTCTCTTTTCCGGCTATTTCTATACACTGCGTAAGCGCAAAAAGGTTATCATCTAATCTCCTGTCGACTCGAAATCCATTTTGGAGTTCGCCAAAAGTGCCATTAAGCTCTGTCCATATCTGCATTTTAAATTTAATTGCCTGCATCGCCAACCTGTAGAGCACTGATGTAATGGTCAGTGGTCTATAGGAGCGAATGTTATTTTTCTCTCCCTTGCCCTTATAAATGAACTTCATCCTACTTTGACGCCAACTGTCCGGTATTCGCCTGTCCTTTAACCTTTTTTCAATTGCTTTTAATAGGGCTTCTTTGTTGTTTCTTCCGAGCTCATTTATTACAGTAATGCTAACCCCATCTAATCCTGTGGCTGTTCGTTTGGGAATCATTTCCTCCGCCTTCTTCCAATTGAAATTTTCCAGAACTAGTTCTTCCACTTGGTCTCCCTTGCTACTGTTACACGTCGTAAAGGGAGCCTCGTCATGCTTCTTAAAGGAATCGGCTGTTGCGTTTCGAATATAAGTCAATGCGTCGTACCCCTCCAATTTATTTCCTTCTTCATCCACAATATGCCGTTGCATAGTTACAGTTTTCTTCCCCAGCGATTGCAGGTGGTTCCAGAAAAGCCTAGATGCGTCCTTCTTTTCGCGAATGTCCGATATCCAACGTTCACTTTGGCCTTTAATCTTGGCTTCAACTAAACTCTGTACTAGGGCTTTTTTCTCGAGATATGTTTCCCATTTTTGCTTTACCTCGTCTTGTGGCCTCTGCTCCTTTTTTGCCTGCCTATGTATTCGAGATGCTTCCCGTCGATTCTCAATTGCGTCCTGAATTTCCCTGTTCCACCATCGTTTTGGCTTTCGCTTTCCCCTCCAGCAACTCTTCTGTTTCTCTTTCGTAACTTCAGTCCTTATTAAATTAATAAGCTCATTATAATCCCACACTTTGCCTTTTGTTCTGCTCACTATGTCCTCGATTGCTGCGACTACGTTCCTAACTTGTTTTTCACTTAGAAAGGAGCTGCCCGACTTTAATTCGATGCTCTCTTTATGATCTACATATCCCATTCGCAAAGTTATGCGTTTATGGTCACTCCCCAAGCTGCTACTCCCTTCCTCATCTATGCTCATTTGTCTCAACTTGTCGTGAATTCCTTCTGTCATGAGGCAGTAATCGATTGTTGACTGCCTGCTTCCGACCTCCCATGTTACCTGCCCATCGCACTTAGGACTCATGTTAACTATATCGAGACTATGTTGTTCGCAGAGCTCTAGCATCAACTTCCCGTTATAATCTGTATATCCGTCGAGGTCATGCACATGAGCATTCATATCTCCTATGAGGATTATTTCGGCCCCGTTACCAAATTTTTGAATATCCTTGCTTATGCAATTCACTAACTCCTGATTTTTCTCTTTACAGTTATTTCCAGTCCACATGTAAACTACACCCAACATAGTTTTCTTCCCGCTGAAAAGGTTTCTTCCCGCATGAAAAAGGTCGGGCTCAGACATGTCTTGAAAAAGGTCGGGCTCCAACCGAAACGTTGACTTAATAAACCGTCGTTCTCTAAGAGGCGCATCGTCAATTCTGTTATAGAGGAGACCCACGCCGTGGGAGGCGCTGCAGTGCCGGGCGCTGTTAGTCATGGTGGGGAGAAAACTGGTTACTCGAGTGTTGACCCGTCCGCTGTCCCCTTCAACCTGCCTTGAAAACGCATTGCTTTGCTCGCACGCTGCACGCGTTCTGCACGTGTTTTTGAGAGTTTCGCGTTGCGCGCGGTTAGGATGTATACGCTTCTGTCCGCTTTTAAGAAGATCGCCGCAATTGAAGATTTTTTTCGTGGCAGCAATTTGTTAAAAGGTCAGCGTCTGCTCAGCCATGTAGCCGATGCGAAGCAAGTAATAGCAGACGACGCCGTCCTCGTCAGAGCGAAGTGCGTTTCGCAAGTGAAGGACGACGCTGTTTACGACGTGGAGTTAGAGGTGAGTACAATTTTCTGTACGTTCATAATTATATACCTGTTTTATTTGGTCTGCTGTGTCTACTATGCACTATGTTTGTTGCTGGATGCATGGGTAAGGCCGCTTCTCGTGCTTTAGGTCAAGCAGCCCTGGCTGTGACTGCTATTAGTTGGGATACCTTAATTTACTAGCAACCATTCGATTTATCGTGCGGCACGCAAAAGTACAAAAATAAATGGTCTATTTGTGGCTTCTTTCTGTCCCGCAACAAAAATTGACATCTATCTCGCGTGTCCTTCCTTGCATTATCACCGTTCTCATCGCCGGTTTTCCGAGTTCACGAACAGCGTGCGTACCATCAACGTGACACAGCATTGTTAATAGGAACATGACGAGCGCCCAGCTTTCAGAAAAACTTTTTTGTGTGTGCAGTCTGCGGGGGAAGAGCCCATTGCTGTAAAGGCATTTTATCTAGGTCACTATCGAAAGTGCACCGTGTGGTACGGGCTGTACCTGCACACTCAGTAACAATTAGTTCACTGTATCTGCCAACGGACGTGCAACAACGGCCAATGCATTTTTTTTTTTCTTTTTTCGTAGTTGTCGTGCCCACTCAAGCGGGAGCTTCGCATCTCCAGCGGCAAATGTAGTTGCATCGCTGGTGTGCGCGGCCAGTGTAAGCATGCAGCGGCCGTATGCCTACACATCAACACTTGTGAAGACGACAGCTGCACAAGCCGACCTCAGCAGTGGGGAAAGCCCAACGGGAAGCGTCGGATGCAGCGATCGCAGCACTTGGCAGACGAATTTCCTAGTAAGTTTGAGACAGCTGCATATTTTTGTAAAAACGTGACTTGGAAAACTCGGAAGCAGACAACGAGGGGAAGTGCAGCCGTGCAGAAGTGGGCTCACAAAATATGGGGGGGGGATTCTTAAAAGGAAAGAAGGGAAGATAGAAAATAGGGTGTGTGGAGTGAAGTGAACAATTTCGTTTTTTTTTTTTTTTTTTTTTTTTGCTGCGAAAACGAAGCGAATAAGGACGAGAGGAGGACAGGAGGGGCAATTCCCGGCACTTGCAGGGGATGCAGGTGCTTTAACGGCGCCTCCTGCAAAGGGTCGGCGAAACATTTTATGCGGGTGTTGAGGCGTGGCAACATGCATTCTGGAAGGTGCAGTTTCGATACAGCAAGGAAAATAATTTATCGATATATTCGGCGAGCTGATGAGGGATGTATGTTGTAAACCAAATGAGAGTAAAAGTTAATTGAGTAGTGAACGCAAGGAATAAGGGCCTGTCTGAGGCCCTTAATTATTCATGTTCATGCATCGTCTATAGCATAGTCTGGTTACACACCTTAAGTTATCTGACTGTTGAGTCATGGAATAATTAACTGTACTTGCGTATACATTGAAATTGGAGCCAAAACGCGTAAATTCATGCCACCTGTTGTCTCCTCATCTGTACAACAGGTAAGAAATCGACAGCTCCAAACGTGAAAAGTGTGCCACGAACAACGCTGATGGGTTACCCCGGAATCGACTGCCCCATGAAAGAAGTGCTGGAGCTGATGGAGCTCAGCGCTGATGAGCTCGTTTGCAGAGAGGTGGTCGACACTATTGTTGAGCAAGTGTCAAAGGCCGCAGAGAAAGGTGCCCTTGAAAATCTCCTCAAACAAATGTCACCCCGACCTGTTTACCATTTTCTGGATGTCTTAGATGACTCTACAACCCAGAAAAGAGATTTTTTGGTCGAAATGACAGCTCATCAGAGGGGAATATATGAAGGAAAGGTATCTCTAGAGCACACCCCAGTTGACTTAGCGTTACTGACCCAGGGACAGTCAACGTGTACACGGTATGTCATAAATATTTAGAAGTGCAATGCACACAATGGTAAGGATCGTCATATTTCGTGAACCAAAATATGCAGGTGGCATCAGGAGAGAAAACTTCGTCTCAGCAGCACCAAAGCCCACGTGATTCGGACAAAGAAAGATGAGCAAGGGCTCCGGAAAGCTGCTCAGCAACTTCTTAAATCCAGCTCCTACAAGAGCGCTGCCATGTGCTATGGTGTGTTTCTCACTTCACAAAATACGAAAACGTAAAGAGTGGCCGCACTTGGTTAGTGCAATGTGCCTTTAATGGGTTATACAGAAAGTAACTGATTTTATATACTGCTGTGAATAAATATCATTACAGGAATCAGAACAGAGAAAACAGCCCGAGAGGACCTGGAAAGGAGGCTTGGCGCAAGCATAGTGCAGGTAGGACAGCGTCCTCTCGTGTAAGACACTTTATGGCACAGAAATTGGATCGAATGTGTATATTCATTCTCGAACCTCATTTTTCCATCTTTTTATTCCCTAGACTGGACTGGTGGTTCTTCCCGAGCAACCTTGGCTGTGCTGCAGCCCTGACGGCCTCGTACAGCTTGATAATGAGACTGTCCTGGTGGAAATCAAGTGTTCATATAAATTCAAAGATTCGCCATTTATTAAGTACGAAGAGCGGCATTGCGAGCTTCCGTACTTGATGTTCATTGATGACATAATTGAATTAAGAAAGTCACATCAGTACTACGCTCAGATACAGGTCCAAATGTATATTCTTAATTTGCAGAGAACACTACTTTTTGTGTACAGTCCAAATCAGTCCGTCATTGTTGCCGTGAAGAGGGACGAAGAGTTTTTGTGGGAACTCATCCCTAAAATGGAGTATTTTTATTTCAAGTTTTTTGTTTCTGCCGTATTTTAGAATTGCTTTCCTTCAAATAACGCTCCGTATGCTTTACCAATTCAGCTACGGCGGCGCCGTAATCCAAGTCACTTTATCGGCTATTTATGTGCATGCAACCTTGAGAGTGTCAGTCAGCGCCGCTCTTATCCATGATGACAAGTGTGTACTACTCTTTCTTGCCAGCAGGCGTCACGCAGTTTGTGATCTAATGAAAGTACAAAAAGACATTTGCGTTTATTTATTTTATCATTTGTGATATTTTTAACGTTTAGTGCATGAAAGCAGTGTTTAGATCTACAATACTAGTGGTCGAGTTGGAATGACTATGCCGCAACTTTGCAAATATGAATACAGTGCCTCCAATACAATGTGTGGTATATGACTATAGGCCAAGTGCAACCCCGTTAGCCGCATGGGGCTCGAAAGGAGATATGTACTTTCATCAATTATATGAATTGTGCTGCTTTCATTATTAACCCATGTCGCTAGAAACCTCAAAGACTATATTTGTTTGTATGTTACTATCAGTATGGTGTGCACGGATTAGCCAAAGATCGGAGGATGCGATCGCAGTGCATTTATGATTTGCAATGTCTCAGAATGGAAAACTGAGCTAGTTGGTATGGATTCATGCTTAGTACTGTGCAGCGCTCACAAAAAAGTACAAATGACGGAAACCTTTGTCGTATGCACTTCTTCCGTCCTTTGTCCTTTTTGTGAGCGCTGCACGGTACTGAGCATTATCTGCAATGTGTCTAGTCTATGTGAAACCTTTTCTTGAGCAGTTTTGAATAGGGCAGTTGCAGTGACTTTTATATCTGATTTTCCGATGTGGGGTATTAATGTTCCTGAATTTTTCCATATACTTTGCATATTTAGATTTAGGTATGGTAAACGAAAATAGAAAGTTGTGCTGTGCATTTTTCTAAGCTGGGTGACAGAACAAACTAACTTGCAGTATTTAGTTGCAAAGTGACCCTGCGCATATCATTTTACGCACGCTAACTGCGGGCGATATCGGGATTTCGAAAAGCAATTCACATAAGCATTTGCTTTTTGCCTTTAAAATTGGATTAGAAAACATTTCGATTTTGCAAGAATGCACTGTACTTGGTTTTTTACATGTTGTAGCATTTCACAAAGTGTTCTTTTATATGACTCAAAATAAAGGTCTGAAACCAATACTACTATTGTTGGTCCACTCTATAAGGTTGCTAGTACATAGGTTAAAACAATTCAACACACAATGTGATATGCAAGAGAATTAATGATAGCGATTTCCAAGCTCGCTAGCTTGCTTGGTGTCTACATGGTAATTTGAAATACGTTATCTCATAACGGTTACAGAAGGACAGGATGACTGCGCTGAAAACGCAGTTTTTATTCAAAGCTCTAGCAGTCATAATATCTGGTACTTTACGTGCCAGAACCACAATATGTTTACGAGGCATGCCATAGTGGAGAGCTCAAGAAATTTCAACCGTCTCGCCTTCTCGTGCACTGACATCTCGCAGTACACGGGACTCTAGCATTTTGCCTTCCCCGAAATGCGACCGCGATCGAACCCGCGACCTTCGGGCCAGCAGCTGAGCACCGTGACCATTGTACCACCGAGGCTGACAAAGCTTGAACAGTATGAAAGGAAAGCAATAGCACATAAAACAGCGATAAGTTAAATTTTCAGGAGAGCATGAACTAACTTAATCGTGTTGTACAGTGAACACAAAGCCAAAGGAAGCTTTCCAGATGGATTAAATGGATTGAAAACATGCTTTTATTTTTCACAGAAACAAATATACATAAAAAACTAAAAACTGGGCATCTTGATTCATCGGTAAAGTTCTCTTTAAGAATTAAGTTCACACAAAATAATTTGTGAGCGAAATTCACTTAAGAACCACCACAGACAGTTGTCTGTGGTGAAAAGACACTCATTCTTTTTTTTTTAATTATCAGTGGCTGCATGTTAACCAAGGCAGCACATACCCGGAACACTTTGTCCATGTGCGGCACCAAAGTTATGGGAACTGTGTTGCGCAGGATCCTGTATATTTTCAATCTGCCAATAACCCGCTCGACATGTATGCGCACGGATGCAATTTTATATGTTGTATCCATGTCTTCTTGGGAAAGTTGACCTCCTCCTGAATTGAAGGGAGGCATCACAATAACACCACCTTTGTCCTCCACATCTGTCCGGATGCGTGGAAAGCCTTTATCGCTCAAGATAACATCGCCTTTTTGTACATGTTTCAAAAAATCCGAGTCCTGAGTAATAAACGAGTCAGTTTGTCGGCCACCATATGTGTCTGACAAGAAGGCGATCATTCCATTTGGAATTATACCAACGAGGACCTTCAGTGTATAGCCTCCTTTGTAATTAGAGTAGAGTATGTGCTGGCAGTCAGGCTTCGATGGCGTTTCAGCTCGAACTTCTGTGCAGTCAATAATAAATGCACATTCCGGATAGTTTTCCTTGAACGGCTGTGGCAGGCACTGCCTTATGATAGCTCTTGGTGGCACAAATACCCACTCCTGCAAAGCTGCGCTAAGTATGTCGAGCGTACTTATAAATGCACGTGACGAAGTAGATTTTGACACTCCAAAAATCGCAGCTAATGCATTAAAGCTAACCCCCAGTTTGAGCTTGGCCAAGAAAAGACAGAGCTTATCCTCCCGAGTCATGTCCGTGCTTCGGTAGCTGGGCTGTGGCAGAATGTTGAGCAAAAGACTAAAGACTTGCATGGTGACTCCGCATAAATCTCGCAAGGCAGTCTCGTTTTGCTTGAGTGTCTCAAACCCTAAAAATTCGCATTTCTTCTTCCAATTTCCATCAGTCGTAGTCACCTGCGAAAACAACAGAGAACATTTCAAATGCTGCTTTTAAGAGGATAACAATACTGTCGCAGGATGTCTGTCACTACATCTACAAGCTCAACAAATTATTGCAGCATGCATAAAAATGTGACATATCATATGAAGGCACTACACTATCTGCAGTGTCGTAATATTCAAGCTCCCATCAGACACCGAAATTACCGAATTTATGATTATGACAGTAATTTAATTCCACACTTTTTACAGCTAGGAACGCTTGCTTATATGTCTTTATACGAGGTTGCCTATAAATTATTACTACAACAGTTACAATAAAAACGAAGCTCACTATAAGTATGAGACAAACCCTGCAAATGTGTAGTGGTGACTGTACCTTGTCGCACTGTTTACTGTGGGAAACTTGAGTTGGGGCCTCAGACCCATTTGTTGCTGACAGGAGGATAATCAAATTTCCTTGGGATTCTGGTTCTGTTTGGCACGCCTGTTGGGTATAAAAAAAATTAATCAGGCTGCAAAAAAATTAAAGAAGCACCTACGTCGGCAGTCTTAAGGAAATAATGGGTAAAAATGAAAACAGAGTCATCTCAATGTTGCACGCTTACAGCATCAGCCTGTGTAGCTGGATGAGCTTGCCTTCCTGTTTCACAGGCTCCTGCCGAAGGCTGCGGATCGCCATTACTGGTGGGTGCGAGAGGCGTCTCTAGCGATTCCAAATCATTCGAAAGCGTGTCATAGACATCGAGGAAAACAGAGTTCTCTTCATCTTGCATTGCTGGGTCATCTTGAGCAATACCTTGCGGCACAGCCTGCTCCACCGAATTTTGTGCTGATCTGGCTGCCCTCACAGAACGACGCCTCCACCTAAGCAAAATAAGGTTGTGGCAGGGATCAGATCGCGCCGATCACTACAACGTTTGTACTTTGGAGTCTTTTTCTCAAATACTGTACAGTAATCAACATTGAGCATATCTGTAGTGCGTGAATAATAATTTTTCCTATCATCTTCAAGTGTAAAATGCACATGAAGTCTGAAAATGACTACACATTTAGGGTGTTCCGTGATCCCGTTAGTGACGCCATTACATTCACAAAATAAAACAAGTATTGCTTACGAAATCAAACTCTATAAAAACATGTGCGATGGCAAAATGCCTCATAAAAAAAAACTAGCAATTGTGACCATCTGTGTGCACAGAAACATTTCATAGAAGAACTTCACGGAGACGTATGAAAACTTATTGATAAAACATTTTGCGTGGTCTGTTGCTTGAATCATTTTTACTTTGAATGAAGAGTATCGAAAGAGCAATGTGCTTGTTACTATCGGCGTTTCAATCTTACCCTTAAAATGTGGCGGTGTGAAAGTGGCTTGTTTGATCAAAACCCTTCTATTTTAGCTTTACTTGATAATTGCGCCTGCGCGGAACAAATT
This sequence comes from Hyalomma asiaticum, assembly GCA_013339685.2. Classification (NCBI taxonomy): domain Eukaryota; kingdom Metazoa; phylum Arthropoda; class Arachnida; order Ixodida; family Ixodidae; genus Hyalomma; species Hyalomma asiaticum. The sequence continues at coordinate 312,632,902 of CM023481.1, forward strand.
CTCGCTGAGCTTGAAATCAGGAATCAACAGTCTTAAGAAAATGCTTTAAAATGCATAAAAAGTTATGCGCTTCGCTGCCTATCATACCTCTGCGCCGTTTCTGCGTGAGGTGCCCGTTTCTTGTAAGCCGCTGAAAACACTGTCGGCACATACGAAGGGTGCAGACTTGAATCATTTTTGCAGTTTCCCGCAAAATGTCTGCTACAAATCATTGTCCAAGCTTTTGGCAACCACACGCTTCCGTCGGCGCTGCGTAGATATAAAAACCATATGACCACACATCACAAATACCACATGTGTACACAGCTTCAACTACTACGTCCCCAACAATATCGAATAGTAGCAGCAGCATAAAGATATTTCTTCACAATTTTTTAACAGTGCTCTAAAGACGGAAGTTAAAAGTACAAATTACCATAACACTTTCAAGATGGGGATGTGTATCTCCCAGTAACTCGATCGATGTGCGCGTGCTCATTTTTATAAAAAATTGTTTACTTACTTTTTTCGGCGCACTGCTGTAATCCATGCCTGTCCTCTGCTTTTTTCGTACCATCTGTTTGGGAATCGGTAGAATTTCACTGGTGGAGTCGACCCCTTCGTGTTTGCATGGCTATTGTGACAGTTGACGACGCAGCAGTACTTCCCTCCTTTCTGTCGGGGTGACATCGGCGAACGAGGGGAGTTTCACGTGCAGCGCGCGCTTCGCAAATGCGTGGGAACGAAAGGGAGCGGAGGGGTCGTACCACCACGGCCGGTCTGGACGCTCGCGCTGGCTCCCTCTTTTACGGCCTGAGCAGCTGCCACGACTACAATGGCGCGTTCCGCGCGAGGGCGTCGCGAGCCAACCCCCCAAAGCGCGTTGCTCTGCATGGGCTTCGTATGGTAAACCAGCTGTTCCCGGCCACTTTACCGTGCTAATTAATTTTTCCGCATGTAGAAAGTGGTGGAAGCAGTACAGGTGCGTGTGGGGACAGTCTGGCTTTCTAGGTACTCATGCACTCGGCAAAAGAAGAGGCACACTCAGTGCTACTAGCAACAAGAATGGGTTGGTTGGTTGGTTGGTCAAACTTGACCATCTTATATTTGATGGAGGCGAAAATGCTTGGGGCTTGTGCGCTTGGATTTAGGTGCACCCTAAAGATTACCAGGTGGTCGAAATTCCCGGAGCCTTCCACCACGGCGTCCTTCATAAACATAACGCAGTTTTCGGATTATAGACGGCATGCTGATGCAGATGTCCCGAAGTGCGTCCTTCTGCTTAGTTTCTACAATGAGACGGATTTGCTCAGCCTTGTGGCGAACCGCTCAATTGTGTGATTGTCAAAATGTTTCCCGGAACCATCATATGAGCTTACCGGCGTCATTGTAGTGGCTGAGCACAACGGCGCTGCTCGTATCACTGTGTGTGTAGTATTCCTTTTATGTTAGAACTAACAAAACGTAGCTGGTGCACTTATGAGACGCGCGCGCGTTCGCCCATAGCGCGCGCATGGTGAAAGCCGAGGCGACGGTGACGCGCGCATGTTTTCGCTGCTTTTCGGACGTGCTTTGAAGAAAAACACACGCATGCTCGCGTCTCCATCTGGAACAGTTTGCTCATCTCTTTACTTGCACGCTGAAGACCGTGTCTGGACACGTGAGAGCTTGGGAATTTATATGCATGCAGGGACTCAGCGTGGTGTGGTGCGAGCTTATTATTATTATTATTATTATTATTATTATTATTATTATTATTATTATTATTATTATTATTATTATTATTATTAATATTATTATTATTATTATTATTATTATGTTCCTTCTGCTGTGATTGCGACTCACGGCTACTTGTGGGGAGTGTGACTTTCCCCTTTTCGAGGTATTTATTTTAATAATAAAGCAAGAATTGCGACAGCTTGAATAAAAATGACCATATTTTATCATTTTCAAGTACATTAATGGTTGGCATATGTGTATTTGACGTAAACGTTTTGGAAACCAATTTCTTTCAAAAAAGAATGTTTCGTGTCATTTGTTCTGACGGTCGGTGACGAATCATGCGGCCGAGCCTTCTGAGCGCAACGCGCATCGGTAAGTGCTCTCACGAGCAGCAGAAGCGGGCGAATCAGTGGCTTGTGCCTCTCCCTCGGAAAAGCGGAAAGCACCAGAGTTGCCATATATATGCTTGCTACCGTATTCTCATCGCATTGCTACCATGCATAGCATATACAGGAGATTCAGAAAGTGACACGGCAAGCCTGAGGCCGAGCATTCCCAGCGCGCGCTAGCCTCCGCAACGGCCGGGAGCTGGTTTAGAGCGGATTAAAGTCCCTCTGGAGGGACCTTAGAGCGGATTGGCTCGGAGCGCCCCCGCCAAGTTGCGGCGATAGGTAGCAACAGCCCCCCGTGCGCAGGCCGTAAAAGAGAGAGCGAGCGCGCGCGTCCAGACCGGCCGTGGTACCACTCTGCAGTTGTACGCTTTTAAATTAGCGCCTTTTCCTTTCTTTAACAATCACTACTACTACTGTACGCTTTTACCGGCAGGGGAATGGCAAGCGCTGGCGTCGGCGGGCAAACTTGACCGGTTCTCCCCTATAAACTAGCGGCAACCCAAGCTATTTTTGCATATATATATATATATATATATATATATATATATATATATATATATATATATATATATATATATATATATATATATATATATATAGGACTTTTATATATATATATATATATATATATAAGGTCCTCCTCAAACAGAAATACCCGGAAAAGATAATTGACGATGCTATAACTCGCGCCGACATGCTTGACCGCGCTGAAATTCTCAGAAATCAGTCACCAAGCAGGGAACACAAGACTAACTTAATACTTACTTACTCTGCATCGCTGCCAAAGGTGTCAGCTAAAACATCATAATATTCTTACTCAAAGTGATCGCCTCAAACGCATATTCGTGGAACCGCCTCGTGTCGTGTACAGACGAAACACAAATTTACGCGACATCTTAACTAAATCAACTTTAAATACACGTCGTGGCACTGGATGCAGGCCGTGCAATAAGCCACGTTGCCAGGTCTGCCCATACATTAGAACTACACAAAAAGCAACAAGCACCGCGTCCGACTTTTTTGTACAAATTAAAGGAAACTTCACTTGTGACACGGCTAATGTCGTTTACCTGCTTGAGTGCACTAAATGTAATCAACAATATATTGGTCAGACAGAAACTCCTTGAGCCTTCTTGCAAGGCTCAAGGAGGATGTTAATGCTGCAACCAAGGTTGTCAAAACGGACCTGAAAGTTGATCGGATGGATTCTCACCTCGCGCACCTCTTAGAGGCCAAAAATTCCATCCTAGCCCGGTGGCGGACGCAGAGGCTCAATCGCAGACTCCGAAAGAAAATTGCGGAACTCAATCGCGAGATCGAAGCTTATTCTATTGAACTATCCAAACAGCAGTGGGACGAAGTATGTTCTTCGGTTGATGGACAGATGAGAGTGGGGGGCAAATGGAACCTCCTTAAACAACTACTTGATCAGTCGCAATCCAAAGGTAACCAGAGATTCGCTATTGACAGAATTGTACATAGTGAAAAGGCGAAAGGTGTGTCTGAAACAGCCCTTCTGCAAGGGTTAGCGGATACCTATCTTCCGCTGGGTCCTTCCGGTGACGCGGACTATCCTCGTTACCGGGGGGGAACGGTGGCGGAGCTGGACGCACCTTTCACTGAACCAGAAATTTGGGAGGTTCTCCAGGAGCTCAACGGACGCTCTGCACCGGGCCCGGATGGAATCTCAAATAGGCTCCTACGTAACTTGGATAGTAAATCCATCCAGAAGCTAACCGAGGAAGTCAACAAAATCTGGGAGACGGGGCTTGTCCCCGAATCCTGGAAGACTGCCTCCGTGGTGCTTATTCCAAAGCCAGGGAAACCTTTAGCACCGGAGAACATGCGGCCGATCTCGCTTACGTCCTGCGTAGGAAAGGTGGCTGAACATGCGATCCACAATAGGGTGTCCCGGTACATCGAAATTCAAGAGCTATTTCCGCAAAACATGGTGGGATTTAGGCCTGCCCTATCTGCACAGGATGTCATGCTCCTCATTAAGAGACAAATTATTGACAACTACACCAGAGATACTAGAGGCATACTAGCTCTAGACCTGGCCAAAGCTTTTGACAGCATCTCTCACAAGTTTGTGCTTGAGGCAGTCTCGGATATGTGTCTGGGACAACGTTTCCACGCATACGTTAGCTCCTTTCTCAGGGAACGCAGGGCTTCCATTAAGATCGGCCAACTAAAATCCGCGGAATTTACCTTGGGAGCGAGAGGCACTCCACAGGGGGCCGTCATCTCTCCTCTGCTCTTCAATATTGCCATGAAGGGCCTCTCCGAGCGACTCGCCACGGTTCGCGGGATTAACCATGCTCTCTACGCGGACGATATCACTGTGTGGTGCATGGGAGGGTCCGATGCCGAGGTAGAGCAGGCACTTCAACAGGCACTCAACGTCACGGAGGGCTTTCTAGTCGGTTCGGGATTGAGCCTGTCGCCTGCCAAGTCCGAGTTGTTACTTTACCGACCCACCCGACAAGGGATGAGGAACCTCACTCCTCTAGAGCAGATTCCAATATCTCTATACACACGTGACGGGCAGAGAATCCCCAGGGTAGACTGCATCAGGGTGCTCGGACTGTTGCTGGAGTCGAAGGGGCGCAACTCGCAGATTATAGCTCGCATCACTTCCAAGACGGAGAACATGCTTAGGCTCATACTCAGGGTCTCGAACCGCAGGGGCGGGCTGAGCGAGAGCAATCTCCTTCGGCTCTACCATGCGTTTCTCATGAGCCACATTAATTACGTCGCTTCGGCGCTGCACTGGTCCAAAAGGGAAGAGGCAAAAATCGACGCACTAATGCGCACGAGTATAAAGCGAGTTCTAGGGTTGCCTCTCAGCACGAGCACCGAAAAGCTCATACAACTGGGCATGCATAACTCCCTCTCGGAGGTGATCGAGGCGCAGAAAATGGCTCAGGTAGTGCGCCTGTCGTCCTCGCAGGCCGGTAGACGTATCCTGGAGTCCATTGGCTGCGGTCTTACACAGATTCGCGAACGTAAAGTGACTCTACCGTCTTCTATCAGAGGTACATTTGCCGTAGCTCCACTTCCCAGGAATGTCCACCCGCAGTACAATGTAGGACGCCGCATAGCTCGGGCCCGTTCCTTATTGAAGTCAGTTGCAGACAGCCCGGACCTCGCTACATTTGTCGATGCAGCACAGTACGGGCGTTCTGATCGCTTTGCAGTGGTCTCAGTCGACCATAGTGGCAAGCTCCTATGTGCTGCGTCGGTTAGAAACGTTTCGGCAACGATTGCTGAGCAAATTGCCATTGCTGTAGCAATGAAGGACGTATCGCGTCCAAATGTCTTCACGGACTCGCGGTCCGCTGCCAGAGCTTTCGCCTCGGGCTCGATCTCGCGGGAGGCAGCAGCTATCCTCGGCAGCGAGGGGGCTGCCGGGTTTCACACCATAACATGGTTCCCGGCCCACATGGGGGCCAACGTACACCCCGATGTCCCCAACGCCAATGAGTTTGCCCATGACCGTGCGCGAGGTTTCACTCACCGCGGCGGTCCCGGCGAATTCGCGGGCGGGGATGCCGGCAGGTACAGGGACCCGCTCCTCACTTTTCACGAGATCGTGACTCATTATCATCTCTCTCGGAGGGTCTTTCCACTTCCTCACCCTAAACTCACTCGTCCGCAGTCTTCGGCCTTCAGGATGCTCCAAACGGGGTCTTTCCCTTCGCGAGGCAGGTTTAGTAACTTCTCGCCCAATGTTGAACCGCATTGTCCGAACTGCGGAGAGGCTTACTGCTCACTAGCTCTCATGCTCTGGCAATGTCCTGCGTTACGTGACACAGAGTTCAGCAAAGAAGAGGACTGGGAGGAAGCCCTGAGAAGCGGCGACCTTTCGGTTCAACTTCGGGCTGTCCAGAGAGCCTGCGAGAGGGCGGAGGGCCACGGTCTTCCTGTCCCTGCGTGGGAGCGGCCCGCAACTGCTACAGGATCCCCCTAAAAGGGGACGTCCAACTGCAGTTTCTCAGGACAAAAATAAAGTTCTGTGCCTGCCTGCCTGCCTTTCCGGATACGATTTAATAATCACAAGTCACACGCCAAAAATTCCTTGAATCTGCCCCTGTCTAAGCACGTGCACCTTCCCGGCCATTCATTTAGTGACCTGAAAGCAATAATACTGGAATTGGGCTTTCGGACGCACCACGACCGCGAGGTTCGTGAGTCCTACCTCATTTATAAGTTCAAAGCCGCTACCTCGGGCATTAATGAAAACACGGGTAAACTCACATGTTTCCCGAGTGTCTAGGGCATTGCCATTATGAGGAAGCCATTTCAAACAACTACAATACGTTATTTCACACAAAAGTTTTTTTTTTCATTTTATTTCCATTTTTCTTCCTTCATGGTTTATATATTTTTTCATTACAAAATATTTCGGCCGTTTGTTAATAAATCAGTATTTTCGGTTTTTTGTATATTTTTTTATTTATTTACTTATTTTTATTTTATTTTTTAATTTTTTTAATCCTTTTTTGTCATTTATGCTGTGGTGATTGCCATTTTTACAATGTACAGTGGCTTTATAGTTCCGTTGCATACAGGTAGTAGAATCCCTCGGGGTTGCAAGTGTTCCGCCTTGCTGTTAATTGATAGGCTACGGGGTCGCCTCGTGACTCGCCGCAGCCGACCACGTGTTCTGTCCAGGAAGACTTCATAGCCATTCCGTGTACAGAATACGCCTTTGTAGCCGCACTCTCTCCCCTTCCTGTACCCTTAAAAGGAGGGTGCTCGGCAACAGCTTTTTACTCTGATGAAGGCCGGTCCACCGGCCGCAACGTCAGTAAACTTATATTCTTTTTGTTAGTCGTGTGAATCTCTTCTTTTGAAAATATATATATATATATATATATATATATATATATATATATAGTGCAACCCACTTACAATATTGAAGTGCCATGAAAATCACATTGTTATAACCGATAATTGTTATAACAGGGTTGCATGAAAAAAAGCTCAATGAGGGGACCCTAGGCTGGTTTGTGTATGTGTGAGTGGGGGGGACAATGGCTAAAAGCCTCTTCCCATACTCAGTACGCTTCACAGCATGACAATGAGCGTAAAAATGCCCAAAGATGCCCCTGAACCAACTTTAAGCTGCACACAAAGTACCCCTCTCCCTACCCATCCCTCCCTGCAGCAGTGTTATTTTAATCCCCACCTTTGATTTCAGTAGCCAGAGAAAATAGTGCTGAAGCCTTTCTGGGAAAGATTGCTGAAGTTCCTCAAAACCAGCTTTGGAACCAGTGTCCTTTGTTACTAACATTATTTTTTTCAGGGTAAGCCTCATGTTTAGGAACTGGTTTCCATCATATGACAATGGGGCAGCCTTTTGTAGAGGAAAACAGCAAGTTTGCAGTGGCAAAAGTTCGCTTTCTCTTCAAAGATTTCACAATCAATTACCTCTTGGTACCGATACACAGTACACCCAGCAGCCAGACTTCATTGTTATAACCAACAATAGGGCATGGAAACATTGTTAAAAGAGGGTTTGTTTACCATAGAAAACATACAAAAGTTGATGATGCAGCAGCTAACCATTGTTATAACCGGTATTGTTATAAGTGGGTTCAACTATATATATATATATATATATATATATATATATATATATATATATATATATATATATATATATATATATATATATATGTGTGTGTGTGTGTGTGTGTGTGTTTTGTTTAGTGTGTGGTATGCTTTGATTTCATTGAGACTACGTGCCCTTGACACGGATTGGGTAGGATCGCTATCCAATGCCAGGGCAAAGTGGCCTCTCCGCGAGAGAACGGAAAAATAAAGTTCAGTTGGGTCATTCTCATTCCACTTAAGATCGAACAAAGCATGGCTGGTCACCCTCTTCAATTTATTTCAAAATTTTATATATTGCTGCCCGATGAGTGGAAAGAAGAGATCCGCAGTTGGTTGTGCTAGCAAAAATTTTTTCGAAGCGCCAGGAGTCAATGATGACGAAGAGGTGGAGTGCCGCGCTTACCTGCTCTTCTGTTTCGGCCAACTTTGGTTATTAATTACACAAGCTATACTTAGGCTAGGTGGCTGAAATTTATTTAAATGATTATACGCATGCTTCTACTTCTGTTCAATTATTTTTTCTCTTTATGGGGAGTGTACATATTTTTATAAAAATCCTCAAATTCAGCCCAGGAAGCATTTTTCTATCCATATTGCGGGCTTATATCTCAAAAAAGGCTTGTGGCAGAGCGCGAAAATTCCGCATTACGTTCTAAGCATACTTTATTGTCAAAGTGCAAAAGGTTGTATTTATATGACTTTTCAATAAAGAGATACGGGCGGGCTAACTTCAAAAAAACACCGAACAGTCGAAATTTCTGACGAGAATTAAAAAAGAAAGCCCCATTTTTGATATTTTTTAAACTTTGTACACTTATTCTCCTTCACATTGGCTTTCACAATCACCAAAACCATATTGCATAATTTTGTTCCCCTAGGAGTTAGAGGCCGTCGAATTAGACCCTTACGCAATGATATGCAATTGTTGTTGATCTGGGGCCGGATTCACAAAGCTTTCTCTTACGGGCGATATTCTTAGCTACGAAATCTCTTAGCGACAAGGCATGCGATAGGAAGGGTGCGCATTTAACATATTCGACACTATTGAGGGCAAGGAGGAAACGTGAAAGCAGACGGAACGACAACAAAAGAAAGATGTGTGGTCACATTATAGCCTCGCAGCACTCAAAGCGTCTGGTGTCGAGTTTATGTTATAATCGCGAATCGATCCTCGCTGCACCTCATCTTCCTGTTCCGGGCGTCTGCTACAGTGCCTATGCACATCGCGCTGCAGCAGACGCCCGCGTGGTCAGCGTGAACCCGTGCGCTAGCGCTTTATCAACGACGACAGCTCGAATAAAAAAAAAAAAAGAATGACGCCCTTGGTGACACCGGCAGGTGCCGCCGAACAACACGACCGGAATCATGAAGCCGCAATTAAGGTAAAATATTAAAGGTGGGCAGATGTCACTGAAGGTTTGCTCCTTTCACTGCCATTTCAGATGCATTTTCATGAATATGCACTGCCTCGCAACTGATTCTGGTCGTTCGTACGCAGTACTCTTATTTACATGATAATGTCTTGTAGCTCCACGTAAATTGTTGTTTCGCCAAAAAATCTTAGAACAAACATCGATGCAGCTTTTGAGGCCATATAAAAGCTGTTCGGCTTGACAAAAAAGTTCCAAGAATGCATCCTCCACGTGATGTGTGAAATTGAAGCCATGGATGGATTTCAATTAATCCGACATACCGAAAGATACATATGCTTATAAATAGGCCCACTTTGAATAAATTAGTTATCAGATTTTTGAATACTACAGCTATTTCATGACTCACTGAGAAAATTCGGTAATTTAGGTAGTGTTTGTATCTTTAATACGTTAGTAAGTGCTGCTTTTGTAAATGACGGCGTATGCAGTTAAGAAGTAACAAAAAGGAGTCCAAGGCCCCGCCACGGTGGTCTAGTGGATATGGTATTCGGCTGCTGATCCGAGGGTCGCGGGATCGAATCCCGTCCGCGGCTGCTGCATTTCGATGGAGGCGAAATGTTGAGGCCCGTGTGCGGTGCGATGTCAGAGCACGTTAAAGAACCCCAGGTGGTCAAAATTTCCGGAGACCTCCACTACGGCGTCTATCATAATCCTTGAGTGGTTTTCGGAGGTTAAGCCTCAGAAATCATGAAAAGCGAGACGTCACCTCCCCCCCCCCCCTTTTTTTTTTTTTGTGCGCACGCGCAGAAAGAGCCTTCCATAGCTTCCTTTCGTTGCACAAGTTAATTTACTTCTTTTTTATTACGTTATGCCGGACATTGAGTGCTAAGCGCCTTAAGAGGGAGAGAGCGTTTATCGCCAGCGACGTGAGAGCATTGGCCAACTGCTATTTTAAGCTCCTCAATAGCCGAAACGAAATTTTCCGTGTGTGCGCGAACTTCAGACGGCTCTGACATACCCGATTGCTGTTTAGCCATCGCCATGCCGAAAGCGCTGAAGCCGAATTTTTCCGCCACCGAAATCTTTGCGCTTTTGACAGTGTCACAAAATAAACCGTGGATGCTTCGTCGTACCTAAGTCATGCGACAACTGAGGTAAACCTTGTAGCATATAAGACTAGAATATTGCCATTGCTGGAATACGCATGTCCGATATGGAAACAACACACACGCAGAAACATTGCTAAATGAGAACGCGTTCAAAATAGGGCTTTACAATTTGTTTTTAACTCATTCAAACGAACGCAGTCGGTAACGGCGTTGAAAGAGCTGCGCAAGCATCGATTCCTAATGTGCAGGAAAGAATGCGCTTCAACAGCCTGAATGTTTCCTTTCCAGATATTGTATGGGAAATATGAAACCGAAATAGCCAAAACATTAATTATTGACACATCACTTTCACGCAGTGGCCCCAGACATTACGTACAGCCTTTGAGACGCAACACACATTCTTTTAAAAGCTTCTTTATTGTGTAGGCTGTCGATGCGTGCAGCAGGTTACCGCACGATGTTGCAACGTTCAATGAGGTTAAAATCCTTGAAAGGGCTTTGCTGAGCGATTTTACCGATTGTACTTAATGTCGTTTAATAGTGTCGGAATAGCAATTTATATATTCGAAAGCATTGTCTTGTTGAGTGTTCTGCTGAACAAGTTGATATGTGTGTCGTTAAATAGCACCTCGTGCACTTATTTCATTACGTTTCTTTCTGAATTTTTATGGTTTTTTTAAGTTCCGTGAAAGAAACTACAATCTCCTTGCATTTTTTATTAACAACTGCATTTGTGCCTAATATTGAAACTCCTGTTTTGGCCTGTACGCCATAGAGTGTCAATAAATAAAATAAATAAAATAAAAAATGCACAACAGAACGTATCCGTGTGTTATTTCAGGTTCCGCACATTAGCCGCTAACGCAAGCAAAGTGACGGTGTGGAAGGGCACAAAGGCAAAGCGTAGCGCAGTCGACAATTATGTTACCTGTTGCACTGCTTCCACATGGTCTCTGCCTCTTCAAAAGACTTCGAAGTGTCAACACAGCACCTACGCACACGCCTAGGTCGTATCTTTCTAAACACGGAGTTATCCTTGAAGTAACGCGCCCAAACACAGTCGATGCGAAACGGCGAACGCCACAAAAACAAACGACCACAAAGCAAGGCAAACGAACTGACCGGTCTTCAAACACACAATGCAGGCTTCCTAAATGTGAGTCCACGGCGGCACACTGACCGCGGTTCCCTGTTCACGAGCACAAAGGCAGAGGCTTCAACAGTGTTCACCGCTCAAATAGAGACACTGGCGATGGTTTTCACAAAACTTTCACGCACCGGAAAAGCGACGGCATTAACAACACATCCCATGGAATCGTAGAGGAGCTCAAGCAAGAAACGTTACCACGAAACAACACCCACATACTGTGTTTACGTCGCCATGATGCTCTTTTCGCCTTAAGAGAGCTCTTAAAAAATACTTCCGTGTTCTTTGCGGTGATATGAAAAATTCTCTTATGTGCGAGGGGGATAATGTGACGACCACCACAGAAGTGCGCGGTGAAAGAAGTGAGTGACATCATTTTAGTGACGTCATAAAATGGCCTGCTGTAGAGAGTTGCCTCGTTCTAACCAATCACATGCTTGGCCTCTCGCTCAAACCGTCGTCTGCTGTCGTTGTCTGCTACGATATTTATGATGCCTGGCGTAGGCTTGGGTGTGATGCACGGCATATCACTACGCGATAACTTCGGTTAGGTTAACATTCCAGCCACAATACGCACCTCAAGGGACGAAGTGGCCTTTGGCTGAGACTCTGACGTCCAATTAAAAAGAAACTAATTGTCAAATGCGCGAGTGCAGTCGAGGTGACATTGCACTGCATTAGCACAGGCTTTCGCGTGCATTTTAGGCGCTTGCATTCCGTCCTAAGTATTTGCCATAGCGAAACCTTTTCATTTTCTTTTACGGACAGTGAATGTCTATTAAAATCGCTTTATTTCTTAGTTTATGCGCAAAATCACACATATCTTGTATGTGCGGATATGTTGAAGCAATATGTTTTCAGTAAATCAGCCTATAATGTACAGCGGAAGCTGCATTTGGTTGAGCGTTCCTATTGGGAAATAATAAAGACCACTGCTGCTAGAGAAGCTGTAAACGACATAAGGAGTTCGTGAATGGATGACTGGAGCCTACTGTTCAATTTACATTCCAATAGTGTGCGACAGAATTTTGTCCGTTCCCTTATGGTGGTACATGTGCGACCAATGCTGCAACGGCAACACAGCTTGTAACGCCTTATTGGGAGACGCAACAAAAACAAGCTAAAAAATATTGACCATACACCGCACCGATTTTGGCATCAAGCACCATTCACGCAACTCTTCATTCTTCATCCAATCGCAAGCATTTGCATGCATAAGTTATTTTGCTGCAAATACCCAATAGGCACCTCTAATAACTCCAACAACAAGCTTACTGGACAAGTGCTAGTGGCAAGATTGTCCAATGCGTAAAAGAGAATTGCAACAGCAACCTCAAGGCTGTGAGCCTTGTACATACGCGAAAATCATCAGCCAGCTTACATGGCCATAATTTCTTTTTTTAGTATCACCTACGGCACCCAAATACCCGCCGCGGTTGCCCGTTCCAACGCCACCATGTTGCTCGTAAGAGTGCTCTGGACCACTCTTAGGATTTCCGCTTAGCTACGCTGTTTTGGCGACCATTTTTGCTTCGTGAATCCACTTACGAGCCTTTTTCGCCTACGTCGCAAATGCATCACTATCGCTGATATATTAATCGGCAACCCCAGCGCTCGCTATAGCAGCGGCCGATGTGGGAACCACGTCCTCTTACGACGTTTTCTTCGCTTCGTGAATCCACTTACGCAGAAAAATTTCTCTTACGCGAAAATTTTCTCGTAAGTGAGTTTTGTGAATCCGGCCCCTGGCTTCTTGCCCGCTGAGTGTATAGAATGAAGGCAGGATTGAATTTTTGGCCCTTAAGAGGCCAGCAGCACCGAAAAAGGGTGTTAGTGGCACTGATGACGTCAATTTAGAAACGATTTGGTCACCCCAGTGGCCATGAGTGCGGGGCTACCGAGCAGATGCTCGCGCCCCCCAGATGCTCTAAAAGAGGCACAATCAAAGCTCCTTTTCGCCTCCTTAAACCAAGAGTGTTCGATACACTTCTTGGGTAACTTCAACGCGTGTGCACTGGAGATTCGCTATCCATTATGCATTTTGTTCGCACCGCCGTTAGGCGCTGATAACAAGGCGGAGATGGAAGCAAGATGGAAGCAAGATTGAAGCAAGGTAGCTATGAGCGCTCGCTTCACGCACGCGGTTGACAGCCGCTGCCGCCAGAGAAACTGTGCACCGCCACTTGCGATCAGTATAACACAAGAACGTGGCACTCCAGTGCCAAAGCAAGGTATAGAACGCCAAAGGAAACAAAAGCAAAACAATCGGTAACCAGATGCGCGCACCTATCTCACATTAGATTCTACACCTTGCGACCGCGCCAGGTAAATTGTTATCCCCAGCATGATGTGTGTGTTTGTGCCATTTGCGCCAACTGCAAACTTTACCATGCTGCTGTTGAGAACATTACTGGCCACAGAATCGATGCTGATGAGCTTCACTCAGCGTTCATTTGCATTTCGTCACCATCGGAGTGCCTTTTAGGCGAATGCAATCAGTGTCCAAAAGTCAGGTCCCTGACACCGGAGGAACTTAATATCCCAGGGGACGAAGAAATATTGCTAGAAATGTGGGAGGCAGGTGACCTTGTAAAAAAATTACAGCATATCCACGGAGTAAATGATGATGAGTGGGCGAAGCTCGGGATGTTCATCGTAGATCGTGCCGAGTTCCGGATTAATTTAGTTAACGCGCACGCTACGAATACTCATGGTTCAACTATGCACAAGTGAAATCTCCCACCGGCACTTGCAATGAAGTGCCGGTGTGATATATATATATATATATATATATATATATATATATATATATATATATATATATATATATATATATATATATATATTGCCGGTGAACGCTTCTCCAACGCGAGCAGTCGGTATTTCTCAATCAAGAAACTCGCTAGGAGACGCTGCCTGCGCCAACGTTGTCTCTCGCGGGTGAGGGCGTGTTCTCCTTCTTTGCGAGCTGGTAGAGCGTTCCTCTAAGAGCGTTTCCATAGCCAACGCGCGCCTTTCGCTCTCTCTCTGTCTCTCTCTCTCTCACAAGACAGCAGAGGCACGCGCCGGGAGGAAGAGAGAGAGGCACGTGCCGGGAGGCACGCGCTCGCCCTCGGCGCGTGCCTCCCGGCACGCGGGTTACGCCTGACGCCTGACAACTGACGCGTGACATGGTTAGACTAAGAGGAGCTTCGCCCCTAAAAAAAGTTTTGGGTGCTGACACTTTTTTTAATCATCTTCGAGTATTGGTGGCAAGGTGGATCATGCACAACCATCAGGAAGACACAAAGTAGAGCAATATTTACGACGAAAAGCAATGCGTGTTGCGTGGAAGCATTGTATTCCACTTTGATTTTGCCGAAAACTGGACTGTCGTGCTCCCTGATGAAGTTCAGGCATACCACTGCCACAAGCAGCAAGTATTCATCTTTACATGCGTGGTAACAACGAGAAAATCTACGAAGAGTTTCGCTGTTGTCAGTGACGACTTGAGCCATGACTCCGCTCACGCCTGCTTGGCTCTAGCGAAAGTGAAAGAATGGGTAGAAAACAACCTGCCGGTTCACTCCAAGGTGACACATGTGAGTGATGGAGCCGCCAGCCATTTGAAAAATCTTTTCGAGTTCCGAAAGAGCTGTACCCAATAGGTACTCAATAGGTACCCAGTACCCAATAGGTATTCTCAGCAAATGGACACGGGAAAAACGGGTGCGATGGAGCCGGAGGTCTCGTCAAGCATCAGGAAATGCTCAACAACCTGAGGACAAACCCTGAAAGTGCAATTCGTACAGCCAGAGACTTTGTAAACGTTTTATCAGAGAAACTGAAAGGTGTGCATATAATACACCTCGAATAAAAAGAAGTTGTTGCCTTCCGCGAGTTAAAGAAGGAAGAGTGGATGAGAGTACCCGGGTTCCATAGTCTTGGCATGCCTGGCAGCTATCCACGTCAACGGAAGGATCTCCTGGCTTGTACATGGCACGAATAGCCGGGCCTGCTTGGAAGGAGTTATGTGTACACGAAAGAAGAAATCTGAACAGTCTAATCAATCGAATAAACACGATTTCAGCCCAGAAACATGATTTAATGAAGTGGTTCTTGACCTTCACAAATTTTCCATATTGCTAAAGATTATTTGGAAAGCGCTCTTTGCATTTTTATCCCATCTTTCTCTTTGGCGGGGGAGGGGGAGGGGAATCTAAGCTACGCATCGAGTTCTTACTGCCTTTTTGCTGAGGTAAAGGCGGAAAATATCTGTCTGCGCTGCGATACCGCAGCACATCAAATAACCCCACGCGTACAAAACTGACCCCTAATCATTCATTATTGTGTTCCTCACAGCTAATATGCAGCGTTCAGACACAAATGACCAGGCACAATATCATGCAAAAATTGAAAAGCCGTACATGATCACAAATGTCAGGATAATCAGCCGTGCGTGGCTCGCTGAGCCTTCCATAAGGGTCTAACTCGACGGCCTGTAACTCATAGTGGAACAAAATTATGCAATATGTTTTTAGTGATTGTGAATGCCAATGTGAAGGAGAATAAGTGTACAAAGTTTAAAAAATATCAAAAATGGGTTTTTTTTTTTAATTGGCGTCAGAAATTTCCATTGCTCGGTGTTTTTTTGAAGTTAGCCCGCCCGTATCTCTTTATTGAAAAGTCATATAAATACAACCTTTTGCACTTTGACAATAAAGTATGCTTAGAACGTAATGCGGAACTTTCGTCGCTCTGCCACAAGCCTTTTTTGAGATTTAGGCCCGCAAAGTGGACAGAAAATTGCTTCTTGGGCTGCATTTGAGGATTTTTATAAAAATATATGCACTCCCCATAAAGAGAAAAAATAATTGAACAGAAGTAGAAGCATGCATATAATCACTTAAATAAATTTCAGCCACCTAGCCTAATTATAGCTTGTGTAATTAATAACCAAAGTTGGCCGAAACAGAAGAGCAGGTAAGCGCGGCACTCCACCTCTTCGTCATTATTGACTCCTGGCGCTTCGAAAAAAAATTTGCTAGCAAAACCAACTGCGGATCTCTTCTTTCCACTCATCGGGCAGCATTATATAAAATTTTGAAATAAATTGAAGAGGGTGACCAGCCATGCTTTGTTCGATCTTACGTGGAATCACCCACTGTGTTTTATCGTTTGGGATTCAAGGCTCTCGGCTGTTTCAATCGTCGCCTGCGCTAGCATCCCACAGTATGTTAACTCTGTGCTGGATATCATGACCATCTTTGCTTATTGCATTGTTGCCAGATGAAGCAGCGTCATCTGCAGTGAAACCCCTCACACGCCCTAATAACCTCCAGCCACTGTTCCTCCGCGTGGCCGCAAATACGTGTAGTTCGCACTTCAAACTCTCCTTATACGCAAAATAAAGCGATAACTGCAAAAATAAAATTACAAATGCATAAATTTATATGTTCGATCTTATAGGTTAGAGGGGAAAATGCAAGCCAGAACAACCAGACCTTTATTCAAATGACGCCAAACTGACCTATGAACCGTGTTATGCTCTGCCGCTTACATGCCAATAGGGCAGTATAGACAACGGGGCAATGTGCGCTATACAAGGCCGAACCACACGTACGCTTCTAAGACGCGTGCGATGCGCGTGCGCTTACTTGCGCGCGCTCATTCGCGTAACTGCGCATGCGTACACGGCGCAGGCGCACCTGGGCGCGTCTAGGCGCGGAGAACAAGCCCGGCTTGATATCCGCGCTCGATTTCACGCGTCCCACACGCGTTTGGAGTCCTGTACATGCGCAACTACGACGTGGCTTTACTCCTGCACCAGTTCGATTGTTTGTTCTTTGCTTTTCATGCTTATTTAGCAAATGTCTATGCATTACAATTACGCTTGTACTCATATATTTATTTTGGGCCACTGTTTAAAGACATTTAGGCACACTAAAGCACTTAATGGGCTCGGGTGCCTCCCGTCACCGTGGGCGTGGTTGCACTCCGTCGTGCGCGACCTATCGTGCACCTTGCTACAGCGTGCACGACGCCACCGAATGCGCGCTAGTGTTCATCTAGCGGTGCTTCGTGGTGTGGAGTGGCCTTGTGAGGCACCACCTCTGCCACGGGATTGGGGCGAGGCCTATCGCGTAGCGTGAAGCTGTATCAGTAGATCGGCACGAAGCGGTACCTGCTACGCCGGCGTCTGCATAGCCGGAGTGAACGCGCGCTGGCGCACGCGACGTGCGGTTGCAAGCCACTATTCCGCGCCAGGCGCGGCAGAGTTTCGCGCGTCGGCGCGTGCGTGGATGCGTACAGAAGCGTACGTGTGGTTCGGCCTTTATGTGACCTTGCCTTGTAGAGTAAAGCTTGTGTGGACGGTCGTGGCGCGGCGACGCGCGGTCCCAATACGAGGGCAGCGATTGTCTACAATCACCTCTTGCTTCCCGTAACCGTTCAAGGGGACAGTGACCGGCACCGCTACCGCCTCGCCGAATGTGGGGATTACAGCGTGAAGGCACCGGGACGACGACACCGATGGATACCGGGAATGGTATGCTTTCTCTTGTCACTCCGGGTGGTCGGTGAGAGGCCTGTGGACGCACGGCACAGAAACGTGTAAACAATAGAGCTGTGCGAATAGCAGAATGTTTTTTCCTCCCTTAATTACCAACTTCGAATAGTTCGAATACTAAATTTCAGCGCGAATCGAATCGAATAGCAAACGCTATTCGAAAATTATTCGAAATTTTGAATATTCGCCCACCCCTAGTCAACAACTTTGAGAGCATCCACGCAGCGAGTAACCGCTAAGAGCACAGGAGGAGAGAGAGAGAGAGAGAGTCATATTGGGAAAGAGTGACAAAATGCCTATCGAGAGTGTAGAAACACTGCTATCTATAGATTAGGTGCAGCCCAGTAAGGAGTGGCTTATACTAACCTGAACACGGATTGGCTAAGATAATGCTGAGGTGGACCAGCAGTGGTCACCTTCCCTTTTCTTTGCTTACCCCAATGTATTAAAGACTATATAGGACCCACGACCCTTCAGTCTAGGCTGTAATCATTGGCCTGATAAGTCAGGAAGACTCCGTACGATGCAACTTTAGTCTGGGCCACCACTTGGTGGTCGAACAGTGAGACGCGGTTCGTCGTATGTGAAATATTTCGCTACAGTATATCTTCAAGTTTCATTACCTCGAACCTGCCTCCTGCTTCATCAACGCCGGTCATCTGTCTCCTTGACGGAACCCAATCTACATCAAGGAGGACAATGAACGGAACTTAACTACCGGGTTGCATGATGTCGATTTTGCTTGCTTCTGGGATCGACTGGCGGAGTAACACTGGTAACACCAAGGAGGTTATATTTAAAGGGGTCGTGAAAAGAATTTGGAGATGCCGGTTTGTAATTTTCACTGCTTCAATACGCATTCGACAAGCCGATTCCGAAATATTTCGGCGAAATATTCAGTGCACATTGAAATACGCCCGTTTTAAATCTCAGCTTTCTTGCGCTCCCGAAACGACTATGCGACACTACCGGCCGGCGTGGTACTATTTGGTGACGTTGAGTTAAGATATTTTTAAGTTCAAAGGCACAGTGAACTCGCGTTTGCTCTAAAGAAATCGATTTACTTGAAAGCTAGAAAGGAAGAAAATACTTGGAAACCGTGTGGTGCCACCATTCGGAAGAAAAGCGGCAGCATGGTTTGTTTTCCCATGGCCTCCGAGAGCGCGCCAATCTCGGAGGTATGACGACTACTAAGATGACGTCATCTGCAGAGTTGAGGGGAACGCGCGATGTGAAACCGAAACCGCGTTTTTTATCGCTCTAAATCAACGCACACGGTGCAACGGAACAATGCATATTGTTGATTGGAGGGTCAGGATCCCGAATGCGCACTTAGTACAAAATGTTCAGAAAACGTTTCACGACCCCTTTAATACTTCTGGCCCCGCCACGGTGGTCTAGTGGCTATGGTACTCGGCTCCGAAGGTCGCGGGATCGAATCCCGGCCGCGGCGGCTGCATTTCGGTGGAGGCGAAGTGTTGAGGCCCGTGTACTGTGCGATGTCAGTGCACGTTGAAGAACCCCAGCTGGTCGAAATTTCCGGAGACCTCCACTACGGCGTCTCTCATAATGATATCGTGGTTTTGGGACGTAAAGCCCCACAAATCAATCAATCATTTAATACTTTTGGAGTGAAAGCGGCCCGATTAAAGTGAAGCCGTCGCCGCCATCTTGCTCAAGGAAACAGTATAGCAGACGACCACGCAGATGGCGGAGCGGGTAGACAGCGCGGCGCTGTTTCATGGTGTTTAGGCACTGTGTAATGTTTTTTTAAGGCATCTAAATATCTGAGAAGGCAACGGTGACTTCGTGCGTCAATTAGCTGTACAAATCGGGTTAAGAAGACGCCTGGAAGAACATTTCACGTGCAAGTTTTTCTCGCCATTCTCCATGTACGGCTGCCCGTTTTCAGTGCATTTTGCTAAGTAGAGGACAATTCGAAACGTTCGCATCCATATGTTACATACCTACGCCTGTATCAAAGTCAACTGTTAGCTTTTTTCAGATGCGTGCGTGCATGAGTTGCTATGGGGTCGAATTCTGATAAAACACACGCAAGGTCTGGCGCACGTATTGGATCGTCTCTGTTTGTATCCGAATATTTGAGGAAGGGCATCTTTCCAGAGCATAGACGTAGAGAATGCGCAAATGCAGCGAACATATGTTTCTCCGTGCTATACTAAACCATGGTTAAAAAACACATCATCCCCGCAGGGGCGTCTGCTTCTGCAGGCGTTTGGTGTGTGGCGACATCACGACGGACCCGAGCCAACAAAGAGGGGGGGGGGGGGGTGTTTCGACCCCCTCCCACGTGTCGCTGTGCGTGGCTTAGCCGTGTCCGGGGAAAAGGGGATCCTGGGGGTAGAGCCGACGCCGGTTGATTGGACATTTAAGGCCCCCCGGAAGAGGCAACACACCCCTTTGGCCCCGGCTTCACGTAGACGGCACCCCCGATTGACCCGCCCAGGGGAAATCGGCAGTCGCCTTTTCCTGTCCTCCTCTCCGTCTTTCACTGGCCTATCTTCTTTCTCACAACTCTCCTGTCTCCTCCTGCTTCTTGTTTTTTCCTGACTCCTGGTGGCTATAGGGTTAACCTTGTGGGGCTAACCACCCTGTGTTACGCCATATTGGGTTAGAGTTGCGGTGTACCGCTGGCGTGGGCAGGACTTTCTAGCAAGTTCCTGTCCCGTCCCCTTGCTGGACTTCATGGTGGGCGGCAGGCACCATGGCCAAAAACATCCTTTTTTCATCGCTCCCCCCCCCCCCCCCCCCTCCCCTTTCAAAACATGATCGGCCTCAGGAAAGAGGGCGGACCGATGCAACGCAAGAGTTCTCGAAAGACAAAGATAGCTTGCCCAAGTTTTATGTTGTCCAGTGCGAGGAACCACAAAAGAATGCAAGAACAATATCTCATTTTAAAGTAGAGAAATACCTCACCAGTGCCCTGGGCCAAGGCTACAAACTATCGGAAATGTCAACTGGGGACCTCTTATTAGAAATCAAAGATAATGTGCAATATGGGAATCTTTCCAACATAGTAAGCTTTGGTGACTTCCCTGTTTCTGTAACAGCACACAGAATATTGAACACTGTTCGTGGTGTCATCTCTGAAAATGGCTTCATCGATCTAACAGAGGACGAAATCCTGGACGGGCTCAAAGAACAGAACGTAGTAGCTGTCCACCACGTCAACATCAGGAAAGACAACAAACAAATCCCAACAAAGCACCTGGTATTAACATTCACCTTGAGTACCATTCCAGAAACAATAGAAGTTGGTTACTTAAAACTACCTATCCGACACTACCATATAGGAGGCTATGACACTACATCCCAACACGCCCAAACCCATGGTGGTGCTTCAACTGCCAGCGATATGGCCACGGCTTCCTGAGTTGCTGTGGTCGCCCAACATGCGCAAAATGCGCCTCGAAGGACCATGTTTCCGAGAACTGTGACTCTGCGCCACGGTGAGCAAACTCTGAAGGACCACATGCAGCGTACTCCAGGGCATGTCCGTCCTGGAAAAAGGAAAAAGAAATAATTGCACTTAAAACAAAAGAAAACATTTCATTCAAAGAGGCTAAAAGACGCATTGCGCTTACACTGTCCTTCACTCCGAACACAAACTTCGCCGATGTGGTTCGACGGGTCGTAGCATCACAACGGCTGTCGTCAACTGCCGAGGTCATGTCCACCGGGCCTGTAGCAGTGGCGGCAACGTCCCAGGCAGAGTCAGCGAAAGCTGCCCTGCCACCTGCCAAACAGGGCTCGCCGGCCTCGCAGTCGACAGCCCAAAAGGCTCCTCCCCAACTGGAGAGGCCTGAAACCCGAACACCCGCGGTTTCGCGGGCCTCCAGCGCTTCAGAAGAAGCGATGGAGACTTCCTACACTCCGCCCCCGCTACTGCGGAGGCTCACTCTACTCGAGAAAAAAAAAAGAAAGAAAAAACACCTGTAACGGGCCCTCAAAACACAGGTTAAACCATTACCATTCCTTCCCACTCACAAAAATGGCTCCACAGAACATCATGCACTGGAACTGCCGAGGGCTGCTAAAAACCATATCTTCCATATGTATATGACATACATGAAATACTCACACAGCACCAACCAAACATACTCTGTTTGCAGGAAACTCACCTAAACCCAACGCACACAAACATTTAAAAAGATATGTAGTCTACCGCAAGGACAGGCAAGGCAGCGCACACTCGTCGGATGGCGTTGCTATTGTGGCTCAACACTCAATTCCTTCTCAACCCCTCAGCCTGGTTACCGATTTAGAAGCAGCGGCAATAGGAGCATTAACTTTCGGGAGACTAATAACCATATGTTCCATATGTAGTATATCCCTCCCGATCATCAGCTGTCCACTGTAGAATTTGAAATGCTTATTGACCAGCTTCCGGATCCATTACTTTTGGCTGGAGACTTTAATGCACACCACCCATTATGGGGATGTACCAGAACCGATTCCCGAGGAGCGCTAATCGAAAACTTTCTGCTGTCATCTGGGTCCTGCATATTGTTGGGTATCGGGTGTCTCAGCTTGCGGCTGCATCTGCGCAGAGCTGATAGTCGAAGCGGACAAGGCGACGGTGAGTTAAGGTAACTTTATATACAGAATAAACAGAGGCGTTACATTTTCGGCACTGGGGCCGACAGCTTATTGGGCTCGCACTGGAAGCGATGACGACCCGGGATTTCTTCAGTCGCTCTCTCTCGTCACTCCGCGGCTTGCTCCTTTTATAGCCCCTTTTTGGATCCCTTGCATCAGCCAGTTGAAGCCTCCAATCAGGAACCGCCGTAGGTTGCTGGCCGGGATCCGACCCGTGGGTGAGAGGGTTTGCCGCGCAGGTGCGTGAGGAATTGCCGTCGATTGCGTCAGGCGCACCGCAAGAGTGGCCGCGGATTGCATCGGACAGTCTGCTGTTGTTGACGCCACTTGCATCAGACGTTCTACCAGCTTAAATACTTTGCCGGAGCAATGAAGGTTGGAGTTGAGAGCCCTGGCATTACAGCACCCCCGCCGCCAGACAATGCGCCGGAAAGACGAGCTGCTTCCACGTGGCTCGGATGCCGGGCGCGCTCGTTCGCCAGGTCCATCCAGGTTCACCTCCAGTGCCCTCCGGACAGATGGCCCCTGGCTCCGTTCCGTGAACAGATCCCATTCTTCAGGCAGGATCCCAGCTCCACTGGCTTGTCGCCAAGATGAGTCGACTAGCTTCGCTCGTCTCTTCTGACGATCTTTGGCCGCAAGACTTGTTGATGGTTCTGCAACTTGTCAAGAACGGTTCGACAACAGGCAACACACGACACAAGCAAGTGCCTTCAGTCACCCGACAGATCACCAGACATAATACTGCATAATATATTCCTAGCTGTGTCTATCGAAATTTCGTTCCCTCTACATCAAGAGGCACATGTGGGACACAAAACTCTTAAAACCAGAACTCAGAATATTACACGTGCTACAAACGCAATGAAATAGAATACAAAATGGAGTTGGCCCCTTGAGATCACTTAGGATAGGATCGCTCGGCTGAGGCCACAATGAGGACAAAATTTTGCCCCGATCCGCCAGCGAAAGACCGAAAGGATAACTGAAGATGGTACTGATTAGAACGCACGGCTCAGAGCGTCTGCGTTAGCGTTTAGCTTTCCTTTCTTGTAACGAACGTCTAATTTGTGCTGCTGGAGTATCATGCTCCACCTCAGTAACCGGCCACTTTTAGACGACATGTTATTCAACCAGGTTAGAGGACAGTGGTCCGTTTCGACCACAAACTTCGAACCGGAGACATAACAGGCCAGCTTTTGAACGGCCCAAACCAGGCAGGCGCATTCCTTTTCTGAGGTACTATATGCCTCTTCCCTGCAGCTCAGCTTTCGGCTTAAATACAAAACTGGTCTTTCGTTACCACCGCTGTCTTCCTGGCACAGTATAGCTCCCATTCCGCGATCACTCGCGTCGCACTGAATGATAAAGCCTTTGGAAAAGTCGGGTGCCATGAGAACGGGCTTTTCGCTTAAGGCTTGTTTCAGCGTGCAGAACGCTTTCTCTTTTTCTGAGTCCCACGTCACTTTAACCGGCTCCGACTTCCGAAGTGCATCAGTTAAAGGGCTGGCAATGCTAGAGTAATTCGGCACGTAATGCTGATAGTATCCAGCTAGGCCCAAGAAAGCCCTTATCTCTGATTTGCTGGTAGGTCGTGGATAGTTCATGACGGCGGCTACCTTAATTTCTGAAGGCCTACGCCGGCCACGCCCCACAACGTGTCCCAGGTAAGACACCTCACTGCATCCTAGGTGGCATTTAGCAGGTTTCGCGGTAAGACCTGCTTCTTTCAACTTGTTCAACACGACTCGCAAATGCTCGATATGTTCTTCCCAGCTGTTTGAGAAGATGGCGACATCGTCGAGATACGGAAGTGCGAACTCGGACAGGCCATTAAGAACGCGGTCCATTAGACTAGAAAAACAATAAGGCGCATTTTTCAGTCCAAAACTCAGCATGAGTGGACGATACGTTCCGAATGGAGAAACGAACGCGGCGTAGCGGCTAGCGCACTCCGTAAGAGGGACCTGCCAATACCCTCGCACGAGGTCTAACGTGGAAATGTAATTTGACTTTGACACCGTTTCCACCCGTTCCTCTAGATTTGGTATCGGGTAAGTTTGGTCTCTAGTTATGGCGTTAAGACGACGATAGTCGATGCATGGTCTAGGATCTTCTCCCGGCACTTGAACCAATATTAGAGGAGATGTATAGTCACTCTCACCCGGTACTATGACTCCCATCTCAAGCATTCTATCGATCTGATTTCATGATCTGCTTTTGCACAGGGGAACACCGATACGACTTACTACGAATTGGTTCCTCAGACGTAAGCTCGATGTCGTGTTTAATCACCGTCGTGTTTCCGGGACGGTCGGAAAACACTTCTTTAAATTCTGAAACAATCCTTCTCAAATCTTCCTTCTGGGCTTCACTTAACCTTGGCTCCAGGTTCAGCTGTTCCAACAACCTCTGAACCCCTTTCGGTTAGATCCCTAGAAGTAAGAATGTCTGCTCCTTCCTCCTCTGAAGCATTCAAAAGCAGATTTACGACCGCTTGACGTTAAACGTATGGTTTCATCAAGTTGCTGTGGTAAATTTTGTTAGACCGCCTTCCTAACTTCACTTCGTAGTTGGTATCGGAAAGCTTAGATATTACTTTAGCGGGCCCCTCCCAGTGAACCTCAAGCTTGTTCTTCTTGGACGGCCGCAGCAACATTACCTGACTTCCCACTTCGAAGGTACGTTTTTTTGCTAATTTGTCGTAGTACTCCTTCGACAATACTTGTGCCGCCTTCATATGGCTCTCCACAAGATCTTTTGTTTTTCCGAGCCTCTGAAGGAGGTCCACAACATAGGCAACTACATTAGGGTCCTCATCAAATCCCTCCCAGGATTCGTGTAGCATTCGCAATGGCGTTCTTAAACTCCGGCCATATACAAGCTCTGCGGGGCTAAACCCAGTGCTCTCATGGGGAGCAGATCTCAAAGCAAACATAGCGGGAGGAATACATGCTTCCCAGTGGCATTTGTGCTCATAGCAAAGAGCTCTCAAAATCCGTTTCAGAACTGAATGCATACGCTCTACCGGATTAGATTGCGGATGATGGATTGAGCTGTGGACCACCTTGATTCCGCATCTGTCCAAAAAGGTAGAGGTAAGGCAACTGGTGAAGACGCTGCCGTTGTCGCATTGAATTTCAGAAGGAAATCCGACACGCGCGAATATCGAGAGCAGAGCGTCCACGACATGAGGAGAATTGAGCTCCCTAAGTGGTACCGCTTCTGGAAATTTTGTGGCTACACAAAGGGCCGTCAAGATGTATCGACAACCTTGCCTTGACTCTGGCAATGGCCCGACGATGTCGATTACTAGGCGCCGAAAAGGTTCTGTTATAAGTGGTACAAGCTTCATGGGTGCCTTCCACTTGTCGGTGGATTTCCCCACCCTCTGACAAGTGTCGCAAGAGCGCACAAAGTCTTCGGTGTCCTTCCAGCATTTCGGCCAGTAAAACTCAAGAGAAATTCTAGCCTTGGTCTTCTTTAAGCCTAGATGCCCTGCCCACGCGTTTTCATGCGCAAGCTCCACTAGCTGGCGACGATACTTTTGCGGTATCAAGAGCTGCTCATACTTGCGACCTTTCACATCTGTGTAGCTACGGTAGAAAAGCCCTGATTTCTCATAAAAAGAAACATTCTTTTTCTTAGTACCTAATTTTACACTTTCCATCAGCGCTTTAATCGAGAAGTCCTCACGCTGTTCTCTAATGAGTGTCTCTCGATCAACCTTCGACAGCTCACACCAGCTTTCAGCTACAGGTGAGAGTGTAGTGCCCATCTCGCCCAACGGCGCCACTTCGGTTTCTCCGCCGACGGAAACGACGCTAACCGCTCGCGCTACGGGCTGCTCGAGTAACCCAACCCGAGAGTCGTCTGTACGAGGCGCAGTAGACTCGCAGCCAAGGTCACGCAGCTCGGCCGCTTTTGGAGGTGATGTTTTACTACATGGAACGAGATCAAGTTCCTGTGAAAGCTTCCGCGCTTGCGATCGCGTGAGGGCCATGTACGCAATGCTGGAAAAGAACGATTTACCCTGCTCTTTGAGAAGCTGCTCAGAGTTATTCGAAAAAAGATAAGGAAAACAATCGGGAAGCGCGGCAGACACAGCCGCTTCGGTGTGAAGCTTGCCAAAAGAGCCTTCAATGACCACCGTCGCAATCGGTAAGCAAGCACTCTGCTCCTCGGCGACTTGCCTGATCCACGCGCATTCTCCTGTAAAATCGTTCGGAGACACAAACGAAGGGTGGACAACATCCATGGTTGCCGCTGAGTCTCGAAGTGCCCGACACGTTTTCCCATTGACACTAATCTCTTGAACATACGGCTCTAACAATTGTATGTTCTTTTCAGATTCCCGGATTGTTGCAAAAGCAAACTTTTGTTTACAATTTAACGCGATGTGCCCTTCCTTTTTGCAATGATAACAGATTAGCGGCTTCCTTGACTCAAACGCCCGTGTGGTATCAGTGCGCTGCTTGGGAACCTCGCCTGATTTCTGCGCTTCCGTTTGCCCATCCCTCACAGTCTCCTTCGTAAGAGACGGGTCTTTTCTCAAATTACGATTCGGAAAAGGTTTCCGTTCATCAGGCTTCCTTGGGAAGCCCTCCTTTCTCTCAGCTTTTTCCACGCGCACTGCCCTACTATGCAAGTTTCGGCGAGTGTAGTACTCTTCAGCTAACTCTGCTGCCTTGTTTAGCTGTACTTCGCCAAGCTTATCCTGCAGCCAAAGCTTGACGTCATCCTCGATGCAGCGGTAGAATTGCTCCAATGCAACGCATTCCACCACTTTATCGCGATCGTCATAAACATCTTCGCCCTTGAGCCATTCAACTAAATCGGCTTTAAGACGAAACGCGAAGTCAACATGGGACTCGTTACCCCTTTTCGCATACCGGAACCTTTGTCGGAAAGCCTCGGGTGACAGCTTATATCGTCTCAAGAGGCCTCCTTAACCTCGTCATAGCTCTCAAACGCCTCCCTCGATAAGCATGTTATCACGTCGGATACTTCCCCGGGAAGCAAAGCTAACAGGTTCTGTGCCCAAAGAGACCGCTCGATGGCATTTCGCTCACAGACGTGTTCGAACTTGACGAGATACTTCGCCATGTCCTCGCCTACTACGAACGGTGGCAGTTGGTCCCGAATTCTATGTCCACTGACCGGTACCGTTGCAGAAGCTACGCTAGGCGCCTGCGAACACTGTCGGAGCGCTAATTCTATTCTTTTCATCTCGAGGCGCTCTTGTCTTTCGGCCTCCTCGCGCTCACGGAGTTCTCTTCTTTCGGCCTCCTCGCGCTCACGGAGTTCTCTTCTTTCGGCCTCCTCGCGCTCGCGGAGTTCTCTTCTTTCGGCCTCCTCGCGGCGTCCTTTGATATCCACCCAGGCCTCATCGACTTCCTCAGCCGTTACTCCCTCCTTCTTCATAATCTCAAGGATCGCTTGTTTTCGCTTCGCACGGCCCAGAGTAAGGCCGAGTTCCTCACAAATTTCGATGAGTTCCTTCACTTTAAGGTTCTCCATCGTTCACACTAGCCTCTTGCTGCTCGCCCTTGTTTAGAATATACTTGCCGAACCCACTATAAGTCTACTAGCAAGACACGCAAGCAATTCTCAAAACTGCCGTGTTTACGCCCTCCGCATTAACTTTGGTTTCAAAGCGCTCCTTCTTGGTTCGAAACAATCAAAGCTCACTCCAATGCTTCACACAAGCCTTCTCTAAACTACTATAACCTGTGCTAGAGAAGTCTGGTGAATTGAGGGGAAAACACCAGGCACTCACCGCATCGAGGTAGTTGACGCCCGCCGATCCCGCAGCTGCCATCCACTGTTGGGTATCGGGTGTCTCAGCTTGCGGCTGCATCTGCGCAGAGCTGATAGTCGAAGCGGACAAGGCGACGGTGAGTTAAGGTAACTTTATATACAGAATAAACAGAGGCGTTACATTTTCGGCACTGGGGCCGACAGCTTATTGGGCTCGCACTGGAAGCGATGACGACCCGGGATTTCTTCAGTCGCTCTCTCTCGTCACTCCGCGGCTTGCTCCTTTTATAGCCCCTTTTTGGATCTCTTGCATCAGCCAGTTGAAGCCTCCAATCAGGAACCGCCGTAGGTTGCTGGCCGGGATCCGACCCGTGGGTGAGAGGCATAGAGATAATATACTGACTCTAGAGGCAAAGCTGGGCCGCGGAGGGGGGGGTCCCTCCCGCGCGCCGCCCTCTTGCAATTGTGTCAATGTGGCCAGCCTAAGTATTACTGAAAGTGCTAAAAACAAGTGTGGGTCGTCTTATGCTGATTCCTTAAAAAAACGAATAATCTTGCGAAGATTAAGTGTGAATATTAAGCATACTGAATATACTTCCTAAAAATGTAATTATTACATTTCACGATGCACGCATTCGCTCAATAAAGCGTGGTTTCGGATCTCTTTATTTCTGTTTTCGGATTCTCCCTCTGCTTGGGTAGAGGGTACTAGAATATATTCTAGTACACTCTAGCTTGGGTGTCCGATATGACATATATGTGATCGCGCGGTGACATCGGTTGACGCGATAGCGCATTCGTGCGGTTACGTTGTTACTGTTACGACCGGCCCCTCTCTTTGTACCCGTAGCGGAGTAGCGACGGACAGGTTGATGCGGTGTTGTTCGAGGGCACCGGCTTGGCAGCCGGGCTGTTCGATCATGCCTCAGCCCGCCTCAGCCGCAATGTACAGGTAAAGAAACTCGAACTAATAGGTTGTGCGTCGAAAGAGCTTTCTGCACCCGAGAGAATAAACCATGCTTAACACGTAAGTACGGTTATATAGGTGTTCTCTGTACGCACGTTGAACATCGCGCACGGACCGCTCGGACACGGCGATAATCGACAAGCATTCACTGACACAGCGCCGGGTGCACCGCGTCCACTAGCTGACAACGACGCGTGTCGTCTCTCGATTTCTTGCTGAGGCTGAGCTTCCCAGCTCCACGGAAGGCCACCGTTCCACATTCTAAGGTTCCATCGCCGGGGATAACGAAACGTGTTGTTTGAAGGCCTTAATTTACCAGCGCTGATCGTAAACAAGATAGGTGCTGCCATCTATCGACGCTGATTATTTTCCGCATGGCTTTCGAGATTGGCGCGCCTAAGCGCCATTTCGGAGGCTATGTGTTTACATACTTTGTTGCCAGATTAATACCGGCTACTGTCCCTAATGATAGCGTGAGCGTTGCAAGATGGCGTCGACCACGGGGGACCCCCCCTCCCATACACGGGCCCTATGGGGAGCTTTGCCTCTAGAGTCAGTATATTAACTCTATGGTGAGAGGGTTTGCCGCGCAGGTGCGTGAGGAATTGCCGTCGATTGCGTCAGGCGCACCGCAAGAGTGGCCGCGGATTGCATCAGACAGTCTGCTGTTGTTGACGCCACTTGCATCAGACGTTCTACCAGCTTAAATACTTTGCCGGAGCAATGAAGGTTGGAGTTGAGAGCCCTGGCATTACAATATTCAATAAAAAAGAGCCAACATACTTCAATATAGCACACAACACATACACAGCAACAGACCTTGCTATTGGCTCTCCATTGCTCTTGGCAGCCACTAAGTGGTCTGTTATTGATAATCTATATGGAAGTGACAACTTTCCGATTTATTTAATATACACAGGAAATATAAGTAGTCAGAGCGTAAATATCTCAAGGAATTTCAGAGAACAGGCAGCTGACTTGTCGATGTTCCGAGACCTTTCAGCACTGTCCTGTTCATCAATCCTAGGTCTAGATATAGACAAATGTCAATCCTTGATTACAATGCACATAATAGACGCCGCAGAGAAATCCATCCCACAGACATCAGGAAAATCGCAAAACATACAAAGACCGTGATGGAACGCCGAGTGCAAAAATGCCCGCAAGAACCAAAACAAAGCCTGGTCGAAATTTCACAGATATCCTACTTCAGACAATTCAATAAACTTAAAGCGGGCTAAAGCAAATGGTAAGCGTATCCGACGCGAACCGAAAAGGGAAAGCTGGCACTCATTCCTCTCAGGGGTAAACTCTTACACAGATACACACAAGGTTTATAGCAGACTAAGAGCACTTCAAGGGCACCGTGCGCATCCAGTGCCCCTCGTCAGTACTGCTGGTGATACACTAGAACACCAAGCAGATGCAATAGGTCAACACTTTGAATATATCTTTAGCTCAGCACACTATACAGACTCCTTCATGCGACATAAGCTAGCCGAGGAGCGGAAACCTTTCCGTGATAAAAGGCCACCCACAGGAGGCTATACAACAGCCATGGAGGAGCTGAAGGTGGCTCTGAGAACTTGTGGTAACTCTGCACCAGGCCCCGACAGAATTACGTATGGTATGCTGAAGCACCTGCCACCTATACACGAACATACCCTTGAAACTATCCTCTACCTCTTTAACAAGATATGGTCCTCTGGGCGCATACCCAAAGCCTGGAAAGAGGCAGTTATAATCCCTATCCTTAAACACGGAAAGGAAGCTTCACTTGCATCTAGCTATATAGGCCCATTGCGTTAACTAGCTACTTGTGCAAGGTATTTGAAAAAAAAAATATAAACCGCCGCATTTTATACTTTCCTGAATTTAAGGGCCTCCTTGACAAGCATCAAGCAGGATTCAGGTCTGGACGGTCGACAACCGATCAATTTGTAGCGTTTGAGTCATATGTTAGGGATGCTTTCATCCACGAGCAACACTGTCTTTCTGTATTTTTTGACTTGGAGAAAGCCTACTACACGGCCTGGCGTTATGGTATTCTTCGTAATCTGCATTCTCTTGGAGTCTCGGTGAGCATGCTGAATACCCTTGAAAGTTACCTTTCTGAACGCACATTCGTAGTCCGTGTCTGCCGCTGGAAGTCACTCGCTGGCGTGTTGTGAGCACGCATGGGTTAATGGCCTTGATAAGAAAGGGCGTGAAAGCTGCCGCGTATTCTTTGTTATCTGTTGACTCTATAGATCTCTCACGGTTTCTGCAGCGTGCTGCGGAGGCGGTTCCTCAAACTTTGAGCGCGCTTTTCGTGTTGCAACAAAGACGTGCGCTGTCCAGGATTTTCATCAGTGCCGTTTTAGGGGCGGAAATGTGTTGTGGTAAACGTTAACACTGGCTCATCCTGCAAGGTGAAGCTGATTACTTTCAAAATTCCCAGTGGCTCGGTGAAATTGGAGGGGTACGCTCGTGAACTGCGTGCCGAGGAAAGACCAAGGCCTCATGCCCCGTAACTATGTTTGCGAAGCATTTCTCGGACATTCACATAATGCGGCGATGTTAAAATGAGCTTGGTGGCAAAGGCTTCGACAAACCGAAACGGCCTGTATTGCAACTACACGGCGTGCCGTCAATAATTACGCGCTGTCTCAGCCAGGGATTCATGCCCCCCTCTCCCCCCCCAGCACTCTCCTAACCCGTTGTATCCTCAAAATCGAGAGCGAAAGGCGCGCGTAGGCTATGGAAACGTTGTTTCTTAGAGGAGCGCTCTACCGGCTCGCAAAGAAGGAGAACGCGCCCTCACCCGCGAGAGACAACGTTGGCGCAGGCAGCGTCTCCTAGCGAGCTTCCGGCCCGCTTCGCGACAAGACGTGCGTTTTCGAGCTCCCGCTTTCTTCCTTGTTTGTTTTAATTTCTTAACTCTAGTAGGAGGAGGATGATGAAGTAGTAGTAGGAGGATGAAGGGGAAGCAAGCTCCTTTCCTTTATCCAATTTTTTTTTCTGTTCTATGCTTTTAGTAACCCTCGCTTTGTTCTTCTCGTCATGACCCCCTTCGTGCGCGGTCATCACCACCTCTTTTGATGGCTGACCTGCCACCGGATTTCCCGCCCGGCTACGCGCTCAGCGGCACTTCCAACCGCTCGCGTGCCTACGATCTGCTACTGAGAGAGGCAGGCGAAATCATCCGCCGAGACGCGAGCAAGTTGCCACTGTCCCCGCGACGCCGCACGCGGCGCACCAAACGAAGGACCCCCGTCCGTCATCGCAAGCAGGATCTGACAGCGAAAGGAGCTTCGGCGCCCTCGGAGTCCCTGCTAAACACCGAGAGCTTCCTGGCCAACTTTGTCTTGCCCGACCCGCCGTTGCCGCTAGCAGGGGAGGCCACTGAGGCCGCCGTAGCCAACGTGAGCTCTCCATCAACCACCCCTGACTCACCCGACCCGCCATTGCCGCCGGCTGAGGAGGCCGAGGAAGCCGCCGCGGCCATCTTGACCGCTCCTGCACTAACCACCCGTGACTCACCACCACCGGTTCCCCAAATTACCGGAACACCGCGCGAGATAGTTTTCCAGGAGGAGGTGGAAAACACGCCAGACCAGCGGGAGAGTGATGGCACTAACCCTTCCTTCTCGTCTGCTCCCTCCTCGCCCTCGACATTGTCTGACGTCAGCGCCAATCAGCTGATCTCGGCGGCCCCTGCCAACGCTACTGTTCAGGGCGCCTCATCACCTCCGTCGCAGCCGAAGGAAAAGGGAAAGGAAGGTAAACGTGCTCGTCCCAGCTGTGTGCTCGGACCGGCACCACCACAAGCTGATGAGGAGTTCCCGCCCCTTCCGCCTACTGGAGCTCCTAGCGGCACGCAACTCTGTGCGCCATTAGTCGCCGGCTTCGTCTCTGCACGAGTCCAGGGCACGCGGCCTGCCCCTTCACCTGCCGTCGGATTTGCGTCGCCCTCCCGGCCTCCTTCAGCCCAGAGCAACACGGTTCTCTTTCGCCCGGTCGGCCGGAGGATGACCTTTCGCCCTGTGACACAGGAGGCGATCTCGGCGTTTCTGGCGCCGATCGACGGTGTCCTGCGGGTTCGTGTCAATTTCCGCAGGAGTGTGGTGGCAGTTGATGTCCCCGTCGGAACACCGCTGGGTCCCCTCCTCGCCGTCAACGATATATGTGGTGTCGCTGTCCACGCCAAACAGGCGTCCACAAACTCGTGCAGCGGCATCATCTATAATGTAGACCCCGCATTCGACGAGGCGGAGATTCTTAACAACATCCGCTCGCGGCTCCCGGTGATTGAGTGTTCCCGTGCCGGCCGCAATGTGGTGGTGCGCTTCAGCGGTACAACGCCGCCAACCGACGTGGAGCTCTACAAGCAACGCCGAGCAGTGCGTCCTCGCCGTCCCCGGCCAGCGCAATGTGATCGCTGTGCACGCTACGGTCACACAGAGCTCACGTGCACATTGGGTCAGCGTTGTCTCCGCTGCGGGGGGCCCCAGCCGCCCACGGACTGTACCGCGGCGACGCCGAGGTGCCTATTCTGCGGCGGCGGGCACCTCGCCACCGAACCACGCTGCCCCCGGTGGCAGGAAGAGCGGCGGATTCTTGAAGTGCGCGCGAAATCCGCCGCGCAACTCTCGCGCCGTGAGGCACTCGCCATCGCCAGGCTGGCCGCCCCCGACGCCCCTGCACCACGCGCTAACCAGCCCGTCCAGCAGGGAGCAACATTTTCGGCGGTCACCACCGGCAAAGCACGCCCGCCCGCGCCTGGGCCGACGCCTGCACCCGCAACCGCCGGCCGCAGCGCAACGAACAGGAAGGAGGCCGCCCTAGCCGTACTCGCGGCTGCGGTCTCTGCTGCCATGGATTTCCTTCCTCCAGACTCTCCCGTTCGCTCGCTGTGTGCTGCAGCGCTGGCCACGCACCACGCACTCTTCCCCAACCATGGCGAGTAGTCGTCGTGCACCGAGGCCGCGCATACTGCAGTGGAACTGCAATTCGCTGCGCCGCCGACAAGCCGAGCTGGCGGCATGCCTTCCCCTGCGCGACTACGATGTCCTAGCGTTACAGGAGACGTATGTCCGCGCGGAGGAAGTATCGCTGCCTGGCTACATCGGCTACAGCAGCCCCACTCAGTGTGCGCTGGAGGAGTGCAAGGACGCTCCGTGTCTCGATAGCACACACCCTCCTGGGAAACCCCGTGCCGCACTATACATCCGTGCGACACTCGCCCATGCCCTAGTGCCAACGGCGAACTTCTGCAGCTCAACAGTGGAGTGCGTGGCCGCCACAGTGCGCGTTGGCCGTGTGGACACCTCTGTTGCGAGTGTTTATGTTCGCCCAGTGGTCGCGGTCAGTTACGCGTTTGTGCCCGCCCTCGCTGCTGTGCTTGCGCCCAACCATGTGTTGTGCGGTGACTACAACGCGCACCATGTCAACTGGGGATGTGCCGCAACCAGTGCGCGCGGTCGTGATCTAAGTGATGTGATAGCCACGGCGGGCCTTATCGTGATCAACACGGGAGTACCAACCTTCGTCCGCCGTGGATCGTCTGGAACGGTGATCGACCTGGCCTTGGTGTCGGAGCGCTGTTCATACGAGTGGAAGCGCGACGCTGACACTGCCGGGTCTGATCACTATCCCATCACCCTGTCTCCCAGCCATCCCAGCCGTGGTGCGGTGCGCGAATACAGTGTAGTGCGGTGGCCGCTCTTCCGTGAGCTGTGCGCCTCGGTGCAGCACAGCAGTGACTTCTTCGAGCACATCGCCGAGTGTGCCGAGCGCGCCTCCACGCGCTGTGTTGTGGCCGCCGGATCGCCCGTCCCCGACATTAAACTGTTGAACCTTCGCGCGGTTCGGCGGCGTGCGCAGCGACGTGCTATTCGCTCCACCGCGGATGGTGCGTGGACACTCTACAACCGGCTGGACGCGGTGTGCCGACGTCACGCTCGGCGGTTACGTGACCGCAGCTGGACGGGCGTGTGCTCCTCGTTGAGCGACCCTCGCCGCCGTGGTCGCGGCTGGCACATCATGCAGGTGATGATCCAGCCGAAAGTGTCGCACCTGCCTGTCCTAGCCATTGCCGTCGCGCGCGGCATCACTGAAGCTGAACTCGCCGAGCTACTGGCGTCCTCCTTTGAACCCCCTGCTGCCGCCCAGTGTGTTGTGCGCGCCACCAGCCCCCCCACGCGGTCCCTCCCGCCAATCGAGCCGGCACTTGCAGGTGATGTGCGCGCTCTGTGTGAGGCAGACTTCACTCTCTCCGAACTCGAAAGAGTCCTGCTTCGGAAACGGAAGCGCAGCGCGCCTGGAGCTGATCGCATCACGCATCAGCTGCTCCGAAACCTGGACGCCTCCCAGCGCCCACTCTTGCTGGAGGCGTACAACCAGGTCTTCTCCAGCGGCCGCCTCCCAGACCAATGGCGCTCGGCCGTTGTGGTCCCTGTTTTGAAGCGAGGTAAACCGCCGCGGGAACTGAAATCCTACCGGCCTATCTCGCTCACCTCCGTGGCTGGGAAAACCATGCAGGGAATGGCACTACACCGCCTACAGTGGATCGCAACGGCGCGCGGCTTCTTCCCGGCAGAGCAATGTGGCTTCCGAGCTAATCGGGCGACTGCCGACTGTCTTGCCGCAGTGGTGAGCACGCTCGAACAAGCCCTGCACGACAGGGAGATGGCCATCCTCCTCCTCCTCGACGTGAAGTCGGCATTCGACACGCTGCCCCACGATTCCATCCTCCACGCAGTGCGCGCGCTCGGTGTTGAGGGCAAACTACTGCGCTATGTGCAGGCCTTCCTCGCCGACCGATCGTTCTGTGTGCGCGTGGGGAAAGCGACGAGTTCGCCGCGCTTGGTTAACTCGGGCGTGCCACAGGGAAGTGTGCTCAGCCCATTTCTTTTTAACCTAGTGCTCGCACCCCTCATCGAGTCCCTCCCGAGCACGGCCGGCTTCCCTGTGCGAGCGGTGATCTACGCCGACGACGTCGCCTTGTACGTGCGGGGTCCCACGCGGCAGTGCAGCAGGGTGCGTGCGTGCATGCAGGACGCTCTCCAGCGTGTCGCCGGATTCATCGACGGCATTGGCCTCACGTTGTCGCCCTCGAAGACTGAGGCCCTCGTTGTGCACCCTCGTGCAGCTCCGCGTCGTTCCTTGCCGTGCCTCCAGCTCCATGGCGCGCCAATCTCCTGGCGAAAGTGCGTCCGCTACCTCGGGCTGACGATTGACAATCGCCTACGGTGGTCCCCCGCGGTGCGGCGCATTCGGCAGGACTTTCGTCGCGTCGAGGGCGTTGTGCGGGCGCTGCTGGCTCGCGGGAACGGCTGCCCTCCCTCGTTTGCGTGTACCATGTACGAGGCAATGGCGCTGTCCCTGGTGTTCTACGCCCTCCCTCTCTGCAGTGTGCCTGTGCTTCAGTGGCGCCTGATTGACCGGGACCATCGGCGAGTGCTCCGCATGTGCCACGGGATGCCCCGCAGCTCCAGTGTAGCGGACACCCTCGCGGAGGCTCGTGCGTGGCCCCCGTCTCTCACAGCTGACATGCGCGCACTGTGCCATATCGAGAGGCTCCATAGGGCACCTGGTGCCGGCCCCCTCCTCGACAGACTGCGGCAGGTGCCGCACTCGCGCGTGGGGCGGATGGTCGAATTGTACGATAGCATTGTGGTCGATGACCCCGTGACCTGTGCACGTTGGCCGTCACCCCACCGCAGTGTCCATTTGTGTGTGTGTGTGTGTGTGTATGTGTGTGTGTGTGTGTGTGTGTGTGTGTGTGTGTGTGTGTGTGTGAACCTCCCAGGGGTGAGCACGAAGCGTCACACACCTCACGGTGCCATCGCGCAGGAGGCGGCGGCGCGAATGCAAGACGACTTCGCCGGCAGGCTCCATGTCTTCTCCGACGGGTCAGTGCTGCAGGACCGCTCCGCCGCTGCTGCCTGTACAGCTCCCGAACTCGGCGTGGACAAGCAGTGGCGACTCAGCTACTGCGCTTCCTCTACGACAGCGGAACTGGTCGGGCTACAACTGGCTGCTGACCTCCTCCTTAAGTCGCCGGCCGTTACGAGCGCAGCGATTTTCTGCGACTCTAAACCGGCCTTGCGCCTGCTCGCGAGGGAGGAACGCGGCCCGCCGCTCGCCCAACGAGTCGCTCACAGTCTGCTGTCTTTACGGGAGCGCGGATGCGACGTCGTCCTGCAGTGGCTTCCCGCACACGTGGGCATCGCGGGAAACGAGGCAGCGGACGAACTGGCTAAGCGCGCCCACTCTGCCGACATCCCGCTGACCGATTGCGCCAGTTCGTACGACTCTGCGCTCATCAATTTTCGTAGGGAACTGGCGCGATCCCACCCTGACTCGCGCATCGCCGATGGCTGCCCGCCACGCCCACTGCCCGCGACCGGTTTCACTCGGCGCGAGCGTGCGCTTCTCTTCACCCTTCGAACCGGCGCGGCGTGGACAGCCGAACGCCGTCATCGACTTCGTGGTGCCCTCCCGCGTGCATAGACTGCGGGGAGGTGGAAACCCTCGCGCACCTTCTGTGTGGTTGCCCTGCCTTCGCCTCCGCTTGAGAACAGTTGTGTGCCAGCTACCGTAAACACGGCCTGTCGTGCTCAACACTACAGGACTTGTTGCACCCGGCTGGTTGCACTGAACGTCGCCGCTCCGCTCTTTCCGCCCTCCTCAACTTCATCGAGGACACGGGGTTGGCCGGGCGGCTATGACAAACTAGCGTGTGTTTTAAGTGTTTAAGCTAGCGTCTGTTATAAGTGTTTAAGTGTCCTTTAAGTGTTTTAAGTGTCGAGCTTGATGTTTACCTGTGTACAGTATGGTGCCTACGCCCGTCTCTCCCTCTTCTAAGTTCTACTTTATCTTCCTTTCTCTATTTTAGTCCCCCTCCCCCATCCCCCGCACAGGACGGTTGAGGTGTCCTCCTCGACGAGAGACAGTTACTATCCTGTGCTTTTCTCTTCTTTTCAAATAAAGAATCTCTCTCTCTATCCTCAAAATCCACTAAATATTCTTCAAATAACCAACGAGCCCCGCCACAGTGGTCTAGTGGTTATGGCACTCGGCTGCTGATCTGCGTTAAAGGAGTACTGACACCAAATTTCGAAGCTGATTTTACTCTACTATACAATTCTCCTATATGCGTAGACAGCTCTGAGCAAATGTTAAAGGGCCCCTAAACAACCCCGAGGTGTAAAATTTGTTTTAAAGATATAACTGCGCTCCTGTGCGGTGTGAACATGCTCCTGCAAGAATTTTGCAAATAGGTGCAATAATAAAGAAGTTACACGGGTTTAAGTGACCGCTTGCGCCGGTTTCGTTTTCTCGGTCGGCCTCCCCACCCTTCTCTGCTGAGGAGAGGGTAGGGGCGGCGCGCCGTCGAGACTCCGCCCACTTTTGACACGTGACCTGACGTGATCATTTGACGTCATTGACGCTTGCGCTGCGGAACCGGTTGCTCCCGTTCTAGAAACGTTGGGTTGCTCCTGCGCTCACGCCGGTGTGATGGCCAGGGGATCTGACAATAGACGTTTCGACCAATCAACGAGATACGACTACGCAAAGTTGTTCGCGGTGCAAGATGACGACACCTAGGATGCGAGCGCGACTGGTCAGTCGCCGGAAAGAAGCGCGCGAATTGTTTTTTGAAATACGGCGTCTGTGTGGCGAGCAGCGCTGTCATATTCACAGAATGTGATCGCCGCAACCTTCTCTATGATTGAGTTAGCTTGTTTGGGCGGCTTTGAAAAAAAGTAGGAGCCTGTTTAGTGGCCCTTTAAGCTCAGGAAATGCTGATAAGATATCTTAATTGGACGTCAAAGTCGGTATTCATATGGCGTGCCTACTGACATTGACACTAGTGTGACGTCAGGCTACAGTACAAATTTTGGTGACTTCACGCTGCAGTATGGCAAGTTGTGATGACGTCAGGCGCTTGTGCGTCACTCTCGTTCGTGTGCTCTCGCCGTTCAGTCGCCGTAGTTGACAGTGCCCGTGAAACGAGCGAGCGAAGTCGAATTACCTTCTATCGTCGTGTGTGACCACGTATAATCGGAAGGCAAGCTCTCTGTGGTGCCGACATTTTGCCCCTGAAATGTCGCGGAGGTCTCGGAGGCCACCTTAGCTTATCGCAGGCTTCGGAGCCATGCCGACACCTACCGTACGTGCCGTACGTTGCATCTTGCACCGTGCCGAAGTATTTGCTGTCGTGGCGGAGTCACTACACAAAATTTTGTACATTGTTGACCACGCACTTGCTGCAGACGCTGTGCGCGAGAGACCACTAGGCAAAAACGTCACGATTTTTTGCGGGAACACGTCACGAGGGCTCATTACTATTGTTGCGACTGGGGGTCGATTGCCGTGGGTTGCCTACGCTACCATGAAGGCGGTGGAGTCAGGAGTGGAGTCGACGTTCAGGACCCTCGGGTGAAGAAAAAGACCAACTGTATTTACATGATATATTACAAAATATACAGGGTATGTACAAGAAACTTCAAAGAGACTTTTTAGGGTCTTCCCTCTCGGGATTCCAGTCGTCGTCTCTTGCGATGTGCTCCGTGGCCTCCGACGGAAACTTGCCTTCCCTGCCATAGGTTGAAGATAGGCAGGAGGAGGGGAAGGAGGCCCGCAGTCATCCGATGCTTATCGACCAATCAATGCCTCTCTGAACTGCACCTCCTTGACTGCACGTGTGGTCCCCCGCTCTGGCCGGCTGCACGTCGTCGCCTCCTTTCCGCTTCCCGCGACGCTGGTTGCCCCAAGGTCATCAAGAGGGCTAATGGGGACGGACAATGTCCAGCAGCGCCGCGGGAGTCTTCCACGGCAGGCCGAGGCGCCCCAACCCCGGGAAACAAAGGGTGGCGCTGGCGGGCAGGTCGGCCTGAAGGTGCCGGCGAGGCTGAGCCGCAGCCGCGCCCCCCTGCTGGGGCAGCATCAGCCGAGGGAATCACGTCGGTGATCACCCCGAACCCATTAGGCAGGTCGGACTGATGGCGCCGGTGAGGCCGCGCCGCAGCGGCATCAGCCGCGGGGACCTTGTGGAGGAACCACGATCACAACACTATGCACATACTGTGCCGTGACGTCAGGCTACAGTAGAAACCGAAACCGGCTTTTCAAGGTATGCTGTAAATAAATTTTCACGGCGCTCTCACGCTTACCAGTACGTTTTCTGGGCTCTGGAGGTCTTGGCCTTTCATTTCATGCAAAAAAACGCCTACTGAAAATTTTCGTGGCAGTACTCCTTTAAGAGCGTTAAGAGCATAGTCAGAACGTCGGAGAAGTCGGATTGGAAAGCAGCAGTGGAGAAGAAAGCGGCATTGCGCAACTACAGAAAAGGAAAAGACGAAATCAAGAGACAAAATTTTTATGATTACTCAAGGGGAAGCGCTTTACTGTTTGAAACAAGGTCAGGTTGTCTGAGAAGACGAAGTTACGGGGCGAAATTCAATGAAGAAGGGGTACATGTACGTGCTGTAGAAAAGCAAGGAAAACGACAGATCATGTTTTGATTGAATGTGCAGATATATACACAGGTATATGTGTGCATACTACACCCTGCACGAGGCCCCATGGGTTTGAAATAAAAAAAATTGCAGACATTTAATCGAATGAGCACGCGCAGAACAGGTCAGAACAAAAAGGTCGTTGGAAGCATGGTTGGGAGAAGCCTTCGACCCAACGTTACAAGAATACTCCATTTCGCAGCTCCGCATCTTATGTATATAACTATCACCAAACCCGTGCTATGATGTACGGGACGCGATCGCCGGAAATAATTCCAAGAACCAAGGCTTAGGTTCCGCGAAAAATATCCCACGAAAGCTTGGACAATAAGTTTTTTGGTCCCCTTCAGCACACTAGCAGTGGTTCAAAGACCGAGTCAGAGCCAAGGGTGATCAAACAAAACAAATATATTCTCATCAAATAGGCAGTTACACAAAATGTACACAAACACGGCTTTTACAAACTCAAACTCACGTGGGTTACAAAGTTACACAAGGCCAACCAACACGAACAAGCTCATGCACTGCAACAAAGAACAAAACACAAAAGAGTCCTATTCACCAAGTCACTCGGGCGTCTTCTCAGTTCGAATTCGAAGCTTGCAGGTGGCTTGTGAGCTGGCTCGTGGAACGGTGTCTAGTCACGCACGACTTCTTTTTCTTCTTTTTACTTGCAACTCTTCTACTCTCTCCTCTGCAGCCCGTGTCCGAGTGCTTATATAGCCCTGGGAAGCAGCGCTAGAAGGTGCGGCGCGGCCCGCGTGACTCAAAGGTGACTCAAAGCACACACAAGGTTGGGAACCTTCTCGCCCATTCTAGGTCCTTCGTCGTTGGGGCGGCGCCTCTTTCTCTCTTTCACTGTGCGACGAGCGTCGGTATGTACTCTCCGCCTCCTCTCTCTCCTTACGTCTGTCCCGCGCGCGGGCTCACCGCGATAAAAAAAGATTCTACAATATCCTCGCCTTTTGGAGACGCGGCGTGACCTTGGGCGCCCCTTCCGTTCGTGCCGCTTTTCTTGTTGTTTTGTACCTTCCCTTTAGTCCGACGCCGGGCTTCTAGCCGAAATAGGCACTATTTTGTGACAATAGAGAGTTTTAGTGTAGCGCCCGCAACGGCGTTGCGCACCCATCGTGCTAGGGGGAGCGCGACTGCGCATGCGCTAAGCGTACGAGAGATGCGTGCGTTTAGGCGCGCGAGGGATGGGGACGCTAGCCCTCCGCGCTTGCGTTGCGCGCGCAACAGCCGTTGGGTACGCTGCGACTGCCGCTCTCGCGCGATCTCGAGCTGTCGAGAAGAAAACAAACAAGACAAAATGGCTCCGAGCGTCAACGGCATGGCTAGAGTGTACTAGAATATAGCATGGCTGCTGCAAAAATAAAAAGCCGCGTCCAGTTCAGCGTTGCGCTGGACCTCGAGCTTCTTACATACGTAAGGGGTTTGAACGCTTTCGGAGACCCAGTACAGTGGACAGTAATCGCTTCGCGGTTGCAGGACATTGCCGGGTTGCCGTTTAACGCTCGAAACGTGCGCAGTCGAACAGAGCTACTCATATACTACGCGGCAAAGGACGTGGTGTACATCAGAAAGTAAGTTCGGTTCCTGATCATTCTACAGAGCAATGCGTCCGATTTTGCATGCGATCCGACGTCCGGCGATGCGATCCGGCAGTTGTACCGGGCGTACCGGGGCTGTTTTTGCAGCACCAGTTCCCTGTGCGGGTCGTCCGGCGCGCGTCAAACCGCGCAGGTTTTCTCGTCGCCGGATAGAAAGGTGGGACGGCAGCATTCAATGGCGGCGCGGGAGACGCGACGTCGTGCTGCCGGCCGCCCACTGGTTCACTGCTCCACTTCGATTGCCCTGCCGGTATCGCCGGAGTCTCGTGGAAAATATTGATTATGACTTGTTTCTGGCTCGAAATAAATACTTATTAGGTAGTGTCATGCCTAATGTGAATCAATCTGCAAAGCAACGCCCGTTTCCAAACCAGCGGAGAGATCGAAAGCAACCGCCGTGAAAAGGTAAACAAACATCTCGGCAAGGGCCACTCACCGAAGCGGCTCGTTTCTTTTCTGCCATAGCGCTTCATTCACGACGATGTTTCGAGAAAACTAATCGCATGTGTTAACGCACGATATGTGAGTGCA
Source organism: Hyalomma asiaticum (assembly GCA_013339685.2). NCBI lineage: Eukaryota > Metazoa > Arthropoda > Arachnida > Ixodida > Ixodidae > Hyalomma > Hyalomma asiaticum. The sequence continues at coordinate 312,675,791 of CM023481.1, forward strand.
AATGTTAATCGTACAGTTAAAAATGAGCACGTTATGACGAGCTCGCGGTTTGACAGCGAATGACGACTACTCCGAGGGTCGGCAGCTAGGCCTACCCTCGCAGTCGTCACTGACGGTGGGCTGTTGTGATGTGCTAGTCGCTCGAGAAGGCGTCGGCAGTGTTTTTGTGTGTTGTATGACCAAGCCAGGCTGTACAAAAATGTTTATTTTGTACTTACTGACGAGGATACGATGTCTTGCGAGCGTGTATGCAGATGCGCTTCGCGAGGGCGGAGCTTACGCGCTGATCGCTCGTCCCGCCGAGGCGACCGAGGCATTTGCCAGTGTCGATGGAACCGCGTCGAAAATATTGCTTGTGATTTGTTTGTGACACGAAATTAATTCTCATTGAGTGATGTTACGCCTAAAGTGAGCTAATCTGCAAAGCAGCGCCCATTTCCAAAGCACTCGAGAGATCATAAGCAGATGCGGTGCGAACGTAAACAAACATCGGCAGGGGCTGTTTCACCGAAGCGGCTGGCTTCGTTTTTACGATTGCGCTTCGCATATATTTCGAGAAAACTAATCGTGAAAAATGAGCGCTTCGTGACGAGCTTGTCACGACTATCGGCTGTCATCTACTATTGGCTACTGCAGTTCATTTCTTCTCCTATAGATGGCGCAAAGCAACACTCAAATTCAAGGCTGTTTACGCCGAAGCGTAGTCCACGTTTCGGTTGTTGCGTACGGTAAACTAACGCTGTGCGAGACAGCCTCAACCGTTACGTACCCAGCGCGCCGCGCGTTGTGTTCCTAAGGCGTTGCGCGCTCTAGACTAAAACTCTCTATTAACTATCCACCAGCGGAGGAGGGTGGTGCGAATGGCGGTCGGGTGAACTTGCGGGTCTTGCGCCGAGCCATGCCAGAGAACACCCATATATACCCGTTTTGTAAAAGTTTGTAAAGTTTGCACGTAAAAAGTTTGCGGGGCGCTGACGTCATGGCGCCGCGGTGACGCTGAACGCGTCATATGTTGAATTCCAATGGTGGAGTCGGAGCGGCCGACTGACTCCGCGAGCGAGCACTCCACTCTAGCGTAGAGCAAATCCTCCAAATCCGCGATTCGAACGGAACCCGCGCCGCTGGAGCAAGGCGGAAGCTGCCGAGTTACCCACGATACCTTGCGCGTGGTCTCTTACAGAACATCCTCTCAAAAGGTAGATTTATTATTGCGGAAAATTTTTGCGTTAGCATTTGCGAGTCACGCACGCTGAATTTTTGCGGAGCGCTATTCGATAGCGTTCCATAGCTCTTTAGTATAGCGCGAGACGACGACGCGCCGCAAAACGCAAGGCACGCAAACCTTCGCTGCGCCATCTAAATGCGAATAGTGAAAACGTCAAAACCATCGGCCGTTGTTAGTAACTTAAAAAGAAACGCAAGCGCAAAAAGAATTATTAAAAAGAGCATCGTGCAATAATAATTGCACAAGTGTTGCTGTAGTCTGACGAGGCAGAGTTTCGCTTTCGTTGTGCATGTGTAATGCGGTCAAACTAGAATCTACAGCGAAAGGATCGTTGTCTTGTCGAAGCGAAAACCAGCAACACGATTTATTGTGAATCAGCTATATATATATATAGTCCCACAACGCAGCAAGATGACACGATAGATGCGAAACGGGCAGCCGTCAGTTGTAGGCTGGTTGTAGGGAGCCGCCATGTTCTTCGCGCTAAACAAACTTAGCGAGCGTTTTGCGTCTCCGCTAAATTCGGAAAATAGCGAGCGATCGCTAAACGCAAAGCTGGAATAGCGTGCGGACGCATGCGCAGTCTGACCCCGCTAAATTTTAGCGTTTAGCGGGGCGCAACTTAAGCTGCACTAAAACTCTCTAAATTCCCGCTCGTAAGCGTAAGATTCAGCGTCACTGTCAGTGTCCGAGGAATCACTCGTGCGGGAACTTGAGCTTTCCGACTCGGAGCTGTCGCTATCGAGTAGCAGAAGCAATGCCGCACGCTTTGCCGAGGTACAGTGCACTAGAATATGGGTAGTGGGTTCAGGAGAGGGCATGCTCCATGCGCCGGCGTGAAGCGGAGAGTGTTGACGAGTTGCGTATGTATGCGGCGGCGCTGCGGTAGCGTGGGCTGTACGCTCGGCGGCTGCGCTCAGCAATATCCCCAGCACTCCCGCCTGCTGCAGTAGCAGCGACTTGCGTTTGCCTTCCTTGCTGTCTTGTTTGCGTCGCTGTGTCGTGTGCTGTTGTTCTCCGTTACCTCGAGTGCAGAATGAAGTAGCTCGCGTTTCCTTCGCTGTTCTGCAGCTACAGCACAGTCGATGTGATGCTGTTGCGCAAAGCTCAGACTTCTTGTTTAGGATGCAACGAGAACCCCAAAGTGCTTAACCCCGATGCCTACATCCAGCATCGCTAAGTTTGGTGCCGCCAGAACGCTTCACTTTCTTGTAACAGGCCTTAATGTGTCACCGAAAGCCCCAAAGCAAAAAAAAAAAAAAAAAACACTTGCATGCGAAGTTGATTGAGTGCTCTTCGGCCTATGTTCTCTGAAAGAACACCACGGGGTGGTGTCTCAACAACCATGCACAAAGAATTTGAAAATATCTGACCGCTGGAGCGAAATAGTCTCAGATACCTTGTGGGCAGTGATGTGTACTTTCAACCAGTATGTTTTTATCAATAAGTGTCAATTACATATCTTTTACCTACTCAAAATTTTAAATATCACTTTAATCCCTTATATTTCAGTTAGAAAGTTACAGCTCGCTTCAGATAAACCGGGAATGATTCCCTTCATGTTGAACTTTGTGACATTTGTTTTGTTTTTTTTTACCAGTAAAGACAAGCAGCTTTGAAGTATACGTGGAATGCGAAATAAATGCGCGCTGCAAGCGATATTTGACATGATGCATCACGAAACATGCTTACGCTTATCTCGCTGCCATTTAAGTCGGGACACTTTTCGAACCTCCTTGCATGGCGAAGACATGTACGCTGCGACGACAAACGCATGCAGCCGTGCATTTGCCAAATCATCACTCGGGACGCTTGAGCAGCGGTGCGCAAGCACGCGTCTATTCTATTAGAACACGTATTTCGCGATTTTTGTTTTCTTTTCGAAATGCTTGATGTCCGGGTTATCTAAGGCGGACTGCTACTTTGCACGGACTTGTTAGCGATTAAAGCAATATTTATGAAGTCGACTAATTACAAGGAATATTAATTGACACTTAGTCATAAAATGTAGCCGTTATAAGTACACACGTACGACTATTGCAAGTATGAATTTAGCCGAGAAATTTTTTCTAGAACTTCTGCCTTTCTTAGAAATTTAGTGCATAATGGGACGCCCTATTAATTATGCACTTTCGGGAACACAAAACACCTGCACGGCTGTAAATAAAGAATGGGTATGTTATGAAAACATGCGCGCCCTTCCTTGTACTTCCCACTTATAGAACGCGCAAGTGGCTATTTGTTACTCACCAACGCTTCGGTTTCTTCGGAGGGTAGGAAGTTATATGTTAAAGCCGCTCGGCAGCTCTCTGCAGCCAGGGAACCTCGCTATTAATCAATGATAGCACCGGACTTTGGAATTAGCTAGAAGTTCGCACCACCAGGTCTGTCCTTTGCGAACCCGGAAACATCATAGGATGCATCGAATGATAAAAATGGTCTATCCGGAAAAAGGTACGAGTTAGGTCTGCCAACCTAACACCTATTTTTTGCGGACTTCTGCAAATCGTGGCCGAAAATTCGTGCAAAGTTACATAAAATCTGGGAATAATCCTTGACCTCAATGATGGTTCGAAATTTTCACTTTTTCAACACCGACTTCTCGCGTACAGAATGATGCAAGGACGAAACTTATTAGGTAGGGATGCAGCGGTTTCTCCTTTGTATGCCCAGTAATAATTTTCATGTGCTTAATCCGGAAAGACCGCGCCGAGCTCCCAAAATCAGCTCTCAATCTGTTGACAAACCGTTTATCATAGGAATGTTCTCTATGTAAGTAGACAGCGCACACTTAAAGACACTGAGCGCCTCTGAGCAAATCCGGTCCCATCGAACCATGCTGTACGGTTTTACAAGCCACTATCTCATTTACGTATGCCATTTAGCCCGGAGATTCTTGCGGGCAGCAGTAACTATTTCACGGGACAGGCACTGAAATGTGGAGCAGCAATTCCATGCTGCGACGTAACGCACAGCACGAGTATGGTGCGCGAGCCTGCTCGAGCTTCGTACTGCATACAGCCCATCATAGAGTTAACTCTATGCAGCCCATGCTCTACTGGCGCCATCTCGTGCCGTCAACGTGAGAAGCGTCACTCCCGGCCTCTCTCTGAGCCCACTACCCGTATATTCTAGTACACTGTAGCCGAGGCACCCGAGCAGCCCATGCCGTCCGCCATTACCACAACTCGCGAGTCGCGACCGGCGGCGCCGCCGCGCCCCCAAGCAGGCAAGCGTGTTAAAGGAAATGCGTCACGCAGAGTTCCGGTCCACTCCGCCGATTTTGGCGGAGCAGCTTTTCCTGCTCCACGGAGCAACTCCCGCTCTGAATCCCCTCCGGCTCTCTCATTGGAACTCTCGACTCCCGTCCTCACTCTGTCATTGGAACACACTTGTTCCGAAAGCAGCAGAAAAACTTGCTCCGACTCCGCCACTGGAATTCAACAATAGCCACGCCTCAGGAATCCGGGGAATCCCCTCTCTGGCGCTCCGTCCTACATATTTACGCCACCCGCGTGGCGGGCTCATAGACGAATGTATTCCACGAGCTGTTGATGCGTGAATCCTCACGTCCCAAAACAAGCGTCTTTAAGCGTGAGAGAGTGCAGACAGTGTGTAATAAAAGCTGAATAACCGCACTTGACATAATAGGGTGTAAAGCAATATTCATATGACCAAAAAAAGAAAAAGAAGAGAGAAGAGGATGCATTTTAATATTGCATAGGCATATTTCCATCCGGCTAGTGGAGCTACTCGAGGAGCTAGAAGGCGTTAGTTGGGACATCACTGGCCTTAGCGAAGTTATGAGAGCAGGTGAAGCTTACACGGTATTGAATAACGGACATGTCCTCTGCTATAGAGTGTTGCCCTAAAAGAGAGAATATGATGTTGGGTTTCTAATTCACAAAGATATAGTGGGCAACGTGGCCGAATTCTACAGCATTAATGAAAGGGTAGCATGCGCTGTTATAAAACTAGATAATCCAGGGATATATGCGCCAACAACGAGCTACGACAACGAGCAGGTAGAACAGTTTTACGAGGATATCGAAATAGCAATGAAAAGAACAAGGACACAATACGCAACAGTCATGGGAGATTACAATGCAAAAATATAGGAACAAAACAAAGTGCAGAACAAGCGATTGGCAACTATACGGTGTCGGTCATAGGAACAACCATGGAGAGATGCTAGTACAGTTTGCAGAAAGAAACCGACTCCAAATAATGAATGCTTTCTTTAAGAAGCGTAAAAATAGGAAGTGGACATGGAAAAGCCCCTAACGGGGAAACAAAGAACGAAATTGACATTATAATGTGCGCGCAACCAGGCATAATTCAAGATTGCAAGAAGACGAAAAACAGCGCAGGACACAGGACAAGGGAGAGCACAGACACGGGAGCCAACCAGCCCAAAGGCGTGCCCTTCTATAATTCAAGACAAAGAAGTAGTAGTCAAGATAAAATGTAGAGATCACAGATTGGTAAGGGCAAAGATTGTACCTAACCTAAAGAAAGTAAGAACTAAATTAGTTGCTAGAAAAAGGGCAAAGTTGGAGGTAGTCAAACCAAAGAACGAAGAATTTAAAGCCACACTAGAAAACAGATTTTACGCGTTAGATTAAAACACTCAAGATTTAGAAGTAGTAAAGAAAACCATAACGGAAGTGATGCTCCAAACAGCGACTGAAGTCGAGGGTAAAACAACAAAGCAAGATGTAAGCAAGTTGTCCCAATCCACTAAAGACTTAATAAAAAAAACGCCAGCAGATGAAAGCGACTTCGTCAAAAGATAAAATAGAATTCACACAATTATCAAAGCTGATTAGTAAAGCCAGACAGAGAGATGTCAGGAACATTAACGTAAAAGAAATAGAGAAAGCAGTAGAGAAAGGTGCCAGCATTAAATCGGCCAGAAAGGAACTGAAATTAGGAGAAAATAAAATTAATGTGCTGAAAGAAAAACAAGGTAACGTAATCAACAACTTCAAAGAAATAGTAAAGGTATAGCAGAAGATTTCTACTCTGAACTGTACAGCTCTCGGACAGACCATGCAACGTTAGTGGAAATCAAATCAGAGGAACACTGAGATTCCATGTATAACAACTGACGAAGTCAGAAAAGCCGTCAAAGGGATGTCCCGCGGTAAAGCAGCAGGTGAAGACAGCATAACAGCCGACTTGATCATATTTCATATCATATTTGAAATGCTTACGTCGCTCTTCACGAAATGTATCGAGACATCAAGTATCTAGACATCTAGAAGCCGACGACCTCTGCGCCGGAGTACTCCACTCCAGCGGAGGACAACCGAAGGAAATCTGCCAATGGAACACAGACGTTCCTTCCGAAGCAAATGGCAGGAGGCGCTAGCGCACGTCCGATTCCGGAAGCGCCCAGCATTCTTCGCGTTTCGCGCCGTTTTCCCAACCTGTTCGGCTTGAACTCGCGCGCGAGGTGTGTGATAAAAAAGTTTCGTTTTGAATGTTTGCCTCCTGTGTTCCGATGGAAGTCACACCGCGTGCAAGTGTCCTCCTCTTGTCGATGGTGAACCAGGCACGTGCCGATAAAATGCGCAACTTTCGCATTCTCCGCGCGGCCGAAACATGACGTCGAAAAATCTTTTTGTATACGCTAGCTTCTTCATCGCTTGAGCCCTCACTCAATTGAGAACTAGAGCTAGAATACTCGCTCTCCGCAAGCAGTAAAAGCGCGAGCTGACGCTGCGCTACTCACGATTGCTTCCGAGCTGCGACAGAGAATGAGCGCGCTCGGGCAGCGCGTAGCGCCGGTCATGTGGCACGCCACGCTCTGCGCACGCGCCGCACGCTTGCGACTTCCGGTCGAATCCACCGTTTTTCGATATACCCCTGTCACACGTGGCGACTTAAAGGGCAACTCCGGCGGTTTTTCCACCATGTTCTGATATCAATGTTATCGAATAGTACTCATAGTCCTGTAGCAGCCAGGGTGGTTCAATTGGCTCAGAAACGCACCAATAATTTTAAATAACCGACCGAAAGGCGTGTTCAAACCGAAACCGAAACAAGTAGACGCTTCTTGCAGCGTATGCGATGACGTCACAACCTTCCCGCCGTCAGAAATATGGAGAAAAATGACAGCGGCGAGGTCATCCGACGATGTATTGAGTTATGCCAGCTTTTCTGAACTTGACAGCGACGATTTGAAGGCTGAAGTACCGTCGTTTTGCTTTTGATGTCCCGCAGGCTCGGGTAGGCAGCGTTGAAGGTGATGACGTCAAAAACACAGGGTGGCCCGCAGGAGAATCCGCTAAAAAATTTTAAAATTCGTTTCCAGGAAAAGTAAATGACTTGCAACCACCTGGTTTGGCATATATTATTACAGTGCCGAGGAGAATAGATATTGAAAATTTCATTAAGATCTGTGGACATTGAAAAATCGCCGGAGTTGCCCTTTAAGTGCACTTTGAGAGAGTGCACTTCGCCGCTAGTGTCATTCGCACGCTGTCACACGGGAACGTTTAGTGACACTCGTTGCAAAGCGCACTTGCAGGCGAGTGCGTTCGCCGAACTCACTTCGCGGCGACGGAGTGTGTAGCCTCGGTAGCAGTGGCTTATAAATAAATACGCTAATGCACAACGCGGCGCCCGTAGTATTTTTAAAACATTGTTTTCGCTATTATAAATACTGCTATGCATTAAAACAAATCATATTTCAACAAGCCCCGCCCTTGTGCAGTCTGCGACCACGTCCGCTAGGGGAATGCACAGTTACAAAGCACACTTACAGCGCGTGAACGTAAGTGCACTCTGTGAGCGTAAGTGCACTCGCTTAAAGTGCACTTTAGTTGCCTCGTACTTAAGTCTATATCTTTGATTTTCCAGGTGTGCTTCGTTGAGCTCGCCGATAGTATTGTGCAGACCGAGGGGTTAACAGGTTGTCTGTGCTAACAGTCTGCGGGAGGCCTAACAGGATATTTACTCGCCTGATTGCCCGACGGTCTCTTCCTCGTGGCGTGCGAGTTCACCGTGCAGTGCTGGGTACGCCATCCTGCTGATCACGAAGGTTTGCATTATTTTTCGTAATTCGACCTCCTTGAGACCGTTATGCTGTACTGTGACTCTCCTGATTAGCTGCGTGGTTCGTTCTACCGTGCGTAAAATACGATTGATAGGGTAAGGTTCTGAGGCTCCTTGTGTGTGTGTAGGCCTAAAACCTTGACTTCCTCGACGTGGAGTACCTGGCGACTTTTCATGATCTCTACGACCCCCACATGTTTGCTGTAGCCGCCCCCTCTTGCTTAAAAAGCAGCTCGGACTTCCGGAGTAGCATCCTATCTCTTGCGTATATTGCGCTACCATATCCGCCGCTTTTTGAAGGTACTACTCCGTGAGACTTTCGCTGCCTGCCGCACACCATAGCGTGATATCATACTCATATAATGCGTGTTTATAACGTGCGGGATGTCGTCTAGCTGCTTCGGGAGTCCCCTCATGACCATGGGTCTTCGATTTTCCACTTCTGGCAACTTCTGGCGACCCGCGGGCTGCCAGAAACTGCCAGAGAACATTCGTTTTTTTTTTTTTTTTTCTCGGGTCGCTCCGGCCGCTTCGCCCACCGCACTTTCGGTGAGCATTCGGTTTTCTCTGGGTGGTTCTGGCGGCCCACGGGTGGCCAGAACTAGCCAGACCGATTTTGTTCTGGCGGATCTCTGGCCGTTTTCTGGCCAGCAGACGACAAAAAGGCACCCTGTCCGCTCGGTGGAAGGACTTGGCCGACTTGGCGGATACTGCAACGCAGGCTCTTTGCATGCAGGTTTTATTACGCCGCTCTTTGTCTTCAAAAGCCTCTTTTGCAGTGCGAGATGATGCGAGCGCGCTCGAGAGGCGGCACACATTTTTAAAGTTCATTCCTTGTCCATTTTCTTTCTATTCTGTGTTTATCTTTCTTCCGGGAAGAGTGCTAACGCCGCGTACGTGCCCCCGAAAGTTGTCGACGTACACGCGCACGCGTTGAGGCGCCTTTCGGGATTGGTTTTCTGTGTTGCTATCCGTTATTCGCATTTCGCGCCTTTCGTCCAGCGCACGGCAAATCACAACGCGTACTGGCCGTTCGATGACATCGTTTGTCAGCGATTAGGGTCGCACACATCGACATATACGCCGCCGGCACAATGGTCTCAACGTGCCCGTCACCCCTGTCGCCATATATAAGGAATCATAGCGCGCATCAAAGCATACTACTGACCGTCGCAGCAAAACGTCAGACAGCGTGTTTTGAGCGAGCACAAGACGCACTTGTGATCTGGCGACCCCGCGCGAGCCCGACGTTCGCTTTTACCTTTCCTCTGGCCGCTTTATGGCTGCCCGAAGTTTTTATTGATTGAGTTATGGGGTTTAACGTCCCAAAACCAGCTCTGATTATGAGAGACGCCGTAGTGGAGGTCTCCGGAAATTTCGACCACCTGGGGTTCTTTAACGTGCACTGACATCGCACAGCACACGGGCCTCAACATTTCGCCTCCATCGAAATGCAGCCGCCGCGGCCGGGATTCGATCCCGCGACCCTCGGATCTGCAGCCGAGTACCATGGCCACTAGACCACCGTGGCGGGGCGAAGTTTTTATCCACGTACTCAAACGTCATTTCTTGTCAGCATAGGTCGGCAGTGTAGGAGAACACTCACTCACACTCACTCACCCAAATTTTTCCAGCATCCGCACTCACTCGCACTCGCACTCACCTCCACTCACACTAACTTGCACTCACTCGCACTCACCTCCACTCACACTCACTGGCACTCACTCGCACTCGCACTCACTTCCACTTACACTCACTTGCACTCACTCGCACTCACTTCCACTCACACTCATTGGCACTCACTCGCACTCGCACTCACCTCCACTCACACTCACTTGCACTCACTCGCACTCACTTCCACTCACACTCAAAGGCACTCACTCGCACTCGCACTCACCTCCACTCACACTCACTTGCACTCACTCGCACTCACTTCCACTCACACTCATTGGCACTCACTCGCACTCGCACTCACCTCCACTCACACTCACTTGCACTCACTCGCACTCACTTCCACTCACACTCATTGGCACTCACTCGCACTCACTTCCACTCACACTCACTGGCACTCACTCGCACTCACCTCCACTCACACTCACTTACACTCACTCGCACTCGCACTCACTTCCACGCACACTCATTGGCACTCACTCGCACTCGCACTCACGTCTATGAAATGAGTGCGAGTGAGTGCACTCGTGAGTGAGTGCGCCGACCTATGCAGGCATCTGCGGCAAATAGAGTGCCACGAGTTTTTCCTCCTGGGTAGAATAAACGGCAGCGGTGCCAGTACACTGCGCAGGTTTCACCTGGTCGCCGACCTAACTCGGCACTACGCGCACCTCTTCAGTCGCGCGTACATCTCGAACTGTGAGCGCTGTCTAATGTATCAGAGACTAGAACACATAGTATTTCGCGACTGTCCCCCATTCGTTCCACAGCAGTAGACGGCGGCCACTAGGCTGGCTGATATGGGAGCACAAGCAATAGATGAAAGCTGTATTTCACCCGAAATAGGTGACCATACCGAATTACCAAATGCTACAAGGTCATTTTTTCAATAGAAATGTACTGGATGCTAGACGTTCGGTACCACTGCGCAAAGTTGCGGATTGCGCAACTTTGCGCAGTGGTACCGAACGTCTAGCATGAAAAGAAGCCACTTTGCGCAGTTGCGCAAAGTGGCTTCTCTTCATTATGCGACTATTAGACCTTTATCATAATCTTCGAGTGCATTTCCCTGGACAGCATATTCGTCCGACTAATGGCGGCCCCTGTCACGTTTCAAGTAGAGGCGAGGTCCCAGTTACCCGTGCTGGGGTTTGACTATTGCCAGTGTTTATGTCAAGAGTCGACATTTTTCGCGTCACAGCACATTGTTTTGCAGAAGTGAATAGCTGCCATAAGTTGGGCTAGTTGGTATCAAGCGTAATGAAATATGATTACTGGCGTCCATGTCCCCTTTGCGCAAGCAGTCATGTCTTGTTATGTATATACGGATCACTCATTCTTATCCCCATCCTCATGCTTCATCACTCTTCTTCCCCTGTTGCGTTGTCCCCGAAGTAGAGTAGAAGGCCGGGGCGTACTAGATCAGGCCACCCTCTCTACCTGTCTCCAGTGTATTGGACTTCAAGTACGCGAGTATGTAGCTTCATTATGAAACTGAGGTTGCTTCGATGTAACGTTGCTTGCTGTGACAGATTATGCACTGCATTGTGATGTTGTTCATTATAACGATTATGTTAATATTTCATGCGATATTTTCTTTGAAGTTCACTTTGGTCAGTATTCATTGTCACTTGATTGATGCTTTTGGTAGTCTTTTCAAGCTTGCCTCTTTAATCAGCTGATGTCCTAGGCAAATTTTCACTTTGATACCTGGGTTATATTTGAGTTCCTTTGTTCATACTCATTGATTTTATGTGGCGAAGATACTGCATAACATGACTGAAAGCGGCTATCACACAGTCATCCATTATGCTGTCTGTGCTCATATAACGGGATGCGCTGCTCTCATGCTGAGAAATGCATTGTCGTTTGTCTTTTGATTATTGTTACTAGTGCGCTTTCTGTAAGCCTCTAGTCGTTAATAAGTTCCAGATATATTTAAATTATTTCTTCTGCAGTTCCTCTTGAATATTTGTGGTTTTATTTTTCTCGCATTTCTCTTTTTTTTAAACTACCATAAGTTAGTTTCTCAATGAAATGTTGAATAAAATGTTGACGTCATGATCATTGGCAGTGGGGCCTCCTTGTTAGTCCGCTTGCCAAGAAACTTTCTATCCTTAACTGTAGAAAGATATGTCACTACTGTTTTTGGTAGATTTGCTTCATACTATACAAAGTACAAGCTATATTGATTTTTGTATGCATGACCACTAATTGTGACCTAAATGCTAAGACTGATGAAGCCTTTGCAGACAACTGTGTGCCTACCTTACTGCACTATTGCTCTGTTGCACTCAATGCTGGTGCTTTGACCCGCCAGAAAAGAAAAAGTTCCACGCAAGTGCGACACCAGCACTTCTTCCTAGGACGAAAGTATTCAGGTGGGCTGGCACTAACCCGCACTCTGCAGCACCCTAAACCTTATGGTGCAGCTGATAACATAGCAGGTCTCAGCTACTACCATAAGGCAGGGACGACGTCCGTGGATCGTGGGTGCCCCCCAAAATTATTATCCCGTTGACACCTTCATAACCACAGAGTTAATGCCTTAGGGGTGCAAAAAATGCCTTGGCGTCATTTGAACCCCTAAGGCGTTATCTCTGAGGTCAGATTATCATTTATATATTCTGAGGGTGGCAACCAGACCAAAATTTTGGTGGGCGCGCCCAGTTCCCGAGCACAATTCCTGCTTCTTTTTCAGACTGCGGCTAACATTTCAGGAACAGCTTTTTGATGACGCATGTGCAAGTCTTTGAACGGATTCAGAAATCCCGGAAAATGGGATTATTGGAGTCTCCTCGAAGCCGTCGAAAAGACCAGCTTTTTGAAGACGCGTGTGCAACGAGCCGGGCATCAGACGATACACGACGCATCCAGGACTAAGGCTTCTTACGTGTGCCGTCTGCAACGTTAACGTCTCGGATATCCGTTTCGAAATCGTCATAAATCCTTTGTGTGCTAGCTGGGCAGGAGAGTACCAAGACCGTGGCATGTAAATCAAGCCGCTCATGCCATACATGTCATGATTTTCATGTTATGACCTGTCATTTATGTTCGTCATGCAGTCATGTTGTGCCATACTGATTTTCGTATACATCCCATTAACGAAACGGCCCAGGAGAGCACCAAGACCGTTTCATGTAAATCATGCATGTCATGATTTTCATATAATGACCTGTCATTTTATTCGTCATGCAGTCATATGGCTTAGCGATTTTTGTATACAATCCATTAACGAGACGGCCATGGATACATACATACATACATACATACATACATACATACATACATACATACATACATACATACCACTCACACTCATAGGCACTCCACTCACTGGCACTCACTCGCACTCACACTCACTTCCACTCACTCGCACTCATTTCCACTCACACACACTGGCACTCACTCGCACTCGCACTCACTTCCACTCACTTGCACTCTCTCGCACTCGCACTCACTTCCACTCACACTCACTTGCACTCACTCACACTCACACTCACCTCCACTCACACTCACTGGCGCTCACTCACACTCGCACTAACTTCCACTCACACTCACTGGCACTCACTCACACTCACACTCACCTCCACTCACACTCACTGGCACTCACTCGCACTCGCACTCACTTGCACTCACTCGCACTCGCACTCACCTCCACTCACACTCACTTGCACTCACTCGCACTCGCACTCACTTCCACTCACACTCATTGACACTCACTCGCACTCGCACTCACCTCCACTCACACTCACTGCACTCACTCGCACTCGCACTCACTTCCACTCACACTCATTGGCACTCACTCGCACTCGCACTCACTTCCACTCACACTCACTGGCACTCACTCGCACTCACCTCCACTCACACTCACTTGCACTCACTCGCACTCGCACTCACTTCCACTCACACTCATTGGCACTCACTCGCACTCGCACTCACGTCTATGAAATGAGTGCGAGTGAGTGCACTCATGAGTGAGTGCGCCGACCTATGCTTGTCAGAACCGGAACCCGCGGGTAAACCGCTGGTTGCTTTCTGGCGCTTTCTGACAGTCCGCTGGCTGCTAGAGAATATGTAAAATCGAGGTCCATTATAGATGGGCGACAGAACTGCCCCTTGCTGTGTGCCTCTTCCTAGCTGAATGGGAGGTGAAAGCTCGTCTCACAGTGCGATGGTCGCTGTCCTGTCTCGCAGGAAACTGCTGACGTAATCACATTCGTTGGCCAGCGTTAGCCTCTTTCAACGCTCCCAGAATGGCCGCGCGACTCTGTCAAACGCTTTAGTCATGTCAAGCGCTAGGAGGCCTTGGTGATCGCGCATGGCTTAAAGGGGCCTGAACCACCCCTCGGGCTTGATTTTGAAAACGGCTGGGTGTTTGTTGAAATCTTCTCAGGAATTCACGACCGAAATAATTTTTCAAAAAGGGTTGTGTAGAGCTCTTGTGGGCGGTGTTGAAGGAGGTTCCCCGCCCACCGCCTTACGTCACCAGGCTTGAACGACGTGTCATAGAGTGGCTGATTGAAAGCGTCCGACAGCCGTCGGCTGTTGGCAGCTTGCGCTTGTGGCCGCCTGCTGGTGTTCTCTGGTATGTGTTCTGTACATGCACGTGCCTGTACTTGGTCGCGTGCCCTTCCGATCGCTGCACTTTTTCGATCCGAAGCTTTGTCTTCGTTTATCACACACGTTTAGGCTCGGAGGTGTGCGCGCTACTTTGCCAGTGCGTTGCATGTCTTCGATGTTGCGCATGCGACAGCGTCAGGATGAACTGTGCGACTACCAACCCTGTTTCACCTTGTCCTGCATAACCCCAAGTTAGTTAATGGTGGATTAGTGATTGTAGACGGGTTTGAACCCGTCGGGCTTGAACGCGTGACTGCTATGGAAAGAAGACCTCCACGACTCAAATCCCCGTCGACAGATTAATGTGGAATAAGATGCGTTCAGATGCAGTAAGACAGATGGATTAATTGAAAGTGTGAATACACCCTAATATATGCACTAGTTCAATTTCAGCAGCACAGCTGTTTAAGCTATTGGTGAAACTGGAAAATCTGCAGAAAACTCCGCCAAGCTATGTAATGCTAGCTAACCATGCCAAGCTATAGTAATTACTATAGCAATTCGCAGGAAGCTGTACTTGGCTTCAAAGTCAATTAAAGCTTCCTAAGGATAGTTAGGTAATGCCTAATTACACTGTCTAATTCAATGGGGCCCAATTAAGACTAATTAAGTGAAGCCTAGTTCAGGCATGACTAATCCAACCAATCCAGAACTAATTCAAGCTTAATTAGGCTATGACAAATAAGTCATGCCTAATTAAGCCGAGACTAATAATTTGAGTAATTAAGATATAATGATTCAATCAAGTGTAACTAAAGTAAATCCAATTAAGCGAAGCTCAATTAAGCTGATATAAACAAGCGTAGTGCACAAGATTAAGTTAACGAGGTCGCGTTTAATTAAGCTAATACTAATTACGTTGTGCATAACTAACTTATCATTAAGTGATATGTAAATAAGCTGGCACTAATTAATGCAGAGTAATTAGGCTAAGACTAATAAAGTCAAGTCTAAGCTGATGCTAATTATATCGGCACTAATTACGCTAACACTAATTAAACCAGACCTATATAATGTAATAGTTATTAAGCGACACTCAGTTAGACTAATAGGCTAGCATAACTATAGGTCTAGACCAATTAGGCGAATGTTTATTTCAGGTAGTACTAATTAACCCAATCATTATTATGTTATGACTAATTATACCCAATTTATTAATTCATGGCAGGTTAAGTGTAAGTTCATTAGACCGAGCCTAGTTAGTCTAAAATTAATTAGATCATGTCTAACTAAGTCAAGCCTAAATGAACTCAGATTATTAAGCGATGCCTAATAAGCCAAACAATAAAGGCATTATCCATTCTAATTCATCTTAGTCAACCCTAATCTGCTCTAATCCGCTCTAATATGCCATAGTCCACCTTAATGCACTTCAGTTTGTCTTAGTCCACCCTAACGTGCTTTAATAGGCTCTAATCCGTCCTAGTCCTTTAAAGGGGCACTTACGCCAAAATTTCGCTGCTAAGATAGCCTGCGGGATCGATTTTCGTGGACATGCACATGTCATCTACCAAATCTCAACGGCGAACGCAGCTCCGAAGGTCATTTAAATGAATATTGAAGTTCGCATGCGCAGTCAAGCGCTAGACGCCGTACATTGTGACATCGACAATAGCAAAGGTGACCTGAGGGGGACCCCAAACTTCAGGGACTTCACCACGGCAGCCGAGCTCCGAACAGGGCAGCTAGCAATGATGATGTCATAGCCGCCATTACTTATTCGGTGCGGCTGCTTCAGTAGACTGCTGGCGATGCCAGACCTCAAGAAAATAGTTGCCACCCAATGAAGATGACAGCAACAACAATGCGCAAGTTTTGCGACAGGCGAAAGAAAACGAGCACATGTCGGCTGTCATGTGGAAGTGCGTCAGTGCGTCACAGTTTTGTGTGCTCACGGGGTCGAACTTGTTTACTCCATTGCGAGCGCTAGATGGCGCCAGTCGCATCAGGCGCCTTGTCGTTTTCTGAGCTCACCCAAACCAAAACAGAAACTAGTTGGTAATAAACAGGCCGTAAGTAATTACCCGACACATGCTGGAGCAATTGATGTGCTGTGTTATGGCTAACAGATCCTCAGCTACGTATTGCAGCAAGAAAAAATAAGACGAAAATTTTCGTGTCAGCGCCCCTTTAATCCACGTCATCCAAGAAAGATCTTGGGTTCGACTCCAGTCATGTTATGGAGTTTGAGTACTATAAGGTGGCGCTTTGTACTATAAGGTGGCGCTTTGGAGTCCCATAGAATATAAACCCATCTACAATCACTGATCAATGATTGATTAAAGTATGGAAATCATTTATCATTTCTTATAGGGTGCTGGCATGCATTTGTTGGCTTCTTGGAAAACTATTCATGGTGAATTTTGCACTGTACTGTTTGCGTTGATGCCAGGTAGTTTATGGACATTTTCCAATGGCATCTATGAGGTTTGCACATTAACAAATACATTTTTACATATTTCCTGCAACTACTTTGCATGGGCACTCACAACGCAATGAAACGCGAGCGGGCAGCATGCACTCTCTTTTGGTGTTAAACAATGTGCGCTGCAAAAGGCCCACATACGGGCGTGGTGGGCTTGTCTGCCATTGGCCAATAGCAGTGATGATCCTAGTATACGCTCTATGATGAAACAGAGCATATACAAGGAGCATGTGGAGAAGCCTCATTTCGAGTTGAGTGCTCCTGAGGAATTGGAAACTTTGTTGTCTGCTTGTGAACGCTACATGCTTTGCAAATGACTACAGCATTTGGCTGAGATGTTCATTACAGTGTAGACTAGTCGTAGAATGTTTTTTCACCAAGCCCAGGGGTGGTGCTTCAGGACCCATTTAATGACTTCCTCTCTTAGTTGAATCATTAGAGCTTGTGTTGACTTGTGCTGCCTAAAACTGATCATAGTGTGTGGGAAGAGATTTTCGTCCCGTGCATGCTTGTTGAGGCAGTTTAGCATCATGTGTTCGAGCAGCTTACCTAGGGGTGAGGTAAGTGATATGAGTCTGAGACTGCTCAAAGCAGGTTTCTTCCTGAGTTTTGGTACAGCGTGATTTTTGCCATATTCCACTCTTCCAGAAGGGTGTCCTCGCACCAACATTTGTTGAACAAGCTGGTGCTGTTTTTTGGTGACTTAGCGTCAAGATTTTTAAATATTTTGTTGTTATTCCATCTGAACCCGGAGCTGATGTAGCATAGAGTTTAGTGTTGGCTCAGACGGCTTCACACTTTTCAATATCCCGATCTAGCTCAGAGTTGACCTGACCTGTGTATGGTATTGCTGCACCGTGTCCTTGGGTTTTGGTGCACAAGTAGGTCTTCGCTACTTCTCGAAACATGTCTTCTGTCGTGCCTTCATACTGATGCATTAACTGCGTCATACGATTATTGCTAACTCTTTTAGTCTAACTAGGCTCAATGAGAGCTCGGAAGATTTGCTGGGGGTTTGTCTGGCCCAAGAGCCCATTTAGCCTATCACACACCTGGTTCCAGTAGAGACGGGATAGTTTAGCCATGTATGTGTTGGTGTCCTTCTCCAATTTGGGAAGCTGCTTTTTTGACCTTACGATAGAGTTTGTTGGCCTGCCATTTTGTGAACAGTGCGTTTTGACGATGCCATAAGGTTCTCATTCTTGGGTCGGCTATGCCATCGTCTGTGGTCGTCGCCACCTGTTCCGAGCCGTCTCCGGCCCGTGTCATTACCTCTTTGATCCGCCCTGCCAGGTTCGTATTTATGTCTACCATAATCAACTCGGTTGTTTTATGAAGAATCAAGGCTGGAATCGCCTTCGCTGTTCCATCACGGCCACTGAGGACCAAGCATTGTTCAAGTCTGCAGTTACTGAGTACTTCCTGGTGTAGCTGCAAACTAATGTTTTTGTTCTTGTGTTATTGTTATTGTTTTCTAATTACTGCACCCACCCCCCTCTGTGATGCCCTTGGGGTCTTGAGAGTGTACTAATAAATGAATTAATAAATACTTTCATTGGATCATTAATGAGGCTGGCTCTGAAATCGTCCCAGTCGACCTGTGCAGCCACACGGCGTTCCCTCCTGACTGCAAAGTCTGGTGTAGTTTCAATTATCCTGTGATCACTGCCCTGGTGTAGCCTTGTGTTAACCCATTCTGGGTCGGACAAATCGTTTACTAGCGTGATGTCTGGATTGGTGTCGCAAGATACACTATCGCCAATTCTTGTCGGACTGTGAAAATCATTGGCCGTAGAGTACCCTTCTTTCTGAATGACCTTCAGAAGCATGCACCCTTAGGCACTGTAGTGCGCATGTCCCAATTAAGTGTTTGGTGCATTGAAGTCGCCCGCCACGAGTTGTATCTGACTGCGATTTTTTGCGCTGAGCATGGAGATAGTGTTACTGAGATCCCTCGAGAAATCTCTTGGCAATCTGTATGTGTTCAGTGTGATTTACTTTGTTTTCGGTTAGACGGATAGATATTTCCTATTACGGGGTCAATTTCACTATCTGTGTCTACTCTGTGAAATGCAGATATATCCCTGTGGGCGTGTGTGATCACTCTAGCCTTCTCGTGAGCGAAAAATTTGTTGTAGCTTGTTATGTCGACCATTACAAACTGTTCCTGAATCATAATACTGGTCGGTTGGACATAGCCTGCAGATGCAGTTGGAGGTTTGCTTTTTTATTTTTTAGTCCCCTAGTGTTCCACTGCCAGACCTTTAACCTCGTTGAATTTGTACCGTTACACACAGGAGGCACTGCCATTATTAGAATTAGGGGGAGAGTGCGCCTGGCTCACGAGGAGTTGAATTTGGTTTACTACTGCTGCCAGGGTCTCGTAAATGTCCTGCATGTCTTTTTCGTATGACACATGAACATGTGGAATACTGTCCTCGATACACTAGTATCAGTCACTTGGTCGCTATTGCCAAGGTAAAGGGGCACTAAAGTGAAAATGTGATGTGGTTTTGAATGATAACTTACATTTTGAGAAATTTAATGTCGTTAACTTCAATATTCTATGTTCAATAGTAAAGAGAAAATGAATGCCAGTTTTATTTTTGAAATTTGCGCTGGAACTTCGGAATCTAATGACCGATTTTTTTTTTTTCGTATTCTCACCAAGTCTGCTCCACCAAATTTTTTTATTTTTATTTATTTATTTACAGGTATTGCAATCACCATTCGGTGATTTTAGCAGGGTGGTACATGAAGTTAGTCATGAACAAATGGCAGGTACATGGACATATAACATATACAGCTTATACAACGTGTATACAGAGCAAGTATGTGCAGAAAATTGGTGCACTTTTCATTGGTTGTTTTGGGACCCACGGTGCTGAAGGAACCAGCGAACAATGCCCCAATGGTGTACTTGGGCTGCCTTGCTAGATCGAACGAAACTTTGACCAGAAGGCAAAATGTTTGAAAATGTATGTTGTCATGCAAGTACTGTATGAGATAACCGTAGTTCTATTTTCTTCCAGCGAGCCATGTATTGTGCTTATTGTTCTGATGTGGTTAGACCCTGAAATAGCTTTAACAGATAAAAATGGTTCTCAAAACCTTTAATTATTTTCACCACAGCGACTCTCCTAGCGGTTAAGTTTCTTCTACTAAAGGGGTTTTAGAAAATGGCATCTTCTTGGCTATCATTGTTCATTCAACAGTAGTCAACATGGCACGACGGCTTGCCGCAGGTGCTAAAAAGAGAATTATCCATGCGGAAGCAGGTCTTTCAAGTGTATGCCCAAAACATAGAATGGAAACAGTGGTTATTTATGATTGGGCACACATATACAACACAACTTACGCCCACAAGCTGCAGACGTTGTGGCAGCCCAGGACTCCTACTTCCACCAGATTTCTCCTTTCACCGCCTCCATTGGTTGGCCCCGGGAAACGTGGCGGGAGAAGCGTCAGTTGATTTTGATAATCATAAGTATGGCACCGTTACTTGCGCTATCATAAAACAAACTTTGGTAACAGTGGTTTTAAGTGTGTGCACGTCAGGAAAACGCCAGTTTTTAGAAATCTAAAACCTGTTCAATTTCCCTTTAATCTACGCCCTCCGCTATGGTATCTAATTTCAAGACACAGCTTCCCACTGTAAGTTAGCAAATCAGATTTTCTGTACTGGTTAATCTCCCAGCTGTCTTTTCTTTTTTCACCTTTGTTCCCTCAAAATGATATTTTTTTGTTCAACTTTCAGCTGCATTTTTTCAATCTTTAAAATCTGTTTTTAAAATCTGTTCATATGAAGATTGTATCAGTGGCAAGGTCCAGTGCTCATCGCAGTTTATGGAACAAACTTACTGCTTCTTTTCAGCACTCAATGGTGTTTAAATAAACATTATTCTGTAAATTTTATAATTCACATTTCATGTAATGCTGCCTTCTCTGTATGCAGGGAGTAAATATGGCATAGCAGTGATAAAATACTAGGTTTTGGCCCATTACATGTTCCTGTTTATTGAGGATTGCATATGCAGTTTTCTAAGGGGAAGAAACATTCAAGCAGGATTTTTGTTCCTATTTCTGAAGTTGGGAAGTGTTGTTGGCTTGTTTATTATGCTTCTTTTTGGCTTTTTGCATGAAATGTTCTTAGAGTCAACCAGCAAGTATAAGAATTTCCGAATGTTATTTATTACTTTTTCAGGCAAATGATTGTGCTGCACAGGACCAGAACACAGGGTCAGGCTCTGAGCTTTCCTTTGTGAAGTGTGCTGTGATTGGTGTTGCATCTCCTGAAGAAAATTTTCCATCTTGCACTAAATACAAAATCTTGGAGATAATGACAACAGAGGCCCATCTCTCTGCTCCGGCTGACACAGAAGCCTCGGATAAAGCGGCAGTCGTAAGTTTGTGTGAAGCTACAAGTGGCAATTCCTCTGAAAGAATACAGGAGGAGTCAACTCTAAGCTCTCGGAAGCAAGCACCTGATGGTCATATTCAAACGGATGCTGAACAGAAGCCATTGCCATTGCTTAATCAGGGCCCAGACGGTTTGTCATTAGAGCATACAGAAAAGTCAGTTGATGCGCAAGACCTCGCCTTGAGAACATCTAGCGACACTTGTCACCTCAAGCAAGAGACAAGTATTGAGTTAAGCAAAGAAGGCAACTCAGATGTTGAGCTTGCCACTGACCCTGCAAGAAATGAGGCAATACATACCAAAGTGTCCACAACAGACTCCTCAATTTCTGGTGATGCCTTTTTGAAAAGCATACCTGAATCAAGTTCGTCTGTTGTAGCTCAGTTTGAGGATACCAGTTTGGCAGTGAATCAAAGGGGTGAAGTTGAAGATGCCAGTGTTGCTGGACTTAGTGGTGATAAGCAGCTTAAAGATGTTCCAGTTTCATTCTCTTCACCAGCAGTGCCTCCTAGTAGTTCCAATGTAGAGGTAGCGTCTTCAAACCTATCTTTATCAACAAGCTCTTCAGATGTTGGTTCATCGGAAAGAAATCAAACACTGGATATTACTGCTGACAGCAAATTGTCTTCTAAAGTTGCCAGCAGTGATTGTGGAGATTCCTCTGAAGATGGAGTCTGTGTGGTGAGTGTTGTGAAGTTTTTCTGTGTGCATGTTGCTATATTGTCATCTGTGGTGCTGGTTTAGGGACTTCCAATGCTGGTAGTAAGCTGATCTGTGACTCTGGAGACATTTTTATGAAATATGGGCTATACAGTTCACAAAACTAAGGAATAAGTCAAAGGTTGCACTTCCCAGTTAGACCTTTTTAGTAGCCTGTTTTGTGCTTTGTTGTGCAATTTGTCAATTTACATTCAATTACTGTGTCATTGATCATAGCTTTCCGCTGGAGTATAACAGCAAGTGCTTCTGCCATGTAAAGGTTATGTTGCAGTGTTTAGGCGCTGTAAAGCTCAAACATAATACAAAAGCCTTGTGGTGCTTGAACTTCAAATTTCTTTGTTCATTCTTAGGCTTGGTACTCATCTGTTGTGGTATTATTTTTGTCATAGGCTTAAAATCTTAAGTGGCAGGTGACAGATGTGTGGGCAGCATCAACTTAGCAGTTAATGCTGTAAAGACTGGTGGCTAGGAATTCTTGGATAGCAGATGTTATTGCAACACATGCCTATTTATTATATACTGGCTTGTTCAGGTGATGATGGAGCAAGGGACGGCCAGAACTGCATTTTTCGAATCTCCATTGAGTGAACTTGTGCACCCAAGGACAAGGGATACTTTATGCGTGATTCTGGGCTGGTATTTTGTAACGATGCCTTACGCTGTGTTTCGCACTAGTTCTGTCATCAGCCACTCACAGCTAGCTGATACCATGTATAACATGAGCGGACCACCGCTTTGACCACTGATCGAGTGCGAAAAGCAAGAGGCATGCATTTTAAAAGGAATATCTACAGAATACTGGCGCTGATGGGTAAAGTCACTGAACTTCCAGATCTTATCTACAAGTTAAGGACATTAGCTATTTTACATAACCAGTCTAGCTGCTAACTGTCATATAGTGGAGAGAACCTGTGGCTATACTCTATAGATAAACACCGGTTGTTTTGACAAATGCTGGGGCTGTGCTAAGGTTGGGATAGAGTTTGAGACAAGGCGACTTCTATTTAAGTTTACAGGAGACAAGTTTAGTACAACAAAATGAAATACATAAAAGGAAAGCAAAAGGAAAATGTTTTGCATTCCATCACATGTGTGTAATCAGCTTCAGCACAATTACACAGGAGGCAAAATGCATGCCATTAGTTTGTTGAATGTTTACTTTCGTTATCGATGGTTCACAAGCAAGTGAAAGAAAGAAAAATGGAAGCAATACAGCTTCTACTACATGTATGTCTTCACTAAGTGTAATGGAAATTACTATACAGGAGAAAACTATCTTAATTGCTTGCTGTCAGAATTCGCCAAAGATTCATCCTTAGTCCTCATTGAATTGTAGACCTGGATCCGTCGTCTTCTAAGTAATTCAGAGTTGCAGCTGCTGTGCTGTCCTCTTTGGCCGCTTGCATGTCCTACATCGTTCTTCCTTGCCAAGCAGGATTCTCTCCATTTCTCTTTTGTGCTTTTTCAATTCCTGGCCTCCTCCTCCGCCACGGTGGTCTAGTGGTTATGGCACTCGGCTGCAGATCCGAAGGTCGCGGGATCGAATCCCGACTGCGGCGGCTGCATTTCGATGGAGGCGAAATATTGAGGCCCGTGTGCTGTGCGATGTCAGTGCACGTTAAAGAACCCCAGGTGGTTGAAATTTCCGGAGACCTACACTGCGGCGTCTCTCATAATCAGAGCTGGTTTTGGGACGTTAAACCCCACAAATCAATCAATCCTCCCACATTGGTCAACGAAGTAGAAACAAGGCACCACTGAGGAATCGCATGCTGTTCTGCGAGTCCCTTTAGGTATTACCAAAACGTGCTCAGGTATTGGGTATTCCTCAAATGGCTGGCTGTAGGGTCCCCCCAACATGGCCCTTGAGATGTTACCTGGCCCTTTAGGCACTACCCAATTTGTTGTTTAGGGAAAAGGATACAGTGTGTGGGCCCCAGAAATCTATTGACTGGTACATCGTTTGCATTCCAGGAACCCACTGCCAGTCTTTTGCACCTACCACAATGTCCTGGCAGAATGGCTCCAGACCTGCTTCTTGTAAGTTGTTTGGCGCTGTTTTCCTGGATTGGTCTAATTCTTTGTGCCAAGAAATGGTTGCTTCTTAGCTTGTTCTACCAAATGCAACAGTGCCTAGGTTGTTGAAATAGGTTCCAGAATATTGACATTTCCAGTGGCACTCTCAGACCGGCTTGCCGGGAGCTAGTTTGTCGTCCGCTAGCATGCGAGAAAGAGATCACCGGGCTATGCCCCCTTTCTTTGGGATGTTTGTGGCCACGGAGCCAGTCGTAAGTGTTGCTGCTCCTGCGTGATGCGCATGCTGTTTCACTCACTAGTGCACTTTAAAATGCCCTTCAAAAATGGTCTACTGACAGGGCATCACCGTGTTGTTCACAGCTAAACCTACGATAAAAATTAAAGTAATCCTGCACGTTAACAGATATGCAGCGTGTGCAGAACATTCTGAAAGAGGAGTGTGACATTAACTAGTTGCATGGATTTCCACCTGAATTCAACCTGAAGAGACAGTGCACTGCTGTTGTGAACAGAAAAGGTTTTGTACCTACATCATTACCATGTGCAGGTTCTGCTCACATTGTGGCCGAAAGTTGAGTGCTCAGAAACCGCACTGATGCTGGTCTCTATTTTGTCTTCCTAGTGCTTGTACGTATTTTAGGGACAAAGGCATTTGCAGTCACTTCCTGTGTTTGAAGGGCCATGCACCTACCTAATGGGAAAAGCATTGAGGGCGAGCAGCCATGTAGGTGCACCTTGTGTGCTGCGAACGTCTCCTTCAAAAAAGGAAAAATGTGGGAATCTCTGCATACATTTGTAAAACTGAAGTCCATAACGAATCACATTACACAGACGGATCCATCTAAAGGCTTATTATCCATGACTGTGATAAATGCAATCAAAGTTAAAACTGATCCAAAGAAATAAAAATTCTAGCAGGTATCACATGCCGTGGGAGCCTCCCGAGGTAGATAGGTAGGTAACCAACGTTATTGATTCCCGGGAGGATCTTGCAGGGGTGGGATGCGGAGGGAAAAAAGGATGAGCCTTTGGGCCACTCTCGATGGGTGGGCACTTTTATGCTGCAGCGACTCCTTCTGGCCCAGCCCACTGCCAGAATCTGTAGCTTTAGCTGCAAGCTGTGCAGAAACCTCCCATCGCTCTTGATGTTGTGACCCTTGCCACGGGGGCTTGAGCTTGTTAGGACAATTTAGAAAAATGTGAGGATAGTCAACTGATGCAAAGACACAAGTGGCAGTGCAGAGATGTTGTTTCACCATGCATGATAATAGAGAGGAGAAAAGGGGTCTTGACTTTCTATCTATCTATAAGGACCTCAGTCGAGGAGTGTAGCCGATGTGGCCACTGTACCGGGGCGCGTGATAGGAGGGTACAGTGATGGAATCTGCTGAGATTTCCTCAGTTTGGCTATTTTAGCTCCAAGTTTCTTGACAAGTGCCCTGAGTCTGGCATTTTCTCTCTGCATTTGCACAAAAATATCTGTTTTGCTCAGGATAAGTGCCCCCCTTTTCCTGTTGTTGTGGGCTCTTGACCTTGGATGCCCAGGTTTTCAGCTGATCTCCTTGTGGCACAGCTATGCGGATGGCAGGTACCCTTGAGTGGGAATGGCGATCTCAAACAGCCACCTGCTCCACCTCTGGAACAGGACCATCCCCTGGAACGAGAGTTTTCTCGGTGTGGGTGCAGCTGCTGGCTGACGTCAGGCGAGCACCAGCTGCTGTTCGGGCTTGGGGTGGTAGCGCAGCTATCTGCACTGATTGGTAGCGTCGGGAAGTCTCCGTCGCCATCTGTAAAGTTAATGTCATCATCATCTTTTTCAAAGGCCGATGTATATTGCATCAGCCGCTCCCTTCTTTGTCGGACTATGTAGGCCACCTGAAAATGTTGTTTACACCTCTTGTCAGCAGTGGGATGTGGACCACCGCACAACTTGCATTGCGGTCTGGATACGTGACCCGCCGCAGGAGATGGCATACCGCAGCCCCTACAGCCTTGCGCAGCAAGGCAATGTCATCGGCAAATCTTAGGTTACTGCGGTATTCTAAGTTTACATTTACAACCACTTGTTCCCAATCCAATGTTCTAAATACCTCTTGTAAACATGCTGCGAAGAATAACACCGGCGAGATTCTGTTCCCATGTCTTACGCCTTTCCTTACAAGTATAAGTCTGAAGAGTAAAGTGTAACAACAGCGTCTTACCGGTACTCACCTACGGAGTAGAAACTGATAGGCTCAAAGAGTCTCACTTAAATTGGGGACCACCCAGTGAACGACGGAACGGATTTGGACAAACATCGGTTCGATGACCAAGTTTTCCACGGGCATAACAGATATCCATCTGTCTGCAATACAGGGTGCAGCGCACCAAGCTTGTGCCACACATGATGTAGTTTGGGACTTTCAGTTCATCAAAGAGGACTATCACCGTGGTAGAATTTTTTTCTCTTGACCTGAAGTGCTGTATGGTTCTTTGGGTGCACGATAAGTGATTAAAGCTGCTCTTTACCAATGTGAAAAACTATACCCCCTGATGACACCTTTGCATGTCTTGTCAGGGGCAGCTCAGTAGGTACTAACTTCAAAACTGGCCACACCAAGAGTAATGCTGGTGTTTTTGGAATACGCTCTGGCATCCTTCTCTGCCGGGGGTGCTGATGACTGCGATATTCTGCATCAACTTCAGGCATACCACATCTTCTGCGACATCGTCTTCACTAAGCGCTGCAGCCATCGCTAGTGACTGGGCAAACTTGATTTGGCTCAGATTTCTCATGTTGAGGCTGTTTCTAGGTCTCACAATGACTCGATGGTTATCTCTTAGGAAGTGAGGAAGTCTTGAATCAGTGAAAATGAGCCTCTTAACCACAGCTCGGGAGCGATGAGAAGACTCAGCGCCACCGGGCATTGAGACGCTTGCGTCTCATTCATGGAGGTAAGCTTCGCACAAAGTTTGTGTTTAGCGATGGCCACGAATCATCCAGGGTCTTGGAGATCATCTGGAGTAATATCCTCCAAGTCAACAGCGACATGCATAGACATCATGCACGTAGAGTGCAGAGAAAACCCTTGTGGGAAGGGCCAGCGGTGTCCCTGCCGATGGGCAGGCAACACCCAGCGTGTTCAGCAGGAAAGTTTTGAGAGAGGGGCCCAAACATCCACCCACCGTGAAAAACTTGCTGTCGATGAAAGCTTCGCACCTTTATGTGTCGATTCGCACAAAAATTTGCTCACAAATGGGCAGAAAATTGACCGAAAACATTCCCGGAACTGGAAACCGATGTTTCCATGTCCATACTAGTCAGCTTCCCCTGGCGGTCCACTGTGTAAAGTGGACCGCCATCAGAATAAAGTGGGTATGCCATTTTGTTTGTTTTATGCTCAAGTTATGGTTGAACAAAGGAAGGCAGCATACAAATGTTTGCATGTGCACAAAAGGTCAGTGGGAAGGTTTCAGCACCAGGTGACACAACGTTTTGGTTTCTGTGATTTCCAAACACAATTTAAAATTGTAAAATCCTCATATCCTGGAAAGGATGCGCAATTTCATTGCTATAATTTTTGGTTTTTTTCAACTGCACAATGATGCAATCACACCTTCGGGTTGGCTGTGTGTACCTTCAATAATACAATTTTAATTGGCACTTATCAACTGCACATTTATAGGGAAATAATTTTTCTGTGGTCAAATCTAGTAGATGACACATAGTATTTGCTGTAGAAGACTGTGCCTTCCAAAGCGGGTAATCCCTAGCTCATACTTAACAACTGATCAATGCTGAAGGGTGGCTGCTCTAATCCAGCAACTCTTGGCAAAGTGTAGATGTATGACGCAAGCCGTGGACCCAGTTGCGACTTGACTGAGGTGGTGAGCACATAACGCCTACGATAGGTTCCCCATTAGGGACCTTTGCCAAGAAGAAAAGAAAAGTACGAGTCCTCTAATGAAGCACTCTGTAGCACCAGCACTCCCTCCTTTATTACCCTCTGTTCGTAATGTGATACCATGCAAAAATGGGATGAACGTAAGTGAAGATAGGAACACATAAATAAAGACAGTAACTCCGTGCTCTTGTGACTGTGTCCACTTACGTTCATCCCATTATTGCACTGTTTCACATTATGCATCAGTACACAGAAGCCCGAATCACAACCATTTTGCACCCTCTATTGTCTTGTGGTATTAGAAATGATTCTCTGAATAAAGCAATTTGTTAGCTAACAAGAAAGCCATGATATGCTTGAAACTTTTGGGCAATCTATGGCATGCTGTGGCAATTTATGTGAAACTTAATTCTGCTTATGCACGCTGAACATCAGTTCTGTGGGGAAAAATGGTATGTCTCCAGGTCGAGGTTCCAAATAGTCTGTATTGCTCTGTACAGTGTCACCTAGCATAAATCAGTCATATTCCCTCCTTAGTTGACCGCTGCCATGAAGCTCAAAGACTCAAATGGTTGCTCAGCTGCCACGTCTATAATAGGGACATTTAGCGTGTCCGGTAAACCTGTATACGCAAAGGTGTAGCGGATACCGGATAGCGTGTAGCGTTGTTTTTCGCAGTGAAGTGGCGCCAGCTATGGGGGATAAACGGAACAAGCAAACCCGCGTTATATGTCCTCCGAGATTCTGGAAGCCACTCGCTAAGCCTACAGCTTCGATAATTTCAATCTGGCTCTCAGAAACGGCGTTGAATCATCACGGATACTTTACTGTCGAAGCTGCATGATACAAAGCTAAGGCAAATACAACCGCCAGTTAGTTACTTAAGGGCTACAGAGCGCGCGACGACCACTTGAAAGATTCGAAGCGGAGGACGGTCAGTCGGCCATGTTTGCCAATGCGCTGTTTACGCCCGGTATTCCGCTCTACGCAAAGCGCTTGCGTATAGCGGTTTACCGGACACGCTAAATGTCCCTAATGTTCAGCCTTGTCAGCATACTTCTAGATATTATGCCTATTTGTCAAAGGAATGCTTCATGATACAGATGGTCGTTATGGTTGCGGTGAACTTGCTGTAAGTATTACAAGCCACAAGTGCGTGTCTCCACTTTCGTTCCATTTAACCTCGCATGCTTGGCCAAAAGCTAGGTGTCATCGTCAGCAGGTAATTTCTGGGCAGTTGTGTGAGGGTAAAGAAAACAGAAAACTGAATGTAGAAAATATTCTGCCTTTGTTAGCTGCAGTTGGAAAAGTTAGATGCATTTGATGATTTTCTTTTTTAATTCAGGAGCATGTTGATACCTCTGGTATCCAAGATAAAGCTTTGGACTTCGATGAAGACAAGCAGTTTCCACAATACATCCCCAAGAAAGGTGCATTTTACGAACATGATGACCGTATGGTTGGAAGTAAAGATGGACCTGAAATACTGAAAGAAAAAAGTGAAGATTACAAGTAAGTGCCTCATTGCCGTTACTAATTTTATTGTGGAGCATAACAACATTTCCGGCAAGCATAATGTGTGGCAGATTATGAACTCATCCGACATCACTGACTTACCCAGACACATTGCTGTAGGTCATAATTTTGTAGTGCAACACTTCAGAAAAAATAGGCTTAGAGAAAGAGCGACAATTCAAGGAGGGCACAGTTAAATTTGAGGGTGGTGTAGTTCTCTCTCTCGATGATGGTTCCGATGACCGCGGCGACACGTTGAAGGACGGAGTCTGGGGCAAGATGTCCTCACAGCAAAACACTCAGGTTTATTTACATTATTTACAAAACTTGGCCGGGGCGGCCAGTACTGTCACAGACATCAAAACACAACTTGGCTTGAACCACACCAAGTGGTTCATTCCGAGCCCTTAATGTTTGCACTTAAACGTGAACAAGCACTAAGCTTTCAACCCTCATCATAACTCATCAGAGGCAGCGCCAAGCTCGACCTCTGACCACCTTGCCGCGTCTGCGACCCAAGTTAGCCCTAAGCTCTCACCTCTCTGATTCTCTTTTCTCCGTTAAATACACTTGATCGCTTCTGCGACCGCCTCCTGGGACCAACCCATATGCAGCACTTTACCAATCACGTACATGTTCACCCTCTCCATGAGAGCCTACGGTGACGCCCTCGCGGTCCCACATTTCGACCCGCTTGCTGCACCGAGCTTCACCGAAAGATATCATCCACTAATCACGTGATCAGTTAGCAGAACTCTGCAGCAGGCCCACGTTGCCACTCTGTTTACACGGCGGCATGCAACCCAGCCGCACTTCAAGAGAACCATTTGACAGGTCTATTGTACCCAAAAGCACTTCCGCACATTTCCACGGTGGGGTCATTTCTTCCGAGGGGCAACTGCTTGACAACCTTTCAACCGAGCAGGAAGGTCAAAGGATTACTTTGACAGCGAGCTCCCGCTGTCTTTGGAAGCGACTCCCCCCCTGTTGTTGCTTTCTCGGATGCTCTTCCGAAATGTCCTACATGCCACCGTGAAGAGACCTGTCAACCGTCATGTCAACCCTATGCTGTGCAGCTATGTCCGTCACAGCAATTACTGACCACGTGCGTCGCGGGAGCAAAGCCGCCACTTCTGCTGCGTACAGAGTGCATACCACGACGTTTCTACAGGAAAAGCCATGCGCTAGGCCGCCGTCGCCTGCTCTTCTCCGTCGATCTGCCCGCCGAACATAACAGGCACCACACTTACAGCTGGTTTGTATTCAGCTCAAAGCGCATACTGTCGAAACCAGGACAGCAAATGAGGTGGTACGCTGTATCAAACTTGAGACAAGCTCGGCGGTTTCATTTCCGCATCATATAGTGAAACAGATGTCTGCCTAACGCTACTTTGACCACTGTTACAAATATGACAGGTCTCAAGCAGTTCCCATGTGGTTTTGTTCCTGCTTCTACCCAGAATCCTTACTCCAGGAAACTGTGGTTCACAATAGCATAGTCTACAATGCGCAGCAAGATGTGTGCTCATATATTTGTTTACATTGTTTGCATGTTTCCTCATTTGGTCAGTTACACACCATTCGGTCTGGCCAATGTAGCTTTCCCCACAGCTTAGCGCTACCTGGTAGACCAGCCCGGTGAACACTATGTGGAGGTGTCTTCATGCTTGATTTTGCACCATTTCGCAGCATTGCCCTGGGCAATGCTGCGAAATGGTGCAAAATTATGCATAATGCAAATGCAAATTATGCATGGTGCGAAATTATGCATAATTACGGGGGCATAGCGGGACAATTATTTCAGCGCGGAGATGACGGGGATGCCGTACCCGTTGGCCGCTTTCTTGAGATTGTGGCTCATTGTGTGTATATGCAGGACCACTTCTGGCCTTATTGGTGCATTCTGCTCCAAAGACTTCAAACCTCTCGTAGTTAATGGTTATGCTTTGAGAAAATTCCCTGCAGCAATATGCTGCACATTGTAACAAAGCGATGGTGCATTGGATATGTTGAGTGTTCAGTCCATATAAAGGTGAGTGTTTTCAGTGTTTCTAACACTTTAGGAGCTGCTTGTCTGCTGAAATGCTGAAAACAAGTTGCGTTTATATTTTATTGCGCCACAGAAGGGGATAGACGTACCCAGTTATAAGAATCACAGTATAACGATCTATCAATTATAACAACTATATTCAGTGCACTTCCTATTTTCCTATGCCACCTAATGAAACTGTGTCCAGGTATAGCAATGCATTTTTAAGCGTCCTACTGTTACAGTGAACACTTTGGGCGCAAACGTGATAAAAATATGGTGCATGCGAAGTGTAGAAAATCTACTCTGCTCTTCAAAGCACGAAAGTGGCACGCTGGCGCGCGGCTCGCCTCGATCACACAAAAGGTATGTGTTGTTACCTTGAAAATATTCATAATACAGAGTTAATTTAAGAAAGAACGCAAGTTTGTCTTTGAGGTCCGGTTATTTTTCCCATTGGGAAGGGTCTATTTCCCCTCGGCACACTCCTCGCTAAACAGACGGCAGGCGACGGCAAGGTGCTTATCACAAACAGATACATATCTGAACCCGGTGGCCTACCACCGTTACTATCCGGAGCTTTACTCAAATATATGCAGATTATGTCAAGAAAGGGTGGACCTACAACATATTGTTTGGGCTTGCTATCTGGTACCCACACTGAACAAAACTTACAAGACCAGAGAGCATTGGGAGACCGCGCTGCTCAGCTCTACACCGAAAGACCAAGTAGAGGCAATCCAGCAGGCCGTAGACACCGCTAGGGCCCAGGGGCTCGAGGCTGTCATCTAGGCATAGAGGCCTAGGTCTCACAAATCTGCTGCCTTAAAGAATAAAGTTTATTCCTCCTCCTCCTCCCTTTCGCCCATGAGAGCTTATCCCAGTCAACATCCAGTGGTAGACTGTTTGCATTACTCACGTCACAGGCTTAAGGCGCTCAAGGACGCAGCACAGCTATCTATACTTTGTTTGACTAGTTCCATGCAGCAGATCCCAAGGCTACAAGGCCATCAAGCACAGAATTCTTCTGAAGCAAGACGAAATGCAATTGTTCATACATGCACCTGTGAGCCGTTATTTCCAATAGTGGCTCCACTTCATCCTCTTCATCCTTTCAAGGGTGCAGCTACCACTGCAGCACCCGCCATTGGCAGGTGACAAGCTCCGGGGCGAGGCATTTAAAATACTATTCGCCCTTGGATTGGCCGAAGGGGCCCGTAGCTGCATAGAACTTGTGAAACAGACCATACGACGTACAAAAAAAAAAAAAAAACCTTATTTGGACATTAGCTTGATAATACAAGAGGCACATCACCATTTGTACTGTAAGGCGGTTTATTGCCGAAGCAGCGAAGCGACCGTCTCAGCCGAGCGTCGGACACCAAGAGCGCGAGCTCCTCTTCGTCGGTGAGCCGATGATGATAGAGCGTTCGTAGGGTTCACCAATCCTCTTCGCTACAACTGCCCCCCCCCCGGAGAAAAAGGAGCCATCCTGGCGACTCAAGGGGAGGAGAGGACGACCGGATCGTAATAAGGCTTAAGCCTCTGTACGTGCACGGTCTCGCGCCCCCGACGCCTCAAATCAGTAGACGGCGTCACCGGCTCGACAACGTAGTTGACAGGGCTGGTCTGCTGAACGACGCGGTATGGACCATGGTATTTGGTGACGAGTTTAGAGGAGAGACCAGGCGTGGTTGAAGGTATCCACAGCCACACTAGTGAGTCCGGCTGGTAGGTGCAGGGAGGACGGTCATCATCACGGCGGAACTTCTGGAGGCCTTGGTCTTCTGCCGTGAACGAACGGGCCAGCTGACGGCACTCCTCGGCGTACCTCGAGGCTTCGGACAGTGGTGTGCCCTCCGAAGGGTCAGGACGGTATGGGAGAATGGTGTCCAGCGTACAAGTAGGTTCACGGCCATACACAAGGAAGAATGGCGAAAATCCCGTTGTGGCCTGTGAGGCGGTGTTGTAGGCGTACGTGACGTACGGCAGAACTAGATCCCAGTTGGTGTGATCCGACGCGATGTACATGGATAGCATGTCGCCCAGAGTGCGGTTGAACCGTTCGGTTATGCCGTTGGTTTGCGGATGATAAGCTGTAGAAGTGCGGTGAACGGTACGGCATGCAGTGAGCAAGGCGCTAAGAACTTCTGAAAGAAATGCACGCCCTCTGTCGCTCAGAAGTTCCCGCGGCGCACCATGACGAAGTACGAAGTGATGTAGGAGAAAGTATGCAACGTCGCGGGCTGTGGCTGTCCGCAGTGCCGCGGTTTCGGCATAACGTGTGAGGTGGTCGACAGCCACAATAATCCATCGATTGCCAGCTGACGTGCAGGGAAGAGGGCCGTAGAGGTCTATGCCGACGCGGTCAAACGGTCTAGACGGACAAGGGATGGGCTGTAGAGGACCGGAAGGACGAGGAGCAGGAAGCTTGCGGCGCTGGCACGCTGTGCACGAGCGAATGTACTTTCTGACAAAGGCATACATGCCGCGCCAGTAAAAGCGTAATCGAAGCCTGGCGTAAGTTTTTAAGAGGCCAGCATGGGCACACTGCGGGTCCGAATGAAGAGCAGAGCATACATCTGTGCGCAGGTGACGGGGAACGACTAATAACCATTTACGGCCATCAGGAAGGTAATTGCGGCGATAGAGAACGCCGTCCCGCAATTCGAAGTGAGACGCTTGGCGGCGAATAGCGCGTGAAGGTGGATTTGTTGGAGCGTCCGAAAGACAGTCCATGATTGCTGCGATCCACGGATCCTTGCGCTGCTCCACGGCCATGTTGACTGGCACTGGTGAGGAAAATACCGGTTCGAGGACTGAGATGGAAGTCGTGTCAATTGGTGTAGGCGAACGAGAGAGGGCATCCGCGTCTGTGTGTTTACGACCAGAGCGGTAAATGACGCGTATGTCGAAGTCTTGTAATCGTAGAGCCCAACGAGCAAGGCGGCCAGATGGATCTTTCAATGTCGATAACCAACATAGGGCGTGGTGGTCGGTAACGACGTCGAAGGGACGGCCGTAGAGGTAGGGTCGAAATTTCCCAAGTGCCCATATAATAGCTAAACATTCCTTTTCAGTGACGGAGTAGTTGGATTCCGCTTTCGTTAGTGTACGGCTCGCATAGGCTACTACGTATTCATCATACCCATTTTTCCGCTGTGCAAGCACTGCGCCAAGTCCCACGCCACTGGCGTCGGTGTGAACTTCTGTTGGGGCCGTAGGGTCGAAATGACGCAGTACAGGAGGCGATGTGAGCAAACGCCGCAATGTTGTAAAGGCATCGTCGCAAGGTGCGGACCAAGTAGAAAGGCTTGTGTCACCTCGGAGTAGCTGAGTCAACGGAGCGATGATAGAAGCAAAATTTCGAATAAAACGGCGAAAGTAGGAACAGAGCCCGATAAAGCTTCGGAGCTCTTTCAGAGTCTTGGGTTTGGGAAACTCGGCGACGGCACGGAGTTTGGAAGCGTCGGGTAGTATGCCATCTTTCGACACCACGTGTCCGAGTATTGTAAGCTGCTTAGCTCCAAAGCGACATTTCTTCAAATTAAGCTGGAGGCCTGCGTCGGTAATGCACTGCAGGACTTGTTCGAGACGGTACAGATGAGTGGGAAAATCTGGAGAAAAAACGACGATGTCGTCAAGGTAACATAAGCATAACGTTAAATTCATACAGGCCGTCGGGCGTAACGAAAGCTGTCTTCTGGCGATCGGCGGGAGCCATGGGCACTTGCCAGTAGCCTGAGCGTAAGTCGAGTGAGGAAAAATATTCAGCGCCTTGTAAACAATCTAGAGCATCGTCGATCCGTGGTAGCGGGTAGACGTCCCTGCGCGTTATTTTATTAAGGCGGCGGTAGTCCACGCAAGATCGGATGGAACCATCTTTTTTCTTTACGAGGACTACTGGTGACGCCCATGGAATATTAGACGCTTGAACCACACCACGATCAATCATCTCGCTCACTTGGTCTTCAATAACACGGCGCTCTGCAAGGGATACACGATAAGGCCTCTGGCGCAGTGGTGCATGAGTGCCGGTGTCTATCTCGTGTTGTACAGTCGATGTGCGGCCTAGTGACGCTTGGTGACAATCGAACGTGGACTGGTATTTCTGTAGCAAGCTAAAGAGCTGTGAACGCTGCGTAGGGCTCAGGAGGGCGTCTACTGTGCTATCGAAGACGTCTTGCGTGGACTGGGAAGAAGGCGAGCTATAAGCCAACGTGCTTATATCAGAACAGGTATTTTCAAGTGGCGCGTCGAAGATGGTCACCGAGTCGGCATGCTGGAGACGCCCAAGGCACTCGCCACGACGTAAGGTGAGGGACGTGTCCATGGCGTTGGAGATGAACAGTTGAGTGCAACCACCGCTCACATTTAGGACAGCGAAGGGAAGTGAACATCGTCGGCGAACGAAAATGTGTGATGGTACAAACAGTGCAGTAGCATCGTGGACGTAATTGGAGCAGGCGGTCGCAATGACTGAAGAGTACGGAGGGATCGTGGTTTCTGCACTAAGGAGCAGTTTGTCGCCACATTCGTCAAGCTCGTATAAGCAGGTTTCGAGATGCGGAGATAATGCAACTTCAGCGCGAGAACAATCAATAATGGCTTGGTGATCGGAAAGGAAGTCCCACCCCAAGATGACGTCGTATGAGCAACATGAGAGAACGATGAACTCGACTGTGTACGTGTATCCTTCAATCACGATACGGGCAGTGCATGAAGCAACAGGGGTAATGCAGTGTGAACTTGCTGTCCGGAGTGACAGCGTAGATAAGGGCGTCGTTACTTTTCGAAGCTTGCGGCAAAGTTCTTCCGTGATTACTGAGACAGCAGCGCCTGTGTCCACTAATGCGAGTACGATTATTCCTTCCACAGATACTTCAATTACGTTCGTCGGAGGAGAGCGAGGTCTTGTGTTGTTCGACTGGAGCGCAGTTCTTGCCTCTTGAACTGCGGTGGCTAGTTTTCCGGATCCGAAGGGGCAGGACGGCGACGCATGGGCGAAAGCGAGCGGCGGCGGGGAGATGGTGAGCGACGATCACGGGAAGGGTGGTCGACGTCGCTTGTAGGACGCAAGTGTGTGTCATTTGGTGGCGAGTAGGGCGAAGTTGGGGAAGCGTAGGAACGAACAAACTGGTTATTACCGTGAAGGCCTAATCGACGGTAACAGAACCGTGCGACGTGCCCAGGGATGCCGCAGAAGTAGCACACAGGGCGATTGTCGGGCGTACGCCAGGAACCCGTGGTAGCTGCTGGTCTGGTGGTGTACACAGGTGGTATCGTACGTGGTGGTGCAGAAAACGGTGGAGGTGAAAAGGTCGATGGAGATGGCCGAGCTGCAACCTCGGCATAGCTTAGGGGTGAAGGCGCAGGTGGTGGCGCTGCGATGGGAGACTGTATAGCTTCAGAAACCTGGTCCTGGAGCATCTGGCGGAATGTAGGAGTCAAGGATGATGTGGGCGGAGCCAAAGAAGGCGCGGCCCTTGGAACAGCCGCGAGCAGGGACAACTGACGAGCAACTTCAGCACGTATGAATTCTTTGATTTCGCCAAGATGATCGCCGTTAGTTGCTGCAGCTAAACTTGCAACGGATGTATCGTGCACAGGACGTCGCGTGAGGAGACGTTGCCTCCGAAGTTCGTCATAACTCTGACAAAGTTTCGGCGACTTCGACAACCGTCCGCGGGCTTTTTGAGAGGAGCATTTGAAAGGCGTCATCTTCAATACCCTTCATGACGTGGCGGATCTTGTCAGACTCTGCCATAGACGGATCAATGCGCTTGCAAAGGTCCACGATATCTTCAATATAATTCGTGAAGCTTTCGCCAGGTTGCTGCGAACGGCTGCGCAAGCGCTCTTCGGCACGGAGCTTCCGCACGGCAGGGCGACCGAAGACTTGCGTAATGCGCGCCTTGAAATCTGACCAGGTGCGAAGCTCAGATTCGTGGTTGTTATACCACACGCTAGCGACACCCGTGAGGTAGAAGTTCACGTAGCTGAGCTTCTGAGGATCGTCCCACTTATTGTGCGCACTCACCCGCTCGTACAATGAGAGCCAATCTTCCACGTCGTATTCGTCGGAGCCACTGAAGATGGGAGGATCGCGCTGACGCATGGGGCCAGGGCAAATCAATGTTTGCGATGCCAGGGGTGGTGGTTGGGTGGCGTCGTCAGGCATGATGGCTGGCAGCCTCCGAGTACGCAGTTCCAGGTTTGGGGAAAAACCCAGCACAAGCTCCACCAAATATGTAAGGCGGTTTATTGCCGAAGCAGCGAAGCGACCGTCTCAGCCGAGCGTCGGACACCAAGAGCGCGAGCTCCTCTTCGTCGGTGAGCCGATGATGATAGAGCGTTCGTAGGGTTCACCAATCCTCTTCGCTACAGTACTTAGTTCGGAACAGATATACGATGGAGACAAGCCGCTGGCAAGCTCGAAGCGATCCCACGTGAACACACTTCGAAGATGATCCACCACTTCTTTTATGGCAGCAATGTTCCGGTTGTTCCACTGACTCCGCGTCTAACGAATCAGAACGCCGTGAATGTGGTTTTGGTTTCATACTCGATGCTTACATGCACTGAACTTTTGGGCTTGTTGCGTCGTGAAAAAAAAAAGTGCTTATATGCGAGTGAACAAAGCTAATTCTGTCAAAAAGTAAGGAAAAAGCCACAAACGTTAAATACACCACTTCCGCCATTGGCGCTGAAGTAATCGTAGCTGTCAATCTTTCACCTTTCGAACACCGCGCTCTCTGGTAGAAGCAACACAGCTCTTAGCGTGCTCTAGCCTGGTACAGCTGATGTGCAGGAAACAAAAAGAGAAAGAAAACAGAGAAAGAAAACAGAGAAAGAAACAAGCTATACAGAGGGTAGCATTTTCTTGCATCGACTATGCACTCTTCCGGAAGCGTCAGATATGATTAGTTTTAAAGGCAGTTTGGTCCACTTGTAAGCACACAGCAGGCGCCACTTACGAAAACGCTCAAGTTTTCACCAGAGTTGTTAGCGCTTTGTGATGGCAGAAAGTGAAAAAAAAAAACGACTTCGTCATTAATTTTTGCATGTTTTCGAGAGCAAGTCCATGTGCAACAGATTACTGGTGTAACAACCACTTTTTGCAGTGCTTTTAAGTTCATTATAAATGGGTTTGACGGTAGTAGAATTTGTTGATAACATATTAATTAGTGTCACACATTGTTTAAACTGAAAGGAACTGAAAGTACCTATGACCACAGGAAAGTGCCCTACGTACGCTTCCTTACGGCTTTGTGTATTTGCATTTTGTGCATTTGGAAAACCTTGCCATAGACTCCTTGTAGCTTTGTGCTACTAGTGTTATACCACCTTGTGGGTTTCCCGAGAACTCGTTTGCCATACTCATGCCCATGTGCTTCAAGTTGTCGATGGATTCGCCCTCACGCTGTGTGTCACTATCCTCCTGGTTAGCTCAATTTGCAAAGTGAGTGCCCCGTACTGGCATTGGTCCCGGGTTCGAACCCCGAACCAGAACATATTTTTCGGCAGCTAAGAGGCTTTTGTTTCTGAGCTTGTGTATAGACTTCCTCATACTTTGTGCTACACACAGGTAGATGCTGATTTTCCCTTTCATAACATTACTCCACCTTTCGGGTTCCGCAGAATTCATTTGCCATATATGAGTGTATAAACATACATGTTTATGAGGGGCATGACAGTGATGGCAAAAACCACACACATGTGTTCATATAATTGCTATCACAATAAATATCTGAAATTCGAAGACTAAAGGTGGGGAGCAGTCATTACCCTAGCAAAAACTCTAATAGAGATTTGTATTAGTCTAATAAGTTTTTCTATTAGTCTTATTAGTATTGTATTAGTCTTATAGGAATCTTTACTTGTTTTATAGGTGTTGGTATTAGTCTAATACATCGTTCTATTAGCCTTGCTAGTTTATATCAATATGCTCTATAAGACTTTTCAAAATTTGTCTAGTGGGTCTTTTCTCAAGCAAGGTAGCTAGGGCTTTATATAACCATTCAAACACAAAATTTACAACTCAATAATCCTTTAAATAGCTTTATTAGTTTGTATTAGTTTACACAGTAAAAAATTTACACCCTTAAGGGTGTAAATGAGGAACCTAGAGATGTATGATTTCTTGGCAATTTGGCAGTGAATATTTGGTGGATTTAAATTAACAGGTATGTGTGATGCACAGCTACCAGTTAGCCTACCCTTGATTGGCAGATGTCCTGTGTATCCTTATTTTGTAATTACGCATAACAGTAATTTCACCACTGGCACTACATAGCAGGTCAGGAATCTGGAGTACATATACGGGACTGTCTGTGTACAGATGTGAAATGACGCGAATGTTCTCTGTTCTATATATTGGTTTGAAATGGTCGAGTGTGTATTTGCATGTGTGATGTTCCCGCGGTGTCTTGTTAGTGTGTAATGTGTGATCATAAATGCAGCTAAAATCAAATGTTGTGTCACTCACAGTGCGATTGCAAAGCACATGCATCCTCCATTTTTGCTCTACATACAAAAAGGGTGTCGCCCATGAGCTTACTCCATGCCCATGGGATAGGTCATTTACACCCTTAAGGGAGTTAAAATTTTATAGTGTGTATTAAGCCTCATATGTCTAGGTTCTTAAAACAATCGTATTATGTTTTCCTATAAGTCTTGTACAAGCTATTAGTCTAATACTAATAAATTCTATTGGTGACAATAACCTCATAGGCTATTAGTTTCTCTATTAGAATTTTTGCTAGGGTACGCAGTAAATGCGGAAGTATGCGTTCCAGTAGCGGCCTTTACCATGGCGGCCCTACTGTTTGAAAGAAAGCAGTCGACAGCTGAGCTGGTGGATAACCTTTGTGCACTGCGTGGTGCACCGCCCATAGAGTCACCACTGATGGTCACCAAGCGGGTGCCGTCGACAGTGCTCTCAGGACTCCGAGCGTACGGCAGTGTTTTTCGGCACTGCACGGCAACGGCATGGTTGATGTTCGTGGCTGCGATTTCCTCTTTGTTCATGTGCCAGATATGTACTTTTACAGTGACAGCTGCTGGAAAGGCACGGGCCTCTGTGAAAGTGGGCGTGTGCATGTCGTTAACAGAATTTGGGACAACCCAGTCCTTATAATGTGCATGAATGGACTTGCGACACCATCGCATGGCACGCACAAGCTTAAGCACGAACAAGGCATTCGATAAATTTGCTGAAACACGCAGTCCACGTTTGCTTTATGCAAAACATTAAAAAGGAAAATCTTATCAGAGTATGTCAGTTGAACGTGATCAATGCCCAGGTGAAAATATTGCAACTGGAAACAACTGGGACCAGTTCAAGTGGTTTATGGTCAAATTCCCAGTGGGGACCCGTTGCAATGGGTCCCAGATGGGACCCACTGGCAACTGGTCCCCACTGGGAATTCGACCATAAA
Organism: Hyalomma asiaticum; assembly: GCA_013339685.2. Lineage (NCBI taxonomy): Eukaryota > Metazoa > Arthropoda > Arachnida > Ixodida > Ixodidae > Hyalomma > Hyalomma asiaticum. The sequence goes on from CM023481.1 coordinate 312,716,842, forward strand.
CCACTTGGACTGGTCCCAACTGGTCCCCATTGCTACTGGTCCCCACTGGGAATTTGACCATAAACCACTTGAACTGGTCCCAACTGGTCCCCATTGCTACTGGTTCCAATTGGCCCCGCTGCTACTCACCTAGCCTATGCGAGGCCAGTAGCAGCGGCGTGAAACTTTTGCCCCTGTTACATATGCGTAACAGAGATTGTGAACTATACTCGGCTGGAACCATACATAAGATCGCTCGTTGCCATCGCATATGTGACCGATCTGATAACTGCTGGCCGTGAAATCTGTAGATCAAGTCGATCATACAGCAGAAGAGCTCGGTGCTGAAACGAGACATTTATTAGAAATATTGCAGCTTGTGGTCTGGCTGCGAATCTTCTTGAATGCTTTCTTGGAGACGCGGCAAACCCTTGGATGTTTCATGGGCCGTGAACGTATTTTATCACCTGAAAGCAATCATATTTCCGCGCTGTTAGCAAAGTTAAAAGAAAATCACTGCTATTGTAAAGAAGAAGCGCGCTGTGCACAGCCCCGCACCAGTGAATCGTAAGTGGGGCTTGGGCTGGATGTTGTTACGATCTCGGCCGCGAGGCCTACGCTGTGTCGTCTTACGTTAGCGCCATACGATGCGTCCACGACTACGTCGGACTTCTTTATTATAATTGGTGGAATCGTAACAACATCCAGCCCAAGCCCAACTTGCGATTCACTGGCGCGGGGCTGTGCACAGCGCGTTTCTTCGTTACACTATCAACATGCAACCCTACCAAAAAGGCCAAACATCAAACAGCCGCTGGCTGATACTAAGAGTTCAACTCAATGCAGTAACTTCGAAGCACTTTTCAATGTAAAAATTCATACATGGAGGCATCTCTCACCTTCAAATGCTAGCATCGGCACCAAGGAAAGCAGCGCCAAGTCGTTTGCACACAATCGATCCACAAGCGTGTTCTCATGGGCGAAAACAGTTGTCATGCGCTCGTCCGAAGTGTCATCTTTTCCACACGTGCCACGTCCAACAATAACTGAGCACAAATTAAGTACACAAGCAACGAACATCCACACGTTCCTCGGCGCAAAACATCACATGTGCCTCAGCACAGCGGCCCGCACCGCACCTATGCCTCGCCGTGGCTCATCCACATGTGCTCTACGAAACTTGCGCACAGGCGCTTCTGAATTTTCTGTTATGCAGCTTCTTGTTGTCAATAAATATTGCGGTATTTGCGGAAATTAGTTTTATTTTTTTAATATCTTTCGCGCATGCATTTCTTAATTGTTTACTCTATTTTCTTCGAACAAATGAGATACGAAACTAATAATGACCGTCAAGGCAACTGGTTCCAGTAGAACTGGTTATGGTTCCTGTTGGTGTCCAGATGGGCGCAGCGGAAACCAGTTGGCCCTCACTTCGTTTCTAACTGGTACCATTTGGCCGGCAACTGGGACCACTTGGAGTTGTCCCCAGTTGAAGTGGTCCCAACTGGGGCCAGCTGCTCCCCAGTTCACCTGTAACTGGGACCACTTGCTTCCCATTTAGCTTCCAAATGGGACCAGTTGGCTTTGAACTGGGACCAGTTGATTCCAGTTACTTCCTGTTGAAACCAGTTAGATTCCCAGCTGCACATTTTCACCTGGGTGAGGTCTGACATATCTGCGACGCTGAAGTGAACACCAAATTGTTCAAACGTTGACACATACTTATATGAGAGACCAATAACATATCTCATAAAATCATGTTGACAATATCGGATTGAACTCTTACCACTGTATCAACCTTCTTTTCTTCTAAATACATACCTCTTACCGGACGGTATCGCAAAGAGCTGTACCTTTGCTAGATTTGTACCGGCTGCAGAAGGGGCAGTAGTCACCAATGCTTACAAAATTGATGTCACTTATTCAATAAAACATACTTTACAGCCCCTCCCACACGCAAGAGGGGCTACATGTGTGTGCCATTCGCATGCTTCCCACCAGCGTGCCGACATCCCTGGAGCAAAGATGGCAACGGAACGCGAATTTAAACAAACACGCCACGCATGTGCTCCCCTGTGACGCCCGTAGACCAATAGCAACGCGACGTCCGTGTCGGAAAGGGCAGAGGAGAAAGGAAAGAGAGAGAGCGGCATTCTTCAAAGTATGGCACTACTTTACAAAGTTTCAGGGGCCTTAGCCATACCTGGCATTTGTTCCAGGAAACCCATCTCACTACCCTGTGACTGGCGCATCATAACCCTTGCGGCTTTTGCCCCAATCAACCGCACATAACTATTTCATAGTTGGAGAGGAACTGCTGCGTTTGCATTCATCCACAACAGAGAGTAACAATGTCGGCACTCGTGCAGCCAGTCACAAACCTCTTTTCTATTTTATTATTGTCATTGCACTTGATCATTCTCTAGAGTTCTGTGTCTGCACGGACCGCCGCTTTTTTTTTTTCGCTTCCTTGCTGTATACTGCTGCTTCAATGCAAAAATTGAAATAAGAACTTTCCAACTAATTGTATGCACTCATATTTTACCAACTTGTTTGGGGACACACATCATTCATTACTATTCAAACTAAAGTGTAAGAAAACACATGTATGTCTACATGCTTTAAAGCAGTTGCATGGGTTGGTAGATGCAAGATGCTGTCTGTAGTCGGTAGGTAGTTGCAAGGCATAGTACATTTAGCTTGACTTAGGCTTGTATGACCACATGGAATGCTTCACATTTCCTTTTAATGTCCGTACAGTAAACCAATTGTAGCTAACTGAGACATAGATTGCAAGCAACAAGAGATTGTTGTGGCGGTTGAGTGGGTTTCTACTGGAAAAGCTTGTGCACCGCTAGCTCCCAGAACATAATATAGACGATACTGCTGAGAATGCAGTGGTTGTAGCATTATAGTTTGTCCTTTGCACATCATGAATGCCCTTGAAGGTTTTTATCATTTCACTGCCTAATCAAGTGCTACCATATTTTTCAAGTTACTGTGTTCTTTTTCTGTGGCAGGGGATTGCACTGGCAGAAGAGGCTTGGGCATAATGAAGGTGTTTGGCGCCATGACATGTACCGTGAGGAGGAGCAGGGTCCTAAAACAACTGCAGAGCTAGTGAGCATATATGGCTATGACATTCGTACAGAAACATCGCCTCCCAGAGCTCGAAGACAGCGACATTGTGCCCACGGCCACAGCAGATATCAGCACAACTGGGGAGATGAGGAGGCCCACACCCCTTGGTCAGGGTCAGGACATGGTGGAGCACATGGTGGTCACAGTACCAGAGGTGGAAGCCACATTGAAAACCATCCATTCCATGACGAGGACTTCCCTGATCTTAACTTGAAGCCACCGAATTCTGAGAACCTTGTTACTGTGCAACAGGACAGGGCACCAAAAAGCAGCAGTCAGGAGGAATGGGACCACACAATCAAAGGTTCCAGAATGACCAACTGGGGTTGTGGCGAGCATTCCAGTAGAATACAAGATGCACTGTCAAGACAACAGGACGACGATGTCAAGGCGAATGCATCTTCAGCACATGGTATTAGTAGGCCTGCAGTAGAAACATTCGTAAAGCCAAATGAAGCACCCCACAATTTGCCTTCCGCTGGTAGAGGCCCAGCTCTGTGCCAGCTGCTGACCGAGCATGAACGAAGCAAAAAGGACTTTGAGGCACTCGAGAAGCCTGCCTCAAAAGGGGAGCTTGAAGACGGTAAGGTACTCTTTTTATTTGTACAAAGCATGTGGGATGTCAATTTTGTGCACCCAAGTTCTGCCTGCCAAGTTGTGCATTGCAACATATTCCTTGTGTTATGCCAGGGTCAATCTAGAAAAAATTGAAACCATCCATAATGTTTGCCATTTCAGTTCTGGCAATGGCACAGATGAGGCCAGTTTGGTCTGCGCTAATTGTTACACACACTGATGCTACTGCTGTGCCACTTGTGCCAAACTGCCCTGAAACACTGAGGCTGTTACATCCTGCTACATCTCCCCTCCACCCCAAAATTTAGCGAATATGCTACAACACTGCGACCAAAAGATGCATCGGCTTTCAGAGACGAAACTACAGCTACTCGATATCCCCCTATTGACAGCACGTCACCATACTTCAATAACACATGATATTGTCGCAATGCAGAATAAACTGGCACGGGACTACAATGCGAAAAGGCAGAACTAGATCTGTATTCCACAGAGAATACTACAGAGACTACTGGAGCAGCCGTAGCAACTTCGTCTTCATCCAAATGCCGGTGGGCGCAGCTCGTGCTTCTCAGTTGGTGGCCTGCGAATGCCTTCTTGCATAGTGTAGTCGTAACATAGCTTCCCTTTCCAGAAAGCATCGTCCCGATGCTTTGTCGTCTCAGCAACAGAACTTGTGTACGCTGGTGTACAGTGGATGTCATTCAGATAGATAGGGCTTCATCCGGACCACGTGAACAACCTCTGGTACATGCCGCTGACGCCTTGTGGAATGTGAACTCTCGGGGACGACTTCGTAATTAACATTGCTAAGACGTTGGAGAACTTTATAAGGGCCAAAGTACCGCCTCAGCAGCTTCTCGGAGAGGCCTCGGCGGCGAATTGGCGTCCAAACCCAAACTCTATCTCCTGGTTCATACGAGACTAGTCGGTGATGAAGACTGTAACGTCTCGAATCGGACTCCTGCTGCCGATAAATACGTGCGCGCCAGCTGTCGGGCTTCTTCAGCACGCTGAGTAATGTAAACAGCATCCATTTCGCCGCTATCGCATTCATGTGGTAGCATTGCATCTAGCATGGTGGTGACTTCGCGGCCATGCAAAAGACGGAATGGCCTCATTCGTGTGGTCTCTTGCTGGGCCGTATTATGCGCGAAGGTGACATACGGCAAGACCTCGTCCCAGTTCTTATGCTCCACATCGACATACATGCAAAGCATATCGGCGAGTGTCTTATTCAGGCGCTCTGTCAGACCGTTCGTCTGGGGATGATACGCCGTCGCTCGGCGATGAGAAGTGCCACTGAGTCTTAATACTGTGTTCAATAACTCGGCCGTAAATGCTGTTCCCCTGTCGGTTATTATTACTTTTGGAGCGCCGTGCCTCAGTACAATGTTCTCTATAAAGAATCTGGCAGCTTCACTTGCTGTGCCCCGCTCCAGAGCTTTGGTTTCGGCGTAGCGAGTGAGAGAGTCTGTTGCAACTATAATCCACTTGCAACCCGAAGCAGAAGTTGGAAACGGGCCTAGGAGGTCCATGCCGACTTGAGCAAATGGAGCTACGGGTACTTCAACAGGTTGAAGGAACCCTGCTGGTTTGGCTGCTGGCATTTTCCACCGCTGGCATTCAAGGCATGTGCGGACGTACTGTTGAACGTTCGTTGCGAGTCTCGGCCAGTAATACTTCTGTCTCACTCTACATAGCGTTTGGGTATAGCCTAAGTCACCGGACGTTGGTTCATCATGAGATGCCTGTAATATTTCCCGTCGGAGAGGCGTTGGGATGACCAGTAAGTAAGTGCTGCCGTTAGGAGAAAAGTTCACCTTGTACAGGACATCGTTACGCACGCGGAATGACGAGAGTCCTCTTGCAAATATCTTTGGAACGGTGGAAGTGCGACATTCCAAAAAGCTAATAACTGGCTCCCATTCCGGGTCGTCATGTTGCTGTTGGGCAATTGTAGTCGTGTCCACAACTCCAATAAACGCGGCATCGTCTTCGTCCTCTGAATTTGTGGGTTCGAGGGGGGCGCATGAAAGACAATCGGCATCCGTATGCCACTTACCCGATTTGTAGACTATAGGCATGTCCGAATTCTTGGAGCTTAATGCTCCAGCGTGCCAGTCAGTGGCGCCTCGATGGGGGGTGTTTCGGGGGTTGTAACCCCCCCCCCTGAGGCCGACCTAACCCCCTCCCACTCCGTAACTGCTCCTATGTCCTAGAAGAATGTGGCGCTAATGTCTCTGCAAAACGCCGAAAAAATAATAAAAATAATCATCATCATTGATGTTACTATTATTTGGCATTTTGTTTACTTTTTTTACACACGCAACAACCGTGTAATCGCATGACCAGCCCTTCGTGAAAAATTGAACCCCCCCCCCTGGCAGAGATCCTGGGTGCGCTACTTGTGCCAGTCGTCCTGATGGATCTTTTAAGTTCGTCAGCCAACAAAGCGAGTGATAGTCACTGACAACATTAAAAGAGCAGCCGTACAGATAAGGGCAAAATTTAATAACCGCCCAAACCACCGCAAGACACTCTTTTTCCGTCGTAGAATAATTCTCTTCCGTACGGGAAAGGGTTCTGCTTGCGTAAGCAATGACGCGTTCGGCACCGTCTTGCCACTGCACCAGTACAGCTCCCAAGCCGACATTGCTGGCATCGGTGTGGAGTGCTGTCGGGGCGTGTTCGTCAAAGTGTCCAAGGACAGGCGGCTTTTGAAGGCGATCCCGTAGCTCGTTGAACGCTCTTTGCTGTTCTTCACCCCAGACGAATGTGACGTCTTCTCTGGTGAGGCGTGTCAATGGCGACGCAAGGTGTGAAAAATTTTGAATGAAGCCTCGGTAATAGGTGCACAGACCTAAAAACCGTCTGACTGCCTTTTTGTTCGATGGAGCTGGAAATTTGCAACGGCAGCTATTTTTCCGGGGTCAGGCCGCACACCTTCGTTGCTGATGACATGGCCTAGAAAAAGAAGCTCTTCAAAACCAAAATGGCACTTCTCAGGCTTTAGCGTGAGACCAGCATATCGTATGGCTTGAAAGACCGCTCGTAATCGCCTCAAGTGCTCGTCAAATGTCGCAGAAAATACAATCACGTCGTCCAAATATACTAAACACGTTTTGCTTGAGGCCTGACAATACGGTGTCCTTTAACCGCTGAAAAGTTGCAGGTGCGGAGCACAAGCTGAAAGGAAGCACCTTAAATTCATAGAGACCGTCAGGCGTTACAAATGCTGTCTTCTCTTGATCCCTCTCGTCAAATTCTATTTGCCAATATCCGCTCCTTAAATCCATGGACGAAAAATAGCGTGCATGCCGAAGTCGGTCCAAGGAATCGTCTATACGTGGGAGCGGGTAAGCGTCTTTTTTTGTGATTTGATTGAGCTTCCGATAGTCCACGCAAAAACGTAAGCTGCCATCTTTTTTCTTCACTAATACAACCAGCGATGCCCACGGACTCTTCGACGGCTGAATAACGTCATCTTGTAGCATCTACTGTACTTGATTTTCTATGGCCTCACGTTCCCGCGGGGCCACACGGTACGAGTTTTGTCAAATTGGCCTGGCTGTTTCTTCTGTGATAATACGATGTTTGGTCAGCGTCGTTTGGCCGACCCTAGACGATGACGAGAAACAGTCCTGGAACTGATGCATGAGCTCCAAGAGGCATTCCTTCTGTGCAGGCAGCAAATTAGGGCCAACATCGATGGATAGGGGTGTCGGCGGCTGGTCGGTTGTGCCATCTTCTTCCACAGTCATGCAGTTTCTCACCTGATTGAACTCTTCTACATCAGCAACAGTCACACCTCTCGTGAAGTGTCGGCGCTGAGGGCTAAAGTTTGTTAGCAGAACTTGCGTGCGTCCGCGGTCTATGTTAACGATGCCCCTTGCAACAGAGACGCTGTGGCTGAAGAGCAATGCTGGAATACTTTCGGCGATGCTGTCGGAATTGTTTTGTGTGTCGCATGTGACGGACACAAGAATGCTTGATCTCGGTGGGATGGTTACGCCGTCATCAGAAATGCGTAAAGGCTGACACCACTGGTCCGCACAGGGTTCGGCTGCATCTGGGCCCATCCAAAACGTGACAGATCTGTTGCGAATGCTTATAACAGCGCTGTATTCACGTAAAAACTCCATTCCCAAGATTAAGTCTTTACAGCACTCCGGCAGAATGACAAAATTTGCAACGAAAGCCGAGCTACCAATTGTAATTCGAGCTGTGCACTTGCTTGTGGGCGGCATCATCTGACCCCCAGCAGTTCTGATGTGAGGCCCCGTCCAGGTAGTCTTCACTTTCTTTAGGCAGTCGGCGAGCTTCTAGCTGATTATGGAGAAATCCGCTCCAGTATCTACAAGCGCCGTCACTGGGTGTCCGTCGATGTAAACAGTTATTTCAGCGGTTACGATTTCCTCTGTCGTCGGCAAAGTCGTATCATTCGGTCATCCTGTCGGTGTCGGGGGAGTTGTGGCATCTCGACGGGCAGCAACCTTCCCCCCAAAGGTCGCTGCTGTTAGTTTCCCCGGCGAGGGCTCGGGGATCGGCTTCGGGCTGTATCGGCGTAAGGACAACGGTTCAGTGAAGAACTGGGAGCAGGTGACGAAGCGCAGGGTCGGCGATAAGGTACAGCAAACGGCTGTGCTGGCGCAGGGACGCCGGCATCACGTCGAGTCTCGAAACGAGCACGAGGGTAGGCGGTTGTAAAGGAGTATCCAGGGTCGTAATAGGGGCAATAACGATACACGTGCCCTACTTCACCGCAATGGTAGCAAATGGGACGGCGGTCGACGGTCCGCCAAAACTCTGTCTTACGAACGGGTGGTCAACTGATGGGCGTCCTCTGAGACCAAGTTGAAGTAGCCGCCGGAAGGTAGTGAGGTGACGTTTCCACGGGTGCACTCGCCTGCTGGGTCGGCCGTGACACGTCATAAGGCGGAGTGAACATCTCATTGCAAGGACGGGCGACGGGTGATGAGCTCCGCAGCATTGTAGGTTGATGATGGACGGCCGAAGCGTAGTTTATAGACCGCAGGTCTTGTAATGGTTCAGGCAACAAAAATGCTTGCCTTATTTCTTGGCGCACCACTTCAGCAACTGAAGCCACAGGTTCTTGCGGAGTCGCAAGGTTTCGAAGCTCCTCGCGAATGATCTCGCGGATGAGCTCTCGCAGGGAACACTCGCTGTTGGCAGTTACGGCAGAGACGCCGATGGACGCGTTGTGTAGTATGTCATACTGGTGGCACCGTTGCCGAAGTGTTCGTTCAATCGTTGCAGCCTCCTTTATAAATTCCGCGACAGTTGTTGGCGGGTAGCGAAGGAGACCTGCGAACAGTTGCTCCTTTACGCCTCGCATCAAATGTCGGACTTTCTTGGTTTCGGGCATCTCTCGGGTCCACTTGGCGAAAAAGGCGGGTCATATCCTCCACATACATGGCAACGCTCTCATTCGGTTTCTGGATACACGACTCGATGAGCTGCTGAGCCAAATCGCGACGGTCGCTGTTAGCAAACACATCCAACAGCTGTTGCCTAAATTCGCTCCAGGCAGATAGTGTGCCTTCCCGGTTCTTGTACCAGGTGCGAGCGCTGTCGGCCAGGGTGAAATAGACGTGTGATAGTTTCTGGTCTGGATTCCAACAATTCGCCCAGGCGACTCTCTCGTACTGATCGAGCCAATCCTCAATGTCCTCATGAATTTCACCGTGGAAGGCCTCGGGAATTCGCGGGTGCTCAAGAGTCACCTGTGAGGCGCCTTCGGTGGCCATTTCTCTAGACGGAGGAGGGCTCCTTGATGGGGGGAGTTCCAAGGAAACAGTTCAGGGCTTAGGCCTCGTTGTCGGCGGCTGTATAGACCAGAGCACGCCTATCTCGCACCCAGGCGCCCGCATACCTTCGAAAGCAAACTGGTTTTGAGGGTACACGAGCAGAAGACGGAGCTGAGCTGCCACGGCGGACAGCGCGTATGCAGGCGCGTGTATACCTCCGGCAAGTAAACACGGCAAACATCAGTTCTCAGGTTCGGAAAAAGTACCCGATTTGGCTACTTCTGCATACGTGATGGTGTCTGGCTGGTACTGTGTCATTTACGGATGCCAAACAACCAGAGCTAGAGCAAGAGATGGTTAAGTTGTCTGCGACGAGCACAACACACCACCGGAACCCTGCCAATGCGCTCTTTTCAGGCGATTCCAGCCATAACGAACAACGCCGAGATTTGCCGCCTGTGGTTCAATGCAGTGAACGGGGAAAACTACGAGCCCGGGAGGCCGGGGAAAGTGCACGAGCAGATGGATATGCTAACGTTGTTATTCTACCGCGACGCTCATCTATTTCGTTTTACGAACGTAATCTATGTAACACGCAGGGCCGCTCCGAGCAATTTCCGAACCACAGGCGAGCACTGAAATACGTTCGGTGTGTCCAAGAAAAGAGGCTTGAATACCACCAAAGGGACTAATCTTTTCATTTTTTTTTCTGACCCCGCGGAGATTAACAGCGCTGTGTCGCGGCCAGCAATACTCACAGCTGGCGCACTGCATGATCAGTCGTAGGAAACTGGCTAGTTTCATACAGGTCAGCATCATGTGCTACAATGAATACCAAAAAATAAACTTCCTGTTCATCATGGAGAATGTAGACACGTTTGTATTAACGACGATCGTGTGTTGACACAGGTGCACTTTCAAAGCTTCTGTCATTATGAGACGGTGTAGCAGATATCGTCCGCCACGAGTTCATATGTTCCTCTTGTTGAACTCTTCACATTTCGTGCGTGTGTTACGCAGGGAAGAGTATAAAGTGGTATCTGTCCGCTGCGTAGCAATAATGCGGTTGTTTTTAAGCGTCGGTTTGTTTTTGCAGCCACTTTTTAAATAAAAAAATTGTGAAGTAGCAGTTGTGGTTGCTAACACAACTGCTACAACTGCTAATCAAGTTGTGGTTCTGGACGACGCAGCACTGTTGAGGACGATCATTGCGCTCTGTCACAGCGCGCTGCAATTCTGCGGACCCTTTAGCGAACGAGCGCTGACATATTGGGATGGAAACAATATCTGAGTACTACGGTGTGTGGTCTGTAGCCGCTTGCCGACACTTGAACGCATGCATATGCCATGAAAATAACCGTTTCGCCGTCCCATGTGTTACTGCGCTCCACACGAAGCCAGGCCGTTCTAAAGTGGTCTTTGCACCCTTTCCGCACTACCTTCGGTGTCGGCACACCTCGGGAATTTTTTTGCTATTCCCTTTCCGATGTTTCCTTTCCAAATAAAACTTGTTTAGCATAAACAGCGTTGACGCCAATACTTGCAAGTCGTTCCTCTGAGGATCACGCGTGCGCAGGCCAAGTCGCCCAATATAGTTACCGCTCAGAGAGAAGCAGGCAGTCCGTGCAAACCTCAGGACTTTCATCTCACCTGCACCTGTAGCGCTTGCCATGTTATGTTTTGACAGCACATGTAGCGTAATGTTGCCGCTGCACTTCTAAAATTTTCACATTCCGGTTTAGCAATTTCCTCCCGATCTGAGGTGGGCTTAGATGGTTGCTTAGTTTAATTGGGGGAGGGAAATACATCTTCACTAACATACAACAGGAGGTGCTGTACAACAGGTGCGACAGATCATCCAGCGGGGATGAAAACCTCACAGCAAGCGGCGCCAGCTCACGTTCCGCGCGCGAACAGTCCAGCAAAGACGTTCAATAAAACTTTTTTTTCTCTCTCTCTCACCCTGTTGCTTCATAATAAAATTTATCCACTCATGCTTTCAGCGCAACAGCACAGGGGGACACACCTAGCATCTTTGAAACGCGCGTGCTAAACTACAATCGCATTAGAACTGTGTGGCAACAACCTGGAGGAGCCTGCGTGTGGCAGCTCAGCGCGTTGTTTCGCCGCGCGTGCAATAGATGGCGCGACGCACAGTCCAAATATGGCGGCACGCGTCGAACTCGCTGTGTTCTGGTCTATAGGTGGACAGGGGTATCCACAGCAGGAACTTCCTGCGCGTTCGGATTAGAAGTGTCGCTCCGCAAAGGAGTCCCGAGCATCAGGGGTTGAAGCCCAGCACCTCCACCAGTGCCGCTACGCAGAATAAACTTGCATGGGACCACAATGCGAAAAGGCAGAACTAGATCTGTATTCCACAGAGAATACTACAGAGACTACTGGAGCAGCCACAGCAACTTCGTCTTCATCCAAATGCCGGTGGGCGCAGCTCGTGCTTCTCAGTTGGTGGTCTGCGAATGCCTTCTTGCATAGTGTAGTCATAACAATATTTAGTAAAAGCTCATTAATTGGACTCTTGTTAATTCAGATAATTTTGACTTAGTCTTGGCAACCATATGCATTATTTATTGGCACGAAATGCTAAGTAAATCGCTTATTATCAGCTGCACCCTTCACATATTTGTGAAAGTTAACCATCTTGTCAGTGTAGTCGACGGGAAGCCACTGGCATAGTGGGGTCCTTCGCCGGAAGGAGAAGCCCTTCCGCTTCAAAAATCTTTGCACCAAGCCCGCACTAGCTTTGAAATCGTCATGCGGTATGCTTTTCGCATGTGCCATGGCTTGAGCCCTCACGCACAGCATGTTCATTGTAAATGCATAGCCATTGTTGCGTACTTCCATCACATAGCAAAGTAGCTCTTCTTCCATTTCGGGAAACTTGCATGGCTTACCTCGGAAAGTGTGCTTCTTGCTGCTTGTGCTCTTCAGCGCTTCTTTCTGAGTACACAATCATCAAATGCACTTCTCGTCCACATGTAATTTTCTGCCGGCTGCACGCTTCCCATGTTCGAGAACAAACTCAACCACCTTCAACTTAAACCTAGCTGTGTAGCATTTAGGTGCTTGCCCATTGTGCAAAAATGTAAGTGCCTCGATTAATACAAGCAAGCAGTACAATATAGCCAAATGGCGTGCAGAGCATGAGCAAACAACCAAAAACAACTTGCAAAACCAGAGTTAGTGATACTAATGCCGATGTGGATAGTGTGAGTTGATGATGATGATGTGGCCAACCATTTGCATCGGGTGGACGTGAAAACAATGCCCTAGCCAAAAAGAAGCTCTACTGCCTACCCATTACAGTACACTATAGGTAGGAACTGAAAGAATTCAGGAAAAAAAAAAGAGGAACAAAAAAAGAGGAACAAGAAAGAACACGAGCTGCGCTGACTTGGCAACAGTTATGGATGTCTTGCCACAACTGGCGCTCGCCAGCATTCGAGGCATCTTTTGTCAATGTGACTGCGGCTCTATCTACACCACAACGACCATCTTCTCCTTGGGCCTGATCGAAGCCCAGAGCAAATTCCAGAAAAACACCATGCGCGACTGCTAGGCCAATGCCCTTTACACCGTAGTACCACGTGTTCAATGGTTTCATCCTGCGTTCCACCCATGCGACACCGCACATCATCCACATCGCTGTTGATGGTCCTAGGCGCACAAGTGTGCAGAGTGCACCAGTTCTCACCTCAAATAGTAGTTTGCTACCAAGGGAGTTTTCGTACAGGTGTGCTATGCCAATATTGTTCTTGCGGCACCGGTACACAGCTACCGTCGACTTCACCGACACGCTGTGCATCCAGTGTGTCTCCTCCTCTTCACGTACTTGTTCCCGTGCCTGCTTTGCCCAGTCTGGAGATGAGTTTGCGCTGAGAGGGGCGCAAAAGTGGCCAAACTTTCTTTCGATGCAATATACATGCCTCACCCACGAAGTGCACATGCATGCTGCCGACAGTCAAAAACATGCCACGCCCACCGCTCACGGGGCATGCACAACAAGTGCCCACGGTAGGCACTTTTGCTGGTTACCTCCCAACCAGCCGAGATCACCTTGCACAGCTTCATTGGCCACAGCATCATGGCAGCCAAGAGCTATCTGGCCAACCTGTCGCTGTCGTCGCTCAAGCCAGTCCCGCCTGACCGCCGAGAGGCATAGCACATCATTCACGAATGTCAGTGCCAGAACGTGCACAATCTTCCAGGGGTCCCGAACCATCACACATCGGTTGCACCCCCAGACACACTGTCGACGGAGGATGCACTGGGCCCGAAGTGTCTTTTGTGGTGGAGGAGCTCTTTTTGTTGGCCATATAGATCCGTTCCACTTAAAAGCTGCACTTCCAGGTATCTCTATGTTGTTACACACCATCAGGACCTCATCTCCGAGCCTAAGAGTGACCCCATCCGCACATGTGCCTGCGACAGGGACCACTGCAGATTTCTTGCAGTTGAAGCAGAGCCCAAGGCATGTTATCTCTGCCTCAGAGATGTTAATGAGGTCCTGAAGCTCCTGAGGAGAGACTGCCATCAACACAAGGTCGTCAGCAAAGCTGAGCCCCGGTAGTCTGCACTTCTCGCCTACCCCCACTGTACTGTACTTTAGCGGAAAACCAAGCCCACTACTGAGAAGCTTCCACTCCAGGTTGGCTGCATACAGAATGTACATCAGTGGGGATCGTGGGCATCCCTGACATAACCTTCTTGTGACCTTGACAGGTGAGGATTGCACACCCCCAAAGTGTCCAATGGCAGTGTTGTTTTCATACAGGCACTGCACCATCGATAGCAGTGGAGCTGGAAAATTCATTTAGACAGGCTCTCAAAGAGTGAAGCATGTGGAACATTATTGTAAGCCTTCTCTACGTCCAGAGAGCAGCGCAGGAGGGACCGCTGCTCCACCTTGGCAATCGACACACACTGGGTGAGAACCAACAAATTGTCCTCCAGTGTCCATCCTGGACGGAAGCCATTATGCATCTCTGTCAGAAAAGCTTTTGCCTGTGCCCAGACATTCGTCCACTGTTTCAAAAATTAGGACACTGGTAACAGTTAGTGGCCGGTAGTGTTCAATGAGGTCATGTAGGCCTCCTTTCCTTGGTATAAAGACCACACAGCCAAGGCACCACTCTCTTGGGACTGGTGCACCTTCAATGATCCTGTTGAACAATGCAGCAAGCTGCTCCTTCGTCTGCTTGCCAAAGCCTTTTGAGTATTCTGGCTGGCAAGCTATCCAGACCAGGTGCTGTATGAGCACCGATGCGCTTCAATGACCAGTTGATTTCACCCCTGCTCACTCGACTTTAATTTTCACACTCGACTTTAATCAACCGAGAGAACAAGCTGGTTTTAGGAAAGGTTACTCGACAATGGACCACAGCCACGCTATCAACCTAGTAATTGAGAAGTACGCAGAATATAACAAACCTCTTTATATGGCGTTTATCGACTACGAGAAAGCATTTGACTCGATAGAAATACAAGCAATTCTAGAAGCTCTACGTAGACAAGGGGTACCTGACATATACGTGAAAACCATCAACAACATATACAAAGATTGCACAGCCACACTACTCCTACATGAGAGAAGCAGAGAAATCCCGATCGGGAGAGGTGTGAGACAGGGAGATACGATATCTCCGATGCTATTCACTGCATGTTTAGAGGAAATCTTTAAACGTCTAGACTGGGAAGACAAGGGAATTCGAATAGACGGAGAATATCTCAGCAATTTAAGATTCGCAGACGACGTTGTGCTCTTTAGCAATGATGGAGACGAACTACAAAACATGATTGATGACCTAAACAGGGAAAGAATTAAAATTGGATTAAGAATGAATAGGCAAAAGACTAAAGTTATGCTCAATAGCCTAGCTAAGGAACAGGAATTTAAAATCAACAATCAACCCTTACAATGTGTAAACGAATACGTATACCTGGGACAGTTAATAACAGGAACTCCTAACCATGAAAAAGAAATTCTCCGTAGAATAAGGTTGGGCTGGAGCGCATTCGGAAGGCATTACAAAATCATGACTGGAAACTTACCGCTCTCACTAAAACGAAAAGTATTCAATCACTGCATTCTCCCAGTACTAACGTACGGCGCAGAAACGTGGAGGGTAACGAAAAAACTAGAGATAAAACTAAGGAGCACGCATCGTGCAATGGAAAGAAGAATGTTGGGGGTAACGCTAAGAGATAAAAAACGAACGGAATGGATCAGAGAACAGACAGGAATAGCCGATATTATTATATCAATTAAACGAAAGAAGTGGACCTGGGCAGGACATGTCATGAGGAGGAAAGATAACAGATGGACAGTAAGAGCAACGGAATGGATACCAAGAGAGGGAAAACGCAACAGAGGCAGGCAAAAGGTTAGATGGAGCGATGAAATTAAAAAGTTTGCGGGCATAAAGTGGAACCAACTCGCTCAGGATAGGGTGGATTGGAAATCGTTGGGAGAGGCCTTCGTCCTGCAGTGGACCTAAACAGGCTGATGATGATGACCCGCCACCGCACACCCTTCGGCTGAGAGCTCTCTCAGAAGGGCCCCGGTCACGTGCATTTGTATAGCCTCTCCTTGAGCCCCATCCTTGCTTCCCTCAGCTTGACCATATAGACGGAGCAGGTGAGAAATGACATGCTCTTTAAGCTCCAAAACTGGTTCCCCTGCAGCAGCACTTCGCAGCAGAACAGGGCACTTGTCCTTCCTATCCAATGACTGTACATATCACCAGAACTTCTGTTATTGCCAATTTGCCTTCTTCCTTCAGAGAGAGGCCATTAAACGGAGATCATGTTTGGCAATCTTTTCTTGCACCAAAGTCTGGAGCTTGTGTTTCAAATCCAGGTACTCTGTCCAAGCTGTCAAACATGCTAGCTTCGTTGTCTCCCTTATTGACTAGGATATTGACACGTGTGGTTGGTTTCATGAACGCCGTTATCACCTTCCTGTTAATCGCGCGCTTGCTTTGGTTGTTTGGGGCGAGCGCAGTTATCACTTTCTGTTGTGCCCAACGCAAGCTGCGTTTATCTTGCATGTCACTTCGGAAACCGTGTCGACCATTCCTGAAACTGCATGCTGACGCGCACTCGAGTAACTTCTGGAATTCCAGAGATAATGCGAGAATGCGTTAAGCTGTGTGTATAAAAGCCGACGCACTTTGCCGCTTGTCAGTCTTTCTGTCGGAAATTCGGAAAAGGAAATTCTCCATACAATGACAATGGGCTGGAGTGCATTCGGGAGACATTCCCAAATTGTCATTGGAAACTAGCCACTGTCACTAAAATGGCATACGTATTCGTTCACACATTCTAGGGGTTCATTGCCAATTTTAAATTCCTGTTCTTTAGCTAGACTGTTGAGCATAATTTTGATTTTTTGCTTATTTATTCTTAGTCCTATCTTAACACTTTCCCGGTTTAGGTCCTCAATCATGTTTTGTAGTTCGTCACCGTCATTGCTAAAGAGCACAATATTGTCTGCAAACCTTAAATTGCTGAAATACCCCTGTTTATTCCAATTCCCTTTTCTTCCCAGTCTAGACATTTGAACACTTCCTCTAAACATGCAGTGAATAACATGGGAGAGATTGTATCCTTGTCTGACCCCTCTCTTGATGGGAATTTTTCTGCTCCTCTCAGGTAGGAGTAGTGTGGAAATTTGCAATCTTTGTAGACAATGACGAAAAGTATTCAGCGCAAGCAAAATGGAGCACACAAGAGAGACACACAAGGGACACAATAATTTTCGTTGGTATGCACCAACTAGGCACTCAAAAAGTCCTATTATTTGTAGACATTACTGATGGTTTGCACGTATATGTCGGGTACCCCTTGTCAGTGTAAGCCTACTAAAACTGCTTGTATTTCTATGGAATCAAATGCTTTCTTGTAGTATATAAAGGCCATGTAAATAGGTTTCTTATATTCAGCAAACTTTTCAATTATTAGGTTGATAGCATGTCTGTGGTCCAATGTTGAGTAACCTTCCCTAAAACCAGCTTGTTCTTTTGGTTAATTAAAGTCAAGTTTTTTGCTTATCCTAGCAGAAATTACTTTCTTAAATAGGTTAGATATTACTGAGAGTAGGCTAATTGGTCTGTAATTCTTTAACTCTTTTATGTCACCTTTCTTGTGTATTAGGATTATAGTAGCATTTTTCCAGCTGTGTGGAACACTAGATGTCTTGATACATTTTGTGAAGAGCAACATGAGTTCTTCAAATATCATGTCTTCTCCATCTTTGATCAAGTCGGCTGTTATGCCATCTTCACCTGCTGCTTTACCATGGGACATGCCTTTGACAGCTTTTCTGACTTTGTCAGTGGGTATAGATGGAACCACAGTGTTCTCCTCTCATTTGATTTCTTCTAAGGTCGCATCATCTGTCTGAGAGCTGTATAGTTCATAGTCAAAATCTTCTGCTACCTTTAACATTTCATTGAAGTTATTGATAACATTACCTTGTTTATCTTTTAGCGCATGCATTTAGTTTTGTCTTAAGTACAGTTTCTTTTTGGCTGATTTAATGCTGGTACCTTACTTCTCTGCTCTTTCTATTTCTCTCACGTTAAAGTTTCTTAATCGTTACAGAGCAGCTTTGATAGTTCTGCGATTTCTATTTTATCTTGTCACGAAGTCGCTCTCATTTGTTGGTGCTTTTTATTAAGTCTGTAGTAGATTGAGACTTGCTTAAATCTTGCTTTTTTGTTTTAGCCCCCCCGCGACTTCTATTGCTGTTTCGATGTTTTTGTTATGGTTTTGTTTACTTCTAAGTCTTTGTTTCTGTCTAAGGCATTGAACTAATTGTTTTTTAGAGTGACTTGAAATTCTTCATTCCTTGTTTCAATTACATCTAGGTTTGCATTTTTTCCTAGTAACTAATTTGGTTCTTGTTTTCTTTAGGTGGAGTACAATCTTCACCCTCAGTACTCTGTGATTTCACCTCGCCTACTATTTCTGTGTCTTGAATTATGCCTGGTTGTTTGCACATTTTAAAGTCAATTTCGTTTTCTGTTTCCTCGTTAGGGGCAGGTGGTCAAAATTTTCAAAGCCCTGCATTACGGCATCTCTCATAATCACATAGTAGTTTTGGGACTTATAACTCCAGAAATGAATCAGATGACAGAAACGTCTGGTACTGGAGAATTATTCTATTAAGCTCATTGTAAGGCTGTAACGAGCAGGAGACAGTGACAAACAACAAAAACGCTCTCTTCTATAATGAGACGCTCGCATTTTTGTGTACTATAGTCGCGGACAACTTTTCTTGGCAATGGAGGGAAGGCTACAGAGCCAAACTACGCGTGTGCTACCACTTAAGAATATAGTCCCACAATTTCGTCCATGTTTTCTGCGTGAGAATTAAGAAAACAACATTGATTTATTTTCTACAGGACGCTCTTTGAAAAGAGGCACTGCTCGCATTAAGGAGATATTTATAATTTTTTTTACTTTACGCAGTGCCTTTTCGCGTTTTTGCACGTGCGAGAACGTCGCACATTTTACGTGCAGGTCACAGTCCTCACTGTCAACATGGCCTCCCCACTATCAGGTGCGCGCTCGTCTCCCTCCAGCTTTTCCGACAAGTCACCGCAGGAGCTTGTGACGAATTTGACGAACAAATGACTGTCGAAGCAGACAAAGCAGACCCGCTCGAATAATCGAACGGCCGTCACAGGGGATACGGAAGGTTCACAACCGAAACTAAATTTGAAACGCGCGCCGAACCGGACTACATCGCGGAGGAGTACATGTGCAGTAGCTCCGCCCCCGTAGCTTTCCCTTCATTGCCAAGAAAAGTTGTCCGCGACTATAGCGATGACCTAACAGTCATCAGAGCAATATTGAAGCCATTGTGTGCTTCCAATTTACAGAGGATATATTTACAAAATGATCGTGTAGCTCTAATACAAATAAATGAAGTGAAAGAAAATAGAACATACAACAGAAATGCAGAATGAATACAGTAAAAGCTATGAATACAGTAAAAGTCAGGAGGGCAGAATAAAAAACGGAAAATGTTCACCGGTGAGCAAGGCAGCGATCAATCACTGTGGCAAGGTCCATGCAGGGAGAGGACGGTCGAAGCTGGTGGATGCGATGCCGAACGCTGCAGTCAAGAACGCTGCTCTCAGTAGAGGCCCTTAACCTGGAGCGGCACGGCGTCTGCACTGCTAAACTTTGACGGTGGCTTGTGCTCGCTGCAGTGGCAGCCAGATTCGCCTAGCGGGAACGTCCTGGCAACGTTCCACCCACGCCAGGCCCGCAGCGAGAGGATGGCTGGTACAGCCCCAGGTGGAAACCTGATGAGACCTCGTTCATCCCCCTTGCTCTCAAGGCCACCAATGGCATCAGTGAACTCTTCACTGTTCTTTTCATTATCTCGGTTGCTTGCCTCTATACCACACGAGACGTCACCGTCTTCACTGCCATCTTAAGTTAAGGTCACATTTTTATGTGAGCCATCCAGTTGGTCCTCATAGACTGTGCCCATGTCCCAGGCTGCCACAACCAGCGGTCCACATGAATAATTGGCAACAATTGCTCTTACAGCTCGCTAGAGCTAACTCTAAGCGTATTGTCACCAATTATTCATGTGGACCGCTGGATACAGCAGCATGTCCCAGGCTGCTGTATCCAGGCTGCTGTATCCAGATAATGAAAGAAACAGTGAAGAGTTCGCTGATGCCATTGGTGGCTTTGAGAGCAAGGGGGATGAACGAGGTTTCATCAGGTTTCCACCTGGGGCTGTACCAGCCATCCTCTCGCTGCGGGCCTGGCGTGGGTGGAACGTCGCCAGGACGTTCCTGCTAGGCGAATCCGGCTGCCACTGCAGCGAGCGCAAGCCACTGTCCGAGTTCAGCCGTGCAGACGCCGTGTGCGCTCCGCGTCAACGGCCTCTACTGAGAGCAGCGTTCTTGATTGCAGCATCGAGCATCACATCCACCGCGCTGCGTCTGCTTCGACTGTTCCCTCCCTGAATTGACCTTGCCACAGTGACAGATCACCGCCTTGCTCACCGGTGAACTTTTTTCCGTTTTTTATTCTGCCCTCCTGACTTCTCCTGTATTCATAGCTCTTACTGTATTCATTCTGTATTTCTATTGTATGTTCATTTCTTACACTTCATTTATTTGTATTACAGCTACACGATCCTTTTGTAAATAAATTCTCTTTTGGAAGCACAAACGGCTTCATTATTGCTTCGATGACTGTTAGGCCATCGCTAGTACACAAAAACACGAGCGTATCATTGTAACAGAGAGCGTTTTTGTTGTTCGTCTCCGTCTCCTGCTCGTTACAAAGGCCTATGAGATTGATTGGCACATTGGGCTTTGGGAATATCCACCACATGATCTCAGTGTCTGCCAATATACAAAGGCGTAACACTATGATGACTGGGGTGTGACAAGCAATAACCCTGGGCGCAGTGGTTGTTTTGAGCATAGTGTGAATGGTGCAAACCTAAAGAAATCTGCGAGATCATGGTGAAATGCTATTCTAACAATGTTTGTTTAGTGACTCATTCAAAAACTTATTTCCACTCATATGTGGTCCAATGGGCTTTTGCACAAGGCATGCTCTACACTATTTAAAAGATAATAAGAGGTGTGTGAACAATAATATTCAAAGCATATTCAAATCATGAATATGGTGACATTGAGTGGATGTTCACTTCAAGCACTTTATTATATGCTAGCCTAGAGTAATGCTAGGCTTTATAAAAAATTTTATGCATTCCATATTCATTTTGCAATGTGTGCATCATTTAGTGATGGTCACCTATTTGTTTTAGTGGTTTCCTTCAGAACCCATTTGGCACTCGGTTGCAAGGGTATGCTCAGCACATACACATTGCCACATGGTGGCACCTTGCACAAACATGTCGGTGCAGTCTCTCTGAAAGTTTACTGGTTGATCTAGTGAATCCTTATAACAGCATAATTTCTGTGTGATTTCAGAGGTAAAGCATGTTCTAATTATGTTGCAAAGTTTTGGTGTGCTTCAATAGTTAGTCTCTTGAATTGAGTCAAATAACAACCTGTTTGTGGCGACACGCTCTGCACAGATATTTTAAGGTTTACAATATTTGCACATCACTGAATATATTAACAAAAAAAAAAATCTCAATTCAATTTCTGCAGTGCTTCCACCGGGCCAGCCACCTACACCAAATCAACCACTTCTGGTTACAACAGCACCTTCCCCACTGACAAGCTCATTCTTACCCCAACCAACAGACATCGTCAGCTTTCCTCCCCAGTTCCTTCCACCTTACATGTTTCCAGCACAGTATGCTGCTCCTGCTCCAGCTGCTGCACCCCCAACGGTGAGCTAGAAATTTCTTCTTTGACCTGATGTGTACCACCAGTTGTCTCCAATTTTGGTGATTGCAGCTGCTGAACAGTACAATTGCATCACTATTTGAATTAGTGGGTGGGCGCTAGAATGAACAGACATTGCGCTATGAGAGCAGAACTCACGGTCCACCTCTGGACTGTTGGCGCGACTTAAGAGCTACCACATTTTTGCATCAGGTGATTTCGCAGGTTATGCTCATGGAGCTCGAAAAATGAACATAATTATTGATCAATCACTTATACGCCAGAAACAAGCACCCACATACACAGGGGTGGGCAAAGATACTTTGAAATTGTATCGCGATACGATACAAGATACTCGGGCAAGAAGTATTTCGGATACAGATACAAGATACCACCTCAATAATTGTATCCGATACGATACTTGCCATTTGTATCTTAAGATACTTCGATACATTTATAAATTTTATATTATAGACATATATAATGCAGCAGAAAACGCCTATGAACAGGAGTGTTTGCTTTAGAATTTCAGAACTGCGACCAATCAAGTTTAACTTGAATGAAACATGTGTTAGTATCTCAACAACTGTTGTTTTCTGGCTATAATTATATTGTTTTCATTCCCAAACAACTGATTGGGGCTCTTTTGGCTGCTAAACATGACAGCTATGTATAAGCTACGCTGTCGGCGGTTTTTTGTGGTTTTTGTAATTCATGGAAGTCGATGCTCTACTTGCCAACCAGGTAGTGGTTTCCCACCTAATAACAAAAATGGCGATGCAAAACCTCGGCACGATGCCGCATTTACGACTGAGTTTAACCTGGTCCGTACGCGTATACCGTTTACGCAGTACCGGACCACGGGACAAGTGTACAGGAGTAACAACGCTTGTAGCGACATATTTTGTGACGGATCTTCTATACAGAAAGGACATAAAACCGCAATGACTTCCTAAATTCTAGTTATGTGCTCGCGTAAAGCGCTCGTCATCGACGGATTCACGAATGTGCAATTTTTGTAATAATTTCTCTGTACGAGAAAATTCCAGACATCGTAGCGGTACAAAGTGTCGCAGGATACCTCCGCTACTCATACTCTTGACATTGATATATATATATATATATATATATATAATAGAACGAATTGTGCTGTAACATTATTAGTTACGATGTTTCTCAGAAAAAGGTGTCGTCAGCCTACCAAGTAAGATCACACACTGGAAATTTCACTGCTTGTGGAAAATGTCATGAAAGAGCTCGTGGGGACGGTCACAATAATAATTGTTGAGGTTTACATCTCCAAACCACGATATAATTATGAGGGATACCGTACTGGAGGGCTATGAAAGTTTAGACCATCTGGTGTTCTTTAAGATGCTCTTAAATCTAAGTACAGTACTGCACAGGACTCAAGTATAACGCCGCTATTGGATTTCGGCCTTTACGGCTGGGATTCGATCCCGCGACCTTCAGGCCAGCAGTCGAGCGCATTAACCACTAGGCCGCCGTGGCGGGTGGGGACGCTCATGAGAAAGGAGTACTTAGTACTACAATGTTTCTCGAGGCACCTTCCTAACATATTTCTGCGTCTCCTTAGAATTGTTATATCCATAATGCGCACTCGATTTTGCCATTCAACTAAGTCGTAAGCAGATCTTCTGTTACTATTCACTCTAGGCACACCCAGACTATTTTTCTCTACAAGATGGCATTGAGATAACTGCAAACAGAAGTGCAATAGAAATATGCGAATATTAGGAATGACACAGACAGACAAAAGAAAGAATAAACAAGAGAATTTATTTTGGCAACACGTTACAAAAGGCTTCGCAGTTTGTTCGTTCACACCGCGGATCAGCGTTATAAGCTTAGTGGCGGCAGTACCTGCTTGAGCAGCGGACTTCTGCCAGTATTTCTAGTGTCGCGAGGTGATGTTCCGACATCAGTATCTTGTGTCTTAAGATACTCGATACATTCTTCAATGTATCGAAAATACAGATACTGATACACGTCTTTCAAGATGTATCGCGATACAGATACAAGATACTCAAAGAGTATCTAAGATAGTATCTAAGATACATGTATCTTCGATACTGCCCAGCACTGCACATACATTCGCGTGTGCTTTGCCAATCATCACTACATTGGCCATCTAAACTGCTGCCGGCTGTTGGCGATCATAATTACATGTTATTGTAGTCTAAAGCTTTCTCGCTGCTGGACGACCATGTTTGTCATCGGTGAAATTGGTGCAGAAAATGAGGTTGTCATCCTCGCAAGCAACGTCTGAGATGGCACAATTGGTCCTCCATCCATTAGCTTGATAGGCACCATCAACGATGCTGTCACGGTCATCTGCCATGAGTTCTTCCGAAGAAACATGCTGCGAACTTGAAGCCCCACACACCACATGATCTTCGGCTTTACTGCCTTCTGCATATTGGCCTCATGTGTACGCAAATGCAAGCAACGTATCTGCTCTGTTGGGGCGCGAATACACGTGCAGAAAGAGATGCTCACAGCGTAAGCCCCAAACAACTGAATTTATTATTTTCGCCGCTGTACCGGTTTCTTAACCTCGGAGTGGTGGTACGTCCCTAGCCACTTCCTGTTCCGCCAGTTGATGATGATGATGATGATGATGATGATGATGGCGAGCATCGCTGGCGCCATCTCGTGGCTTGAGGAATTGGCGTGGTGGCTCTTTTTGTGGAAGCACCACAGCATCGCCACCATCTGTCTGCTGGCTTGACGCGGTCAAGCGACACAACTTGGCGGCCGCATGTCGATGGTGACTTACTTGCTCCTACGATGGAGGACTTTAAACGGTCCATTATATGGCGGCTAGAGACTCCACCAAACAGTGTCATGTCGCACAAACACATAGTGACGCGATGTGAGTCATGGATCAACATGTACAGACCACATTCTCGGCTGCTGGGGGACATAGCACATAGCACGAAGTTTGCTTATTATATCTCGCAGACAGAACGCATAATCACTGCTGGCGAGTGGCTCTCCGACTGAACCGTGAGAAAAGAATTCCCCTGGCAGCCAGAGGACCGTGCCATATACCAGTTCAACAGTGCTGCAGCCAATGTCCTCCTTTAGAGTGTGCCGTATGCCTAAGAGGACGAGCGGGAGCACCTTCACCTAGTTGTGCTCTTCGGTTGCTATGAGAACTGCCTTCAGCTGACGATGAAAGTGCTCCACCATGCCATTGCTCATGGGATGGTGCGTCATGGTGTGTATGCAAGAGGCACTGATGAGCTGAGTGATGACAGTGAAAGGGGCGGACTCGAACTGCCGGCCTTAGTCCGTCGTGACTGTGGAAGGCACTCCAAAACAGGCAATCCAGTGATATAAAAATGCGTTGGCCACTGTCTTAGCAATGATGTCCATGATAGGAATGGCCTCCACCCAGCGGGTGAATATATCCACGCATGTCAGGAGATAATTAAGTTTATCCATGGCAGGGTGGTAGTGGGCCAACTATGTCTAGGTGAACATGGTCAAAGCGGGAGTCCAGGGTTGGGAGTGCTCCAAGTGCTGTCAAGGTGCGTTGCTGTATTTTGGAACGCTGGCAAGTGGCACACTCATGTGCCCAGTGCCGGACGTCACAGTTATTGCATAGCCAGACGAACCTTTCCATCACCAGCTCTGTGTGGCTCTAATGCATGGGTGGGAAAGCCTGTGGAGAGTTTAAAACACGTGGCAACAAAAGTTATAAGGCACAAATGGGCGTGCTATGCCAGTTGTTGCAGCAAAGTTTTTCTTGTGTTCTGGGAATTGGCAGCCACTGCAGCATAAGTGCAGTGCTTTCGGTCAACAGGTTCTTTAGCTCGTCGTCTTCATGTTGAACTGCTGCTAAGGTTGAGAAATTGGCCTGCTTTCTGGGCACAGGCATTGATAGGATTTCGGGAAAGGGCATCTATTACCTTGTTGTTGCCCCCTTTGGTGTGGTGGATGTCTGTTGTGAATTCAGATTTGACATCTAGCACAATCCCCGCGCAGTGTTCATGCTACTGTCGAAGCTTAGTGAGCCCATTGCGTACATAAGTGGCTTCAGGTCAATGAGCATTAAAAAGTATACACCTTCAAGGAAATGACAAAAATGTCAGATGGCCGCGTACACAGCAAGCAGTTCTCTCCCGAAGGTGCTGTATCAGCACCTTGAGTGGAGTTAGCTTCCACGAGAAAAAAAATGAGGTTGGGCGCCACATGCCACCGACAAACTGTAGAACTGCACCAACAGCTGTATCGGAGGCATCAATCATCACACATAGCAGGATGTCAGGCCTGGGGTACTCCAGGAGTGCAGTGTTTGCCAGAGCATCCTTTATCTTGTGGAAGGCTTCAGTGGGCTCGTTGTGCCAGGAGAGGGTGTCTGAGGTGTTTTGCAGGTTTGCCAGCAGGTCATGGAGAGGTTGGAGGATTTGGGCACAGTGTAGAATGAAACGACGGTAAAAAATTCACTAAGCACAGAAATTCTTGTAGCTGGCGGTTTTTGTTGGGCTGCGGGAACCACTTCAACCTTGCCGGGATGAGGCTGAACTCTTGAGCTAGAAATTACACCAGGAATGATAGCTCAGGAATGCGAAACTTGCATTTGCTCATGTTTACGACTACCCCGTGTTTAACCAAGCATCGGACGACGATGTGCAGGTGCCTTACATGCTCTTCCAGTGTGTTACTCGCAACTAACAGGTCATATAGGTAAGTGTGACAGAAGTTGAGGTCATGAAGTTGAGGTCACAAACCTCACCTTACCCAGGTGAAAATTTCTTGATGGTTTGCTGCTGGTTTGCTGCTGGTTCCAACTGCTGGGTTATTAGCGAATTCCCAGCAGCTGCTGGAACCAGTAGCTGCTGGAACCAGCAACTGCTGGAATCAGCAGCTGCTGGGAATTCGCTAATAACCCAGCAGTGCTGGAACCAGCAACTGCTGGTTCCAGCACGGGGTTATAGGCAGTCGACACAGTAGTTACTCACCGACATGGAGAACATCCGTCCACAGTCAACAAGCTGGTACTCGCGTTAACTTGAATGCATGTTTTGTACACTTCCAAAACATCAAGGGCCGACAAGTAAGAAACCTCAGCTACACAGATGGTACCATTTGATAGATAATCGTGCTTAACATTTGTAGCTTGCAAGATAGGCAGTCATCTTGTGGTATACCGACACGACTGCACAGATGTCATACAAACAGTCATAGTTCTTCAGAATTTATTGCGCTTACGCAGTTTCAAACTCGGTACAAGTTGGGAGCTCCATATCTGTCAAAACGCAATCTGCTCAAGCCTTTGGTTTGAGCAAGCCCTGAATTTCTTCAGTCAGGATCTTTGCGAGATTTCACACAGTCTGCTCGATGTTGACCACTGCTTGGAGGTCCCAGAGCTGGAATCTTTACAGAAAGGTACAAAAGTCAATTTTCAGCATTACAAAACATAGCTATCGCACCAACGACAACTGTTATACTATGCGGCCAGAGCTTGGCAGTTGGCCATGAATTACACGCAAACCAAAAGCTCCAACACTGGATATGAATGCGCATGGCGTGTCAGTTTAATAAAATCCATGAAACCAAAATGTCCTTCATACCACTTGCCACAATGCATGTAGTGCACTGCAGCAGATGCAAATATATCCTAGTTCATAGACTTATGTGTACCAGAATAGAGCATTGAGGCTCAAAGCCCTCAATGCTGAAATAATGTATGGCGGAAATCACTTCAATGCGAGAGTGCTGGCATGGTAATCTTGGAGCCAAGGAACAGTGGCCTTGTTGCAGAAGTTTGTTATTCCATATAAAAAATTATAACGAATTTCTTTTTAGCCTGCTAAAATCTGCCCTATGGTGAGATGGAGCTGTTTTGAAGTGAGAACTAGCCATTGTTTCAAGACTGCTCTTGAGAAAGGGGCACCTTCATGGCCTTTACACCAAGCATGCATACAAAATATAGCCGAGCTGTCCATTTGAGCATTCGCCGTCCATAGAAAGTGTTTTTTCATCAAAACAGAGGTGTTAAAACAGTAAAAAGAATGTGTAGAACATTCACACAGGTGCAGTGCCAGTAATGTAAATAATGCATTAAGGTAAGCATCACTGAATTACAAATATGTGGAGTATTACAGACAAATATGTCACCTGACTAAATATAAAAGATTGTGAATTATGCCAAAACATCTCGAATAACCATATGTAATAAATAAACTATTCTTTTGGGTTATAGCATACCTTCTGAGCATCATATCTGGCATGATTCCACAGTGTCTGGCGCTCCTTTTCCCTTCTTCCCATGACACTTTCGTTGATGACGTTTGCAGTTGAAAATATGCACGAACAGGGCTTGCAAATGAAAATTCTATCATTTGGGCACTGTATCAAATGTTCAGATGCAGCTTTCCGAAGCCACATGTCGTCGCCAAGGGACACCTGAAGCAATGCAACCATAGAAATGATGTCAAAAATTATGTTTGTTAAATGTTATTATCCAAGAAAATTAAACCAAGCAAGGCAACCTTTCAATAGTGGGTTTTATAGCCATCACATGCGCCCTAATGCAGCTTTACAACTCAGTGAAACAAAAGCCTGCTGTTGACATTGGCATGCAACATTCAAGAAGTTCAGAAAAAAATAAAATTGAATTTGTAAACAGCTGCTCTAGGTAGTTGGAGATTAATACCACACACTAGTATTCAGCTACTGTGGCTGCTGTAAATACTGTGATTGTTAGAAGTTACAAACTGAAAATTGCAGTATAAGCTAAGCCAATGCATAGAAAAACTGCTCATCAAGTCAACAATCATTGCAATTTTTGAGCACTAGACAACCAAATAACAGTCATAGCAGGTGAACTGTCTTCACCACCTATCTTATAAAATAAACGAATTTTAAATGAAGCATGCTTTCAATGCGCCTGTTCATAATTTCTGGGTTTTCACAAGCCAAAACCACGATATGATAGGCACGCCATAGAGTCCGGAAATTTCGACCACCTAGGGTCCTCTAACTTGCATCCAGATTGCAGTACACCATCCTTCTAGCATTTAGCCCACGTAAGTACGTCTTTCAAGTCAGCACCCGAGCAGTGTAATTACTGTACCACTGCGGCGGCCTTTCGATGCACCTGGAAACATCGGGCAGAGCAGTGCAGCGTAACTAGAAGTGTAAATCGCATTACACAATTCTAAATTCAGATTAGAATTCATCAGAAGCTCATGACACTTTATGCGGAGCTCTTGCGGAGAATTTCGCTATCCACAGAAGCCAAAAAGGAAAAAAAAAAACTACTTGCCTGTACGCTTAACACACAGACATCCTTATTTCTGCTCAAATTCATATGCCTACGAAGGCAGTATATTCTGGTATATACTTACTGCCTGCAAACACGGCCATTTGCGCCTCTTATCTTTCGGGGAGAGGCTGTCACATGAGCATATTTGCTTCATAGCTACCTATGCTGTTCAAGACACAAGTTTTGCATGGCACTGGCATTTCGTGATGCTTCAAAAACAAACAGCAAACAGCTAGTGCAAACACAGTCAGTCACAGACCGCCATCGTCTTGTACAGTGCACCAGTAGCGCACCCAGGATCTCTGACAGGGGGGGTGCAATTTTTCACGAAGGGCCGGGCATGTGATTACACAGTTGTTGCGTGTGTAAAAAAAAAGTCAATAAAATGCCAAATAATAGTACTGTCAGTGATGATGATTATTTTATTATTTTTTTCGGCGTTTTGCAGAGACATTAGCGTCACATTCTTCTAGGAAATAGGAGCAGTTACGGAGTTGGAGGGGGTTACAACCCCTGAACCCCCCCCCCCCCCTCGGTGCGCCACTGCAGTGCACCATGCCGAAAACAATGCAACATTCCTTCATGTCAACCCACTGTCGTTGGGGTATGTTTCTCACTCTGGTATGCAGAACAGCTTGTACTCGAAAAGTACGGGAAATAATTACCTTCAGATGTCTGCACCGTGGCCAAGAAAAGCAGCGCAGATTATCCCGCACACAATGGATGCTTATATCCGTGTAGCCGTAGGTGGAAACCGCTGTCGTACGTTGGTCTGAAGTCACACTTCTTCAAGAAAAGAAAGTGACGCACTAATTCCACATGAATAGAATTGCGTAGGCAAAAATGCCCCCGATTCACGTCCAAAAACACTGCAACTGCGAAGCCCGCCAGCTGCCCACGCTAGTCACGACGGGTCTGGCCGGCCAAGTGTGTCGTACGAAACTGCGCACTATTTTCCAAACTTTTGCCCTCGTTCTTCCAAATGCGGTGCGATTTATTGCTAGGTGGACAATTTTTAGTTGATTGTATTTTTATAGTTGTGTTTGCTTAGCTTACTGTTTCAAACCTGCTGTTTGAGCGTGGTGATTAGATGTGCAACTACTTACAGCTGTGAAGTAAAGAGTGGGCCAAACCCATACCCTGCGAAACTGCTGCGGCCCCTCTGTGCACATCCGAGTGCTCCGAGCTTTTTTCTCCGAGGGCTCGAGGCACGGTGCGGCACGCACAGAAACTCACGTCGGGAAGCCAGCGGCAGCAATGAAATTTTATGTCTGCATGGCATTTATCCAGTTCCAATTCGTGGGAAATTCTGTCGACATTGAGTTCCTCATATTTAATAAAAACTAATATTTACAATAATCTCTTGTGAATGCGAACTTTGTGCTCAGCAATCATTTCCCATTATCTCGGCCGTGCCTACTTCTGGAGGTAAACTTTTCGCATAGAAAAGAAAAAAAGAGTGCGGTGTACAGAACAAAGTTGTACATTTCGCAACTGGAAGTTTAACTGAAAACCAGCAGGTTATCTGCTGGTTCCAGCAACATACCAGCATAACCAATGCAGAAAACCAGCAAGCACCTTGCTGGTACCATCAAGGCAGCAGGCTGTCTGCTGGGACCAGCACAAAACCAGCAGCACGCCTGCTGGTGCCAGCAGCAAGCTTGCTGGTGCCAGCAGAAAACCAGCATGCAGTCTGCTGGAACCATCACAACCAGAAGGAAACCAGCAGGTTATGTGCTGGTTCCATGAGAAACCAGCACAAACCAGCAACTCCCAGCAAGAAACCAGCAGGAAATTTTCACCTGGGTAGCCATGATGAAAATCCACTGGAATGTTCTTTTCAAGCCTGAAGTTAATACACCTCATATTTCGGCACAAAAATTCCGAACGGGGCAGTGGGAGGGCCGGCTTGTAAACAAGGAAAAGGAGGCCGAAATGACACTCCTTGACCAGGCACAGCAGGCTGCTGAGGCCAGTCAAGCCCTGGACAAGGGGCCTCACCCACCTGCTTCCCCAACCTCTTTATTTACAATTAACGTTTGCCAACTCAACTCAAGCCTAAATGAAGGGTCAGCGAGCGATGTACGTAAGTGGCAATGGTGGTGTTGTTGGCCGCCCAAAGAGGACATGCTCTGTGGACACGATGCTCTCCTTGCCAAGGGCGGCACAACGTGCACATCTGCACCGGCGTCCATGAGGAATCGCATGCCGCTGTTACGGTCAGTAAGGAAGAAGACTGATGGGCAACGCCAGGCCCGTAGGGAGGAATTTTTTTCTGAGAGGGCCCACTTGCTGAAGGCCTCCCAACTAAAATTTCAGGGGGGGACCCAGGCCCCTAGGATACCCCCGTGCCTATGAGCCATGGTGACGCTCTGTGGTGTCCGGAACACTGGTCGCCTTCAATGCTGGTGGCGGTCGTTTCCCACATAACATGCATGGTAGAATGCATTTGCAGGCTGCGTTGCCGTGCAGCTACAAAGGACCAGCAAGTCCTTTGTAGCTGTTGCTGGGGTTGCTCAGCGGCACGATGGCGCTGCGTGATAGCATTGCCGTGCTGCAAGGCTGTTACTGTGTTGGCGTGTTGGGAGATCTGCAGCCGCATGTCCTTGAGCTCATCGACAGGTACACATCACCAGCATGTGTGTGTGCCACTACGATGGGCGGCAGAGCTGCTGTCATCATCACATCGGCGTGTTTGGCGAGCTGAGAGAACTGTTTTTCAGCACTCAACGTGATGACCATGTGAACGTTTGCTGGATCACCTCTGCAGGAAGAGCTCCCAAAGCAACCTGCTGTCAACCTGGCTGGTCATTATCCCGAGTAGTCGTTCCATGTGGTGCAACAATTGGCTGGGTGTCTGGTCGCTGAGCTCAGTGCTGTGGAGAAGCTCATTCAGTCGGTGAGGTTCCGGTGGTGTGAAGCGGCTGACAAGCAGCTCTGAGTACTTAATAGGTGTTCATTGTTGGTGGAGCAAGTAGCAGATTGCGTACCTCACTGGATGCTGCAGGTGGAAGGCTGCTGACCATGTTATGGAACTTTGTCTAAATGACAAAAGCCTAATGACAGTGCATGAATGACAGCCTAAATGGATGAAAGCCTGAATGAAAGTGCATGAATGAACGCCGTAATGACAGCGCATGAATGGCATCACAATGCTTTGTGTAAACATTAACTGCATAAACTTTTTTCTCGGTACTATTTCTATCATTTGCACAGACAAACAGGTATTATCTGGCTCCTGATTGGCTTTCGGGTCTTCATTCCTGCCTCCAAAATTGAAGTCGGACCACATGACAGGAAGGATTATGTATGCACAACTACAGTGATTGCCTCACATGTTTTTATAATCATTGCCACATACCTGGAACCTAATTCACCATTTGATGTTTATTGGTTAGTAAGCTTGATAACACAAACTACTCCACTGTATATTATATGTGCTGACTACAATGCACATGAAGAAATAAGGGAGAGTTTGCACACATGTGCACAAGGAGCCAAAATTGTGTAGCTTCTAGCAAGGTACTCTCTTGAACCGCTAAATGATGGTAGTGCCACTAGAGCAACTCAAGAACCACTACTTGCATTGACATAATGTTTGCATCAAGTCAGACTACCAAAATGTTTAGTTGGTGCACTGACTTAGAAACACGAGGCAGTGATCACTATCCATTTCTAATATCGACTTGTGGTGTGCAGGTGTCACCCACCAAATTGCAGATAAACTACACTGACTGGGAAGCATATACTGATGCAGTAAACAGAGGAATCACAGCCGCAACCACAAGTGCAGAGATTGCCTGAAAGAAAGCACATGTACCACAAGCAAGCATTGCAATGTTCTGGCGAATGATAAAGAATTCCAGAGACCTAATTACAGTAGAATCTCGATGATACGAATTCGTAGGGAGCACATAAAATATTCGTATCATCCTGAATTCGTATGAGCCAAAACAAGTTAAAGCTCATCATGAAGATGCACAAGGCTCAACTACTTCTTGCTGAAAATGTCGATGATGTTCTTTTGAACTTTTTTAACTTCGCTGTCCCTCACGAAAGCCACCTGAAAAGAATCAAACCGTGCTGCAGTTTCTTCACTCATACTGCCGGTGCTTACAGTGCGACGCAGTACATCGAGGGCAACAAGGTTTTCCGACATTGACGGTAGGAGACCACACTCACCGGCATCTTCGCCATCACTCTCAGACTCAGTATCCTTTTCCTCGTCGACAAATTCAACGATGGATCGCAGCCCCCAGGTCGCTACATTGTCGTCCGCAGTGACGAAGTCTCGCGCCGAAGCTCGAGTTTCAAGGTTCTCCCAACCCTCGAAGTGCATATCGTCGTCAGGCTCTTGGTTTTCTTCCGTCCGAGCCGCATCCGATTCCGCGAAAAATCCACACTTGCGAAAGCAGTTCACGATCGTGTCCTGGGTCACATTATCCCAGGACATGGCCAAGAAATATAACACGTCAAGCAGGCTAAACCGCAAGTTTTCATCCTTGCGCTCAATTTTCGCCAAGAGCCACATTTCGCTTCACATTTCGAATTATTCCCGCATCCAGCGCGGCTGTAGACGGCTCGTGGTGTTTGTGGGCAGGAACCTTACAGCGACATTTGCTGAAGTTGCAGTCTTTGGGATGGGCCGAACACTTGTTGACGAAAAGCAAAATTTTTTTGTTTTGCGCTGCCATTTTCCGGTCCCAAGTCGTAAGGAACTCGCAGAAAAAAATCTGGAGGGAAAAATTTGAGTGAGTCGCTCGCGTGAAGCGCTCATTTCGCGCGTTCGTATCATCCGCAATGGCTGGGGAAACTGTTCGTATGACACAGAATGACGGCGCATTTTATACAACGTAGTCCATCCAAAACAACATTAAAATTCGTATGATCGCGAAATTTGCATCAACTGTAATCGTATCATCGAGATTCTACTGTACTCCAATACGAAGGCGAGCAGAACAAAGCATTAAGGACTAAATATATTGAAGATCTCCGCGCTTGCCCTCGGGCACAGGAACATATACGTCGCTATTTAACCAAGCTAAAGAGACAGTGATGCAGAAACTTTTTTGCAGCTCTTGACGTCGGAAAACCATTCGCCAAAATTTGGCATGTATAATCAAAGGAATTCAAAGAGAACTGCAGCAACTTCACCCATTCACAGCACTTTTGCTTCATGAACATATGCCCCTCAAGGAGTTTGCAAACAAATATCGTAGGCACTTGTCTGGAAGCACAGTACTGCTACCAAGGAACAACAAATCTATGCCTAATGCACCACATTCTGCTAAGCCTGCCTTTGATATTGCATTTTCTCTAAAGGAACTAACAGTTGCCTCTGCTGAATGTAACGAACGCTCTTCTCCAAGGCATGACAGAGTTACCTACAAAGCCAGCGCTCACTTGTCTCAGAACCCTCTTCTTCATTTGCTAGTTATACAATGATTCCTGGATGAAGGGGGAGTGCCTGCTGAATCGAAGATAGCAAAAATGATCCCACTCATCAAACCAGGCAAGCAGCCAACAAGCTACGCTTTATTCAGACCTCTAGCCCTTTTGAGTTGCATCGGGAAGCTCATAGAGGAAAGGATCTACAAAAGGTTAACATAGTTTCTCGAAAGCATGAAAATCTATGCCCAAGAAATGAGTGGATTTAGACAGAACCAATCGGCTATTGACAATGTGGTCGCCTTCATTTTTTTAATTGAAGAACTTGCCAAGGGATACATACTAGTTGCTGTTTTTCTTGATATCAAGGCAGCATTACACTCTGTGTGGCACAATGCGATACCTACTGTGAAAGCCGTTGGTCTTGGAGGAAAGATATACACATGGATTGCGGATCACCTGCAAGGGCAACAACTATATATGAACACCACAGAAGGACGTACTGCCTACCACTCTATTAAGAAGAGTGTACCACAGGGCACAGTACTTAGCCCATTGTTGTTCAGTCTTACCCTTATTCATCTGAAGGAAAAGTTGCCACGAGGCGTTTCTGGCGCAATGTATGCATACGACATCTGCATATGGAGTGCATCATGTTCCCAGAGCACTGCTCAACCATCTTGCTCTATTTGACACATCGTCTGCACCTGTCTTCAGAGAATAGCGTCGTAATGGCTTTTTCTTAGAGGAGCATGAAAAATTGCCCATTAATAGTCAGTGGATGCACTCTTTCATACATGCAATGTCAAAAGTTTCTCAGGGTGGTGATTGACAGAAGCCTGTCTTGGTCACCACAAGTGAAAAAGCTTTGTGCGCGGTTATCTGTAGTCTCGCAAGTGCTGCTATACATGGCAGGAACACGATAGGGCAGCAACTGTCACTTGATTGTGCTCCTCCACGAAGCTTCTGCGGATGCCATTCTGTGCTACAGCCTACCGGTACTACAGTGATTACCATCGACCAGCAGAAAGAAACTCGATATAGCACGTAACAACTCCATACGATTATGCCTTGGCTTGCCAGAAGGATCGTTCTGTATTGGAATGGTGGCAGAAGCAAGATGCCTTCCTCTTGATGTCGCAAGCATGAAGTTTTGCGCATTAATCTTAGACACACCACCAAGTTCGAAACCATCTCCACTGCTACAAGTTACGCTAACTCAATCTTTGGCCAAGCCGTCCGGGAAATAGCTGCCTCCATTCCTGCTATGATGAAACCACTGATGCCTTTAAACTTTCCACCATGGACATTGTGCTCTATGCAAGTTGCTTTCCACATTCCCGGCATTAGCTCAAAGAATGTGCCCTAAATTTAGGCTCTCCAGACCACCCTAGTACATATCGCCAATAAATATTCAGGTTCAGCCACATCATTAATGATGGGTCCCATCATGTGATTTATACATAGAATCCACGGGCCAATGTTTCTATTATTGTCTTGAATGATTAACATCAAGTACATCACCTGACCTTCATGGGATAAAAGAAGCCGTTCTATACATCCAGCGGAAACTACCTTGACAATGGGTCATCTTCACACACTCGAGAGTAACCCTACACAGCATCTGTAACATGCACTCAGCTCGCAACCCACATCCAGTGACTAAAGACATTGGTTATATCCGTTATACAGCCTCCGTCTCTGGCCACACTGTCATGTTCTACTGGTCCCCGGACACTGCAGCATAAACTAAATTGAGAAAGTAGATCTAGCTGCCCATAGAGGTTTATGTTTTAAAAATACTGGACGTATACCTTTTACTAAATCAGACGCGTCACAAATGGAAAGAAAATGTGCCCACATGGAGAGGAATCGACAATGGAATATTTCACGTCAACATACCTTTCTGCATTCCATTGATCCTAACCTAAAATCAAGGCGTCCACGCCACCTCCCTCGTCACCTTGAGACACTATACCATCGACTTCACCTCAATGTCGCATGCACCAATAGCTACATGTGCCACCTTGGTCTGACCATCGACCCAACTGTGATAACTGTGGGGCATAAGGAAACAGTCGAACATATTTTACTGGAATGCCCAGCATCTAGAGAAGAAAGAACTTATCTTCACACTAGTTTAAGCCGTACTTCCCAACTACCACTAAATCTTGAAAAAATACTGGTCCTGTGACCTTCCCCTTCCCTGTAACGTCAAGCTCTAGAATCTCTTTTTCAAGCTTTTTGGAAGACATAAGCTTGATCGATAAGCTTTAACGAGACCTATATACATTGCAACAACTTATATATTTCCTCTACATGACCTGTACAGATCTTTTTCTTTCCTGCCCTCCTACTTCTAGGGCATTTAACCCCGATCCCCAATCCCCCTCCCCATGCAGAGCAGCACGTAGGCACCTATATCTGCACCAGCAGAATTCTCTGCTTTTCAATAAAGAGCTCTCTCTCTCTCACTCTCGGTACCATCGTATGTAGGATTCAAAATGTCACCAATGGTGTGCAGCGGGAGTACAAGAGGCAACTCCATTGTTGCTTTTGATCATGAAGTTGTTGTTTTGTGGGGTTTAACGTCCCAAAACCAGCTCTGATTATGAGAGACGCCGTAGTGGAGGGCTCCGGAAATTTCGACCACCTTGGGTTCTTTAACGTGCACTGACATCGCACAGCACACGGGCCTCAACATTTCGCCTCCATCGAAATGCAGCCGCAGCCGGGATTCGATCCCGCGACCCTCGGATCAGCAGCCGAGTACCATAGCCACTAGACCACCGTGGCGGGGCTGATCGTGTTGGTGTTGTTCATGGAGCACACCCACCAGTCAGGGGTGGCTTTGGCACATTTTTATTCAAACAGGCCTAGGATTTGACTCATTTTTTATTTGAAATGAAGATGTGGGTGTGTCAATCTGTAATCAACCAGTTCTGAATAGAACTGTATTTCGAATGAAATAAACTTGGTTCTTTACAGTACCTTCAAATTTAGACCAGTTTCTGGGTTTGGCTCTTCTAGACAAAATACTGTACGTCTAAAATGTTATTATGCAGGCATATTTGCAAATCTAAAACATTCTTGTAGTGTACTGAACATACCAATATTTGCCTGGGTTTTTGTGCATGTTCATGTGAAGCTCATTACAAGGGCATTGGCTTCCTATCAAGATAATTATTTTGGCCTGCATTCATTGACCAGCATTCATTAACCATGGCATACTACTTCTTTGTTTCCTTTTTCTTCAGTTTTCTAGAATGCCTTCTCCCAAGAGACTTCAGTACTCTAGGGGCCATATCATATTGTGGCTACCATTCTGTGATCACCCCAGTATCAAACAAAAATCCTGAGAAAGGCTACCTCCTGTAGAAGCAGAAATGCTTGTCAGAACTGATGCCCTGGACGTAATAATGTTTGCTTCACTCGCAACAAAATAAAGGCTGGCTTTCTCTGTATGTGTTGAAAGCATTCAGACTTCCAACATATGCTTCTGCCATTGCCTCTGATATTTGGAATATAATACAGAGCTGTTTTGCTAGTATGTCACTGAGTGGCCACTTTCGTTCTTTGCCTTCTCATTGTCTGTGCAAGTTCTCGTGTTCTTCGTGCGCATGTTTCTGGAAACTAAAATATGCAAGGCTGTTGTCTTCTTATTGCTTACTCTTTTGTTGGCATTCTCCATCTCTCTCGCTCTCTGCAAGCAGCGGTCACTACCAACGCTGATCTACAAGTCAAAAGCAAGAGAAAAGAAAGTGGTGCCAGGTGGTTTGTCTTGCAAGCCCCGAGGCATGTGTATTTTTGAAAAGCTCTTCTATATGGTTTATACTATTTTTTATATACTTAATAAGTCCACCTTTTAGTATTTAGCACTCATCCTCTTGTCCTTGTCCAAATTTATTTCGCATTGCTTTTAGCTGTGAGCCAGTGTATTTTCATAATTTGGTGTGAGTTGTGGTGTGCAACTCACAGAACTTATGGAACTTCATAGTTTTTGTTATAATTTTTCAGTTTTTCTGTATTTTTTTTTTTTCAATTCCATGTGTGTATTTTGTAAAGAACACACTCGTGACTCCTTGCCTGTGGAAGACCAAATGGCCTTATAAAAGCTCCAGTCAAAGATGTGAACAGTTAATGAAGTCAAAAGGTAAATATGAAACATGAAGCTCACATGCACAATCAGGAGTGTTCTAAAGCCCCTTCCTCTGCTTGTGGTACAACTTTAGAGACAAGCAATTAAAACTTCTGCACTTAGTCTGTATTCCCTGTTGCATACTGCACACTGGTGCTGTGCAGTTGTTTCCTAGCTTTCAGTCTTTCACTGTTAGTCTGGCCTTTTAAAGTGACAGTGCCCTCTTGATTCAAATGAAGTAGAAGTGGTTCGAACACAGGTAGGCGAAAGTGGAGATAGAATATTTCGACAGACAAGTAATATGGCAGAGAATGTGAACTTATTTCTCAGCGGTAATGTATCAAATGTTACATGCCGGAGAGATATATTTGTTGTGTGAGAAAAGTTGCAAAGTTGGCCTGAATCATCGTTCTGGCCTGCTACTTGGCACTGGAGGAGGAGAATGGGCATAGAAAGAGAGAAGGCATTGATTATGAAGATGAATGTGCCGGTGAGAGACTTGCATGACCCATAACTGAAAGTTCCTTGTCTATTTGAATGCCAGAGATGAAATTGTGAACTGCCGTCGGCCATTCAATATGTAGCATGGCCAAAGTGTATTCGAAGAAGTGCTATTATGCAAAGCAACAAATGGGCAATGCTTGATTGTAAACATGCATCTTAAACTTTGTGTGATTCAAATGACCTGACCAGTGTCGGTCACATTACACCAGTGGTGTTCGTGGCCATATAGAGCAGCTTTTGTTTTGTTATTTTCTAATATGCTTCATGCTCATTTGCTGTGCTGCTCGCCTTGTGGTGAACTCTAAATGTGCTACGGTGCAGCCATGGCGCTGCCAGCATGTCGAAGATACAAGTCCCCGAAAAATAATTGGGCGAAGAACGACATTCCATTTCCTCTCTCTGCACCGCAACAAAGGCAGTGTGGAGAGGGAGAGGAAAGGGGAAGCCAGTCCCCAGTCCACCGAGTTGACCGGAGAAACAAGACTATAGTTGGTATTAGGACCCCTGGCAACACGCCTCGTCCCTTCGTCACTCCACTGCAGGCTGTGCCTTATAATTGCAGCTGGTTTTGACACATAACACCCCCCCATCAGTTATTAATTATTATGTATTTGCTATTTTGGTGGGGCCAGGTTTAATTAAAATCTTCAGCTGCAGTGGTTGAAAATGGTCACTTTAGCATGGGTTTTTTTTTTTTTTGGGGGGGGGGGGGGATAATTGGATATATATAGAACAAAAAATATTATTTATTCCAGGTTCTAAGTGTGTGCTCGTTTTCCATGCACAGGCTGCTGCTGAGCAATATTCTTTGGGTGAACCAGCATTCTCACTTCCTCAAGAAAATGCAGAAGCATCACAGGCCACTGCTTTTGAAAACCTGGAGCTGCTTCCTGCTGACCATTACTTGAACCCTGCAACTGGAGCGTATGACGTTAGTGTCTGATCATTTTTCCAGCATTGTAGCTATCAAGCTGCTTTTCCTTGTTAGCTTCTGAAAGATAAAAGAGCCACCAATTTCAATAAGTCCCCTGTCCTTCTGTATATTTGTTTTCCTAAGCGTATTTACAAGTATCGCTATGTTTCAGGTACTTGAGGCACTTCATGTACGATTGCACAATTGAAGATGCAAAAAGAAAGATAAATAGCATTAACAAATATGGTTATCTTGTGCATATTATGCACTAGTCATTTACTTGTGCAGTAAAATGATGTGCCATATGAGTTTATTATATATTTGTGTTCAGTACAACATGTTTGTGGATTTTTCACAATTTTACGCTACCATGAAACCTGTTACAATCAAACTCTGCCTGACTCAATGCCTTTGTTATATTCAGTATTTATTAGGTAACCCTAGTGACTTACATGAAGAAAAAATTTTGTTATATCTACAACAACACACTGCAGAATTTTAGGAGTCCTGTGCTCTTGCGCTTTTGCATGCCTTAATGATGCTGAAGTTACCATGACATATGTGTTGAAACTAAATTTTTGACACATTTAATGAAGTGGTGCCTGAAGGTTATATCGAAGTTTCTTTGTTTTTTTCTTATTTGCACATGCGATGTATCAGAAGAAATGACAGGAAAGTGAACACTTTTGAGACCCAGCATGGTATCCCAGGCAATGTGGCATATTGCATTCCTGAGTGCAGTTAGATGAGGTGAAAGGCAAAAACATTTATACATTTAGATTGAGGCCCATATTAAAACTCCATGTCATCAAAATTAATTCAGTCCCTACCACTATGACCTAACATCGTAATGAGATCGTAGATGGGGCATGTATAATTGTAGAGTGTAGGGATTACTTTTAGCATAACTGCTATGGTTGGAGTGTATGGTGTTCAGCAGCTGTATGCATTGCTCGGGCAGCATGGTGGCTGCACTTTTTTGTGCTACTTGTGAACACTGTGGACAGTGAGATGGTATTGGACTCCCATACAGTAACCCAGTGCTAACCACTGGAAAAAAGAAAGCACCCACTACCATGGGGGCTGACTGCTGTGTTTCAATTGCTCTCTATTGCATATTCATGCTACCCGCTAGGCATAATATAGATCTAGACAAGTTCCAACATTGGCAGAACTTTTTGATATAAAAATACCTTGTGCAGACTTAGCAATTGAGTTACCTATCTCCTTCAAGATAACACACTTAAAAAGGTTCTATTACTTCTGCAGCAGTAGCCCAGTGGCTATGGCTCTTTCTTTTTTCTAATTACAATATCGCTGGTACCACCGTAAGTTCAGTGACACTGCACGGAAATGTGTGCCGCCGTGCGAGAAATCGGGAAATGCTCCGAGCCAGCACTGAGGGCGACAGGTGCCACCGGCTCAGGAGAAAGTCGCCCATCGGTCTTCTTGCTGATTGACCGCAAGACAAGCACCCGTTTCCTGCTCGGCACTGGGGCAGAAGTGAGTGTGGTGCCGGCACCGCCAGCCGATCGCAAAGGCCCGTGTTCGTCACCGTTGCAAGCGGTAAATAACACGACGATACCGACGTACGGACATTGCTGTCTCTCGCTACACCTGGGCCTCAAGAGGACATTTGGTGTATATTCGTGGTAGTCGATGTAAAATTTGCTGTCCTGGGAATGGACTTCCTCCGTCACTTTGGACTGGTTGTTGATGTACGCAACCGGCGTATACACGATCCCCTCTCACAAGCAGAGGTGTGCGGAACACCGACTAAGCATCCGCCTCTCAGCCCCACACTCGTGATACCACGGACATCCGTCACTTCAAAGGAGTCCACAACGCTGTCGCCAATGCCCCTTCGCGCAGCCCAGTCAGTGCCATAACCTTTCCCACAGGAATAGACCTCGACAAAATGGCGGCTGCTCAACGCAATGACGACAAATTGCGCTGCCTACAAGAAACGTCGACGTCACTAAATCTGCAGTGGTTCACCTTGCCAGGTACGGAAGGTCTTTGCTGCGACACGTCTACTGACAAGCAACGACCATTTGTACCCACGCACCTCCGTCGCAAGGTATTCGCATCGTGACACGAGGTGTCACACCTGGGGATCTGCGCTACGCAAAAGCTCCTCACAGCACGTTTCGTATGGCCCGGCATCAACTGTGATTCCCGACAATGGGCCTGTGAGTGTCGCGCGTGCCAGTGCTCCAAGGTACAGCATCACACCGTGACACCATTGGAGATGTTTCCCGGGCCAGATGCTCGATTCGACTACGTACATCTTGACATCGTCGGGCCGTCGCCACCCTGTCAGTGCCAAACGTACTTGTTAACTTGTGTGGATCGTTTCACGCGTTGGGCAGAGGCTATTCCCATACCAGACATCACAGCTGGAACTGTTGCTCGTGCCTTCGTCAGCCACTGACTCTGTCACTTTGGCATGCCATCATCCATAACAACTGACAGAGGAAGCAAATTCGAGTTCGCATTATTCAGCAATCTGACGAAGCTCATTGGTATACATCACGCAGCAGGACGACGGCCTACCATTCTGTGAGTAACAGAATGGTGGAGTGATTTCACTGGCAGTTGAAAGCCACGCTCATGGCAGCGAAGAACACTCCTGAGTCGAAGCACAGCCCATTATACTCTCGGGCATACGCACCGCGTTCAATGCGGACTTCAGCTGCAGCGCCGCAGGACTTGTCTACGGCACAACCCTCCGTCTGCCTGGCTAGTCCTTCGCACCTGACCAACAACAAGCTTACATTCCTGCTGGCGGCTATGCATCTCGTCTGCGTCACATCACGATGAAACTTCGACCTATGCCTCCACGACAGCCCACAGAAAGAAGAATATATGTGAGCAGCAAGCTCGAGCTGTGTAGTCGCGTCTTTTTGCGCAACGATGCAGTGCGAATACGACTACAAGCGCCGTACGACGGACCCTTCAAAGTTCTCCGCCATGGGAAGACGACGATTATCATCGAAAGGCGTAGCCGTCAAGAGGCTGTGCCATTGGACCGTGTTAAGCCGGCACACATGGAAACCAACCAGTCCACGACAGCATCCTCCACCTTCCCGCCTGTGACCTGTAGAACAGCACCAAATCCCACACCAGCGGGAGCAACGGATGTGGGAATTCCCCTAGTGACCGAATTTTACCACACACGCAGTGGACGACGGACAGATGCGCCTGATCGCCTCGACCTGTAACCAGTAGCCGCTCTGGCGTGTCATTTCGATCGTTGCTGCTCTCACTAGGGGGGAGTACTGGGGTGAACTCTAAATACACCATGGTGCAGCCGTGGCGCTGCCAGCGTGTCGAAGAACGACATTCCATTTCCTCGCTCTGCACCGCAACAAAGGCAGCTGGAGAGGGAGAACCGGTCCCCAGTCCACAGAGTTGACCGGGCAATAAAAAAACTAGTTGGTATCGGGACCCCTAGCAACACGCCGCTGAGGCTCTTGGTCGCTCACGCGTACCAAGAGCCTCAGCGGCGATACATGAAGATAATTGCAAATAAGATAGCCCACTAAGTGCATAAAAGCTCAAACCAATCCTATGTTGTGTAGCTATGGCAAAAAAAACTTCAAGCGCATCTTCAATTCAGCTTCTTCGGTTTTTCTACTGTGTTGGCAGCAACCACGAGCTTATTGGTGTAGAATGTAGGAGTAGTCTTTGCTTGTTGAAAATGTTCCCCGTTTGCTTAGTTTAGGTCAAGTTAAGTTTGTAATCAGAGCTGGTT
The DNA here is from genome assembly GCA_013339685.2 of Hyalomma asiaticum. NCBI lineage: Eukaryota > Metazoa > Arthropoda > Arachnida > Ixodida > Ixodidae > Hyalomma > Hyalomma asiaticum. The sequence continues at coordinate 312,760,665 of CM023481.1, forward strand.
TTGGGACGTTGAACCCCACAAATCAATCAAATCAAGTTAGTTTAGGTTATGTGCCATGGAGTTTTTTTTAGGTTTCTCTCTTTACAGAGAGAAAGCATGAGCACATATGGCTCTCCAGGACTTAGTCACAAGTGCCATTACTCTACCACACGTGTCCACTGAAAAAAGAATATAGTGTTACATACAATAGCATTTACCACTACCACACCCTTACAGAGTGGAAGGCTTTGTAGAGGAGGTAAAGGCCGCGAAAGGTGAATAGGAACAATAAACTTTACAAATCTGTGTTGAAGAATATTATTGCTGGAAAATACTTTTCCATTTTTTGTGGATCTTCTCTAGTTTTTTGCCCCATCGGTGTATGCGCTCTCTTCAAAGGTAGCACGATCCTTGCCTGAGCACCAACAACATGGCCTGCAGAATGGCAATTTTTGCGAGGCGAGACTTCCTGCCATGGAAAATTTGGTGGCGCGATGCCTCTGTTGCGCTTATAAATTTAATTACCAGTTAAAAAGACTTGTGCGTTGCAGTAGTGTTCCTACGTCTTTACTAATCTACCATGGTAGTTTAGCTGCTAGGTGTTGGTTTGTGAAGCTCAAGCTCGCGGGATGGAATCCTGGCCACAGCGGGTGCATTTCGGTGAGGGTGAAGTAAAAAAAGGCACCCATGTATTTAGATTTAGGTGCACGTTAAAGAGCTCCAGCCGGTCAAAATTACTCTGAATCCCTCCACCGCAGGCTGTGCCTTATAATTGCAGCTGGTTTTGACACATAAAACCCCACCAGTTATTAATTATTATGTATTTGCTATTTTGGTGGGACCAGGTATAATTCAAATCTTCAGCTGCAGTGGTTGAAAATTATCACTTTACCATGAGATTTTTTTTTTTTTTTTGGGGGGGGGGATATTTGGATATATATAGAACAAAAAATTTTATTTCTTACGGGTTCTAAGTGTGTGCTCGTTTTCCATGCGCAGGCTGCTGCTGAGCAATATTCTTTGGGTGAACCTGCATTCTCACTTCCTCAAGAATATGCAGAAGCATCACAGGCCACTGCTTTTGAAAACCTGGAGCTGCTTCCTGCTGACTATTACTTGAACCCCGCAACTGGAGCTTATGACGTTAGTGTCTGATCATTTTTCCAGCATTGTAGCTATCAAGCTGCTTTTCGTTGTTAGCTTCTGGAAGATAAAAGAGCCACCAATTTCAATAAGTCCCCCTGTCCTTCTGTATATTTGTTTTCCTACGCTTGTTTGCAAGTATCGCTATATTTCAGGTACTTGAGGCACTTCATGTACGATTGCACAATTGAAGATGCAAAAAAAAGTTAAATAGCATTAACAAATACTGTTATCTTATGCATATTATGCACTAGTGATTTATTTGTGCAGTAAAATGATGTGCCACGTGAGTTTATTGTATATTTGTGTTCAGTACAACATGTTTGTGGATTTTTCACAATTTTACACTACCATGAAACCTGTTACAAAGAAACTCTGCCTGACTCAATGCCTTTGTTATATTCAGTATTAATTATGTAACCCTAGTGACTTACATGAAGAAAAAATAGTTTACTTTGTTAGATCCACGACAGCACACTGCAGAATTTTAGGAGTCCTGAGCTCCCCAGTCGAAAAAAACAATTGGAACCAATTGGGAAATTTCCACTTGGTCCCAATTGTAAATTAGTACACCATTGGGCCAATTGGACCAATTGGTTGTACGCCAGTTGGGCCAATTGGTTCTAGTCCAATTGGTTCTAGCCCAATTGGATCTATCCCAATTGGTTCTTATGGTGCATTAGCCCATAACCAATTGGTTGTATTCCAATTGGGCCAAATGGTGCACTTGCCATTACAACCAGATTGTCCCAAATGTGAACACAGCTGGCGCTGCATGAGTCTGCCGAGCTATAGTGCATATAACGAAGCATGATATATGACGCGAAATATTCTCTTTCCTGTGCTGTCCATGTTTCATTTCATATATCACACTTCAGTAGATGCTCCCTAGCTTGGTTGACTTGTGCAGCGCTAGCCGTATATACATTTTAGACAATCTCGTTTTAATGCCATGTGCATTATTTGGCACTACTGGAACACAACCAAGAGTCTTTGGGCCTACTGCATAATGCTCTTTCATGTGTTCATGCATGTTACTTCTTGCTGTTTTAAATCGTATTCTATAACCAACAAAGGAGCCGCTTCACGCAATAATGGCTTATTAGAACGGGAAGTACATTTGACACAGGTACATTAAGTGAAAAACAGAAAAGCTACTTTATTTAAAACACATGTTGCATGGTAATTATTTGTCAGGTCACTCGTTCTTGCCACAACCCGCAGTCGTCTAGCTCTCACACAGCAGCCTGCGCAGAAAGAGTAAATAAAGCAGCATTAACAACAGTCTATAGTATGAATTAAACACAAGCAAGCTTTGAAAACGGGTAAGCTTACCTTTGACTTGCGCAATTCCGGAACGGCGGGGACACATGAGCCGGTTGAGTACATCCACCTAGCTCACCAAACAGGTCGCCGGGAAGTTGTTAGGGCTAACGTTCTTGATTTTTATCCACAACCCGCACAACTTCCAAACACTTATCAACACCACATCGAACACCACAGTGAATAATCATGGCCATAAAGCACCCAGTGCATTCATCTCACAACAAATAGCTGCAATACACATGAATACAACGAAAATGATGCAGAGACGCAGAGACACTCGGCACCACAGCACAGACGCGACTGCTGCTGCCGCTGCCTACAACCACGTGTGGCTGATGTTGATGACGCTGTCTCGTGCAAATCAGAGTGGAATATAAAATTTAGACAGAACCCAATTTCGTGAGACACATTTCTTTGGAGGCGTAATACAGGAAAGGGACAGGCACCATTTCTCAATAAGGATGTATTGCTCTACGTCAGAGGTTAATTCGTTCCCGTTTGGAGGCTGTATATTAGCCCAATTGGAAGCGAGCCCGCAAGCTCCATTTGGCCTGACTGGTTTCCATTTGAACCATTTGGCCCAAATGGTTTCCATTTGGACCAATTGGTTCCATTTCCATTTGAACCGTTTGGCCCAAATGGTTTCCATTTGGACCCATTTGGCCCAAATGGTTCCATTTCCATTTGAACCATTTGGCCCAAATGGTTGCCATTTGGACCATTTGGCAATGACAGCTATCCCAATTGGTCCTGTTGGTAATGCCAAATGGCCCAATTGGAAAGTGACATTTCCATTTGGGCCCATTGATATTTCCAAATGGTTCCAATTGTTTTTTTCGACTGGGTCTTGCGCTTTTGCATGCCTTAATGATGCTGAAGTTGCCATGACATATGTGTTGAAACTAAATTTGATTGCATCCTTTTATTGCAAACTTTTATTGCATCATTTAGGGGAGTAGTGAGAGTGGAGGGGAAAAGCGTGAAGGGTGACAGGGGGGGTGGAGAAAAGAGGGTGCTATGTATCGGGGGCGGCAGAAGACTCGTCTTGTGATGTCATTTACAGCGAAGCAGGCAGATATGCGGGCATTTTTTACATGCCTATGAGCTGACCAAGGAAACAAAGTAAAATTTTCAAGGCATACCATGACTTCAACTTACAGGTGTCTTTTAAGTGCTGTCAATTAATAATGACATCTTATAGCAAGAGAGGCTTAAAGGAGAACTGACACATAAATTACGCATATCTTGTTTATCTTTTGTTGCTATAAGTGGCTAATGACCCACTGATCACATGTGGAAACCTCGTTTGCTTCAGCGCTCAGCTGTTTAATTTAATTAAAGAGGCTTTTGTGGTGAACATGTGCAGTTTCGATTTCAGGGAGTGCCGAGGTAGGTTGGATTTTAAATGCGAAGCATTTCTTAGCGAACTTTGGCGACTTTGAGTGTATCCATCCATCCATCCATCCATCCATCCGTCCGTCCGTCCGTCCATCCATCCATCCATCCATCCGTCCGTCCGTTCATCCATCCATCCATCCGTCCCTCCCTCCGTCCGTCCGTCCGTCCGTCCGTCCGTCCGTCCATCCATCCATCCATCCGTCCGTCCGTCCGTCCGTCCGTCCATCCATCCATCCATCCGTCCATCCGTCCGTCCGTCCATCCGTCCGTCCGTCCGTCCGTCCGTCCTTCCGGCCGTCCGTCCGTCCGTCCGTCCATCCATCCATCCATCCATCCATCCATCCATGATTTTGTGCTCTCCTGGCCGTTTCGCTAATGGGATGTTTATGAAAATTGGTATGCTGCAACATGACTGCATGACGAACATAAATGACAGGTGATAACATGAAAATTATGACATGCACTCATGAGCGACATGATTTACATGACACTGTCTTCGTGCTCTCCTGGCTGCTTCGTTAATGTACACGAAAATTGGTATGCCACAACTTGACTGCATGGCGAACACAAATGACAGGTCATAACATGGAAATCATGACGTGCATCTCAAGAGCGGCATGATTCACACGCCATGGTCTTGGTGCTCTCCTGGCCGTTTCGTTAATGGGATGTATAGACAGGTTGCACACAGTCTTGGGCAGTAACTAGTTACTAGTAACGCGTTACCGGTAACTAGTTACTTTTCTGAGTAACTTATAACTGTAACTAGTTACTTTTAATTTAGAGGAACTTGTAACTGTAACTATGTTACTTCTTACACAGTAACTGTAACTGTAAATACCGTTACAGTTACTTCCTTTAAAGAAAAATATCGAGCAGCAACATTTCTAAAAAGCAGGGCTCGGAAGTATCGCGACACAAGACTATCGCGATGTTTCTCTTAATTATTTATGACTATGTGTACCTCTGCATCTAGATAAATTTGCAAAATGTATTTGTATCTGACTAGCAGAATGCTTTTACGGTGTATCGTTTGTATCGCGATGCTGTGCAGGACACGGACATCTCCCGGCCTTTCCTTTTTTTTTAGATATGCCTGATGTGTTTCCAGATCGGAAATGACTTTTTTTTTTCTACGAAGGCAAGCAAAGCACCGCCGGTCGGCGACAAAAAAGGCGGGGAAGAGTTCTTGACCCGCCTCCATGCACAGAAGCGTGCGCGACACCGCAGTACGGTCGGCCTAAGTGACGAAAGTCACTGTTGTTCAGAGGCCGGTGCAGCATCCTTAATTTTTTTTGCGTGACCAGCCATTTTTTTCATGACCACCCGCGTGGAAACCAGACGCTTTTCAATGCGTCGCACATGTTCAGTTCTCAAAGCGGCGGTACTCCCAAAAAGCACTTCCCAAAATGCCGGCAGCAATGGCTCGCAGGGGCCTAATCTTCTTTGTCGCGTCTCGGGATGAGCTCCCATTTTATTTATGAGCATGCAGCAGTGCTTCGTGGCATCAGGCTGTCCCAACGTACTAAATGCCAAGCATTTCTTAGCAAACTTCGGCGACTTCGAGCATATCTATCGATCTAGCAGCCTACGACTTTGTGCTCTCCTGGCCGTTTCGTTATTGTTATGTGGGGTTTAACGTCCCAAAACCAGCTCTGATTATGAGAGACGCCGTAGTGGAGGGCTCCGGAAATTTTGACCGCCTGTGGTTCTTTAACGTGCACTGACATCGCACAGCACACGGGCCTCAACATTTCGCCTCCATCGAAATGCAGCCGCCGCAGCCGGGATTCGATCCCGCAACCCTCGGATCAGCAGCCGAGTACCATAGCCACTAGACCACCGTGGCGGGGCCCTGGCCGTTTCGTTAATGGGATGTATACGAAAATTGGTGTGTAACAACATGACTGCATGACGAACATAAATGACAGGTCATAACATGAAAATCATGATGTGCATGTCATGAGCGGTATGACTTACGTGCCACGGTCATGGTGCTCTCCTGGCCTTTTCGTTAATGGGATGTATGCTAAAATTGGTATTGAACAAAATGACTGCATGACGAACATAAATGGTACGTCATAACAAAAAAAATCCTGACACGCATATCATAAGCGGCATGACTGACGCGCCACAGTCTTGGTGCTCTTGCAGCCATTTCGTTAACTTGATAAAAACCAAAATTGGTATGGTGAGACAACAATGTATGAAGACCATGGGTGACACGTTCTGAGAACATGAAAATCGTGACATGGATGTCATGAGCAGCATGATTTACATTCCACGCGTTTCGTTCATGGGATGTACACCAAAATTTCTATGGCACAACACGACTGCATGTAGAACGTAAACGACATGTAATAACATTAGAATCATGACATGAGTGTCATGAGCGGCATGGTTAGCAAGCCACAGTCTTGGTGCTCTTGCGGTCGTTTCGTTAACTTCATACGTACCCAAAATCGGTATGGCGAGACAACAATGCAGATCCATTTTACGTTCCTGATGCATGCTTCGCATTTCCTTGATTCCCACTGCGCGTGGGATATGCCATTTATTTTTGTAAATAAATTCCCGACTATCAATAAAAAAAGTTGTTGCAGAAAATGAGGCGTACGCAACGATTACTAGTGTTGCACTTTTGACTGAGCCCATTCAATTCCTTTTATCTGGCGCTTTGCTACGAGCAACTTCAATTAACCGCACGCCTTCATACTTTTCCGTTGAAAGAACTACATAATTTCGTTTGCGGTGTAATAATCTTGTGCAGTAATGTAAAAGTAACGACGTTACCTTTTAACAGTAACTGTAACTGTAACATAGTTACTTTTCTGGCTTAGGTAACTGTAACTGTAACACTGTTACTTTCTACTGGTAACGTGCCCATGACTGGTTGCACATCTAACTCCCCGCGACGACGCTAGCGCTGTTGCGGCGGCGGGCGCGTCACCGTCGGGAGAGCGGTCGCGCCTGCTTACCCTTGGCGACTGCGGCAGCTAAAAGGCACCGCAGCAAAAAAAAAAAAAAGGCCTAGAACAGGGCGTCTAAATGGTTCTTTGTAAAAGTAGAAACTGCAGCGTTATGGAATCGAACTGCTGATATTTATAGCAACTTTCCATAGACGAATTTTCAAAGCTTCCCAACGCGCCAGTAAGTGATAAGTAGCAGCGAGTTATGAATTGCAGCAAATTTTTTTCCTTTAAAAGACAACTTGGTACTGTTTGCATGAATTGTAGATGCTAGCAGAATTTTCAGTGTGGCACAAATTTCGGAAAATCACAGATTTCCCAAAATTTTCCCCAGATGGCGCGAAATTTTCCCAAATTTGGAGCAATCTCAGAGTGCAGACATGGACATTTGTAGGTTGTTTTGGCCCAATAAATGTTCAAAAAAAAGAAAAACGTTCAACAACCGTAAGTTGTTTGGAGCATCACATTGACTTTATTAGCTTTTATAAATTTTAACATACTGAGTGATTATAAGCGATTATAAAAGCAGTAAGTTTGCTTTTCCTTCGCTAGGGAATTGATCATTTTTCCTGTTCCCAATTTTTCTAAGGATCACATATTCGCACGTAGTTCTTTCTACCCTTTATGCTTGAGGCCAAGTTGTTTCACAGTTCTTAATTAAAAGCAAAGTTGGCGTGTTCGCGCTGGCTATGTGCCCTTGACGGCGTTGAGTGGACACATCTGGCGCCAACTGTTTATTTAATCCCCATGTATATAACTGCTTGGAAACGCGAGGATGAACAACACAAACTTAATTAAGCAATAGTCCCAAAATTCTAAACCGCCAAGTTGGGAACGGCTGGGTTCTCAAATAATATCACGGTGCACAGCAAAAGTGCCCTTGCACTGGTTGCTGAGAAAATGCGCAACAAATTAACAAAGGGAATGGTTGAACTTGCAGTTAACTCCATATTTTTCGAGGGTGTATTTATCCACATTTGCGGAATGCGGTGACGGGTGGTTTCAGCGCCAGCTTTCTCGATTTCATCTATTACACCATTCGCGAAGCTTGCCTGATCCAGCAGCTGACCGTTCCCAGTACTTTCACCCAACAGAAAGTTACAAATGTTTACCGATGTTGGAAAACACGAAGGTCAATAACACGAGCGCTCACTTTGCGCCTGTCTATAGTATATACCTTCTCGTCCTTCGCTACCGCTTCGGATCTTTTGTACGCTGCACACAAGACCGAACATCTAGCCTTCTCGTAATACGTGTTCATTTTCACGTCGAGGTAAAAAAAAAATGCCGCCCGCATCTTCCCACGGGGGGAACTCGAGTAAATGCGTCGCAGAGTGGTGGGGGTATCGCATGAATATTGCGTAATTGGGTATGGTTTGGGAATGCTTAACTGTTATTTCGTCTTTATTATTCTTATTTATTGAATGAAGGAGAAGCGAAGGCAAGGAGTTTAAAGTTAAAGTGTGTCTTTATTGGTGGGACGCTGATGTTGGGTTGTGACCCACTACTTGTTGAAGGTACTGTTGCTTCCATCGCATCTACTCGAGTCAAGCAAAGCGTCAAGTCAAGCGAAAGCCAAGTAAAGACGCCCTTGACTGAATTCCGAACGCGCGCTCCGCCGCTTATATACACACCGCCCGCGTTCGAGGGAGAGGAGTATGGGGGAGAGGTCCGCACCCCCACTGCGCATGCTCGGCTTGCTGAACGCCCGGTGGGCCGGCACGAGACGAGCCAAGCATGCGCAGTGGGGGCGTGGACGGCGCCGCCGAAGCGCGACATTGTGCGAATAAGAAACGCTCCGCATTTAAAAAAAAAGTGCTATTACATCCCGCAACACCGCGCTCAACGGGCGCGGCGCGTTCATTACCCTTGGTGTACCGGCGCGGCCGGCTGAAGGTCTCCCGACACTAACGAAAAAGTCGCGACAGTGGCGCCGGCGGGCTATGCGGTGGTGGAGGCTCCTGGGGGGTGCAACCTGGCCTTACGAAAATTGGTATGCCACAACATGACTGCATGACGAACATAAATGGCACGTTATAACATGAAAATCCTTGGTGCTCTCCTGTCTGTTTCGTTAATGGGATGTATAATAAAATTGGTATGGCAGAACATGACTCCATAACGAACATAAATGGCAGGTCATAACATGAAAATCATGATATGCATCTCAAGAGTGGCATGAGTTACATGCCATGGTCTTGGTGCTCTCATGGACGTTTTGTTAATGGGATGTATACGAAAATTGGTATGCCACAACAAGACTGCATGACGAACGTAAATGGCAGGTCATAAATGAAAATCCTTACATGCATGTCATGAGCGGCATGATTTACATGCCACATGTTTCGTTAATGGGATGTGTACCAAAATTGCTATGGCACAACACGACTGCATGACGAACATAAATGACAGGTCATAACGTTAGAATCATGACATGCGTGGATGAGCGGCATGGTTTACATGCCACAGTCTTCCTGCCCTTGCGGCCGTTTCATTCACTTTATATGTACCAAAATCGGTATAGCGAGACAACAATGCAGATCCACTTTACGTTCCTGATGCGTGCTTCGCATTTCCTTGATTCCCACTGCACGTGGGATCTGCCATTTTTTTTTATGTAAACACAGCTGGCTGCACAAGCCACAAACTTAGTGACCCTAGCAAAACTGTGACATGCTCACCAAAGCAGTGTACCTACCCACAATATAGTGCATTACTCTGTGGCGAATAGCAGAAGGTGGGGAGCCAACAAAGGAACACTGGAACACTAGGCCTCTAGCACTTGGGAGCCCCCAACAATAATATTTCCTGGTAGAGAGACCGAACAACAGTGGAGCGCGGCACTGGCAGTAGCAGTGGGCTGCACAAACTGGTTATGGGGTGGTTATTGCTTATTTACAAAAAATCCAGTTAGATGTCAATCTTGCGAGGTTCTTCGTTTTCAGCTTGGTTGCGATTCACACACTTTAAGGCTGATTTTAGATATGTTCTAGGCTCTGTCTGCCATTGATGTTTTGTGAACGATCTATATGCATCCACACAAATGTATCTTTCAGGTTATCTCGTCTTCGAAATTTTGTGTCAGTGCTCCTTAAATAGTAGTGAACCAGCACTACTTCTCTTACAAGTCAACAAGCATACTTTTATTGTAATTCGAAATGGAATCAAACTGAGGCAAGAAGGAGAGAATAGGACGCTTAGGCAGAGGTTCCATTTGCTCATCCTCATTGAAGTGTGGCTGTCATGGCCAGGAATTGAAGCTGCATTTCAGAGCTGATGAGCACTGCTATGTTCGGCAGTAGATCGAAGGGGAAGAATAGGCGACGGCGGCCTAGCGCATGGCTTTTCTGTAGAAACGTCTTCGTATTCACTCAGTACGCAGTAAAAGCGGCGGCTTTGTTCCCGCGATGCCAGCAGTCGGTAATTGCTGTGATGTACATAACTGCACAATGGAGGGGACATGACGGGTGACAGATTTCTCCACTGTGGCACCGTAGAGCATTTTCGGAGTGAACGCGGCGTCCGAGAAAGGAACAAATGGTGGTGAGTCGCTTGCAAGAACAGCGGGG